>CM074725.1:47193518-47723518 GCA_037306005.1 Rhinophrynus dorsalis
CCCCACTCCCCTCAGGGCTACAGAATTTGCCATTTGAACAATGCAATGACTGAGTTTCTCTTCACTGTGACAGTCTCAGTTTGCTTCCACCTCTCTCACTGCCCGTCTGGGACTCTCAAACTCTCTTACACTCTTGGAGGAATTACTAAGGTGTTAAGTGAAACTTCTCCCTCATTACGACTTTCATTTAAAATCCAATTATTTTATCAAATAAAAAATGTTAAAACAGCATATGGATGTTTTAGTGTTTTTTTTAACCATTTATTGATATAACTTGCTGCACAGGCTCTCCATCTCAGGCTCTTATGGATTCAGATGTTGTACAGCTTTAATAGCTCCTCATACTCCTCTTCTGTTACCCTTACATCCTTATAGAAGTTACTCTCCTTTCCTTCCTTTATTGGGGAATCAGTGGACAGGTCCAAGGACTCTGAATCAGATGAGCTCCAGCTCTCATACAGTGAGTCTGTTTCCTCTGTATCTTCATCAGATATTTCCACATCAGATGTTTCCTCTGTATCTTCATCAGATATTTCTACATCAGACATCACCTCTTCAGCAGTTGTCATGTTATGGATCCCATCACGTACCTGAGGATTCTCTTCTATATTTTCATCTTCCTCTTTCTCCTCTTCAGCAGTTGTCATGTTATGGATCCCATCACGTACCTGAGGATTCACTTCTATTTTTTCATCTTCCTCTTTCTCCTCTACAGCAGTTGTCATGTTATGGATCCCATCACGTACCTGAGGATTCTCTTCTATATTTTCATCTTCCTCTTTCTCCTCTTCAGCAGTTGTCATGTTATGGATCCCATCACGTACCCGAGGATTCTCTTCTATCTTTTCATCTTCCTCTTTCTCTGCAGCAGATCCCTTTTCCATAGATGTTGCTATGTTTGTGTCCTTCTGGAGTGTTTCAGTCTTCTGACATGAAGCACAGGACACAACGTTCTCTGGCTCTTTCTCAGATCCTATGTGTCCATCCACTTCAGCTTTTCCCTTTCTCTTTGTTTCCTCTTAAAAACGTAAATTCTGTAACCAATTACAATAAAGAAACAAAGTATTGCAGTGGCAAATATACCAACTAGTTCCATCTTGACCATCTGTTGCATATCATTATTGCTAACGATATCTGAAATTGTCCCAGTTATACCGGGTAATGGCTTTCCTGTTGTTGCACAAATGGGGTTCCCATGGCTAGAGACGGCCAATATCAATAAAATGAAGTAAAACATGTTTTCAGTCTTTTGTCTAACGTTGCTATAACATCTACTGGCTATTTCTTCTTGGAACTCAGTTTTTATTATAAGACACCTCAGTGCTACTATGATATTACAAGGTTCTATGGAAAGTTCAAAAATGAGTGGACTAATCATTGCATCACATCATTGTGGAATTGTAAAATCATCTACCTCCTCTAGAATGTTCAGAGATTGGAGTAAAGATGGGATTACGTCAAAGTTCAACTGTCAGATCATGTCTGTTGAAAAACATTTTCAGGAATGAGGAGAGTATAACCCTTTGAGTGCCAGAGTGGTATGCAACACATTGCTTTGCAATGCATTGCGTACCACTCTGGCACTCAAAGGGTTAAAGGACAAAGCAGTGTATTGCACACACCACACTTCATAATGATCCAGTGAATTAAAGAGCTTTATTAATGGATTTCCAGCATACGCCTATATTATATTGCAGTTTACCACTGGTACCATCTAAGAGATTCCCACTGAAGTCTATGGAGAAATATGTAGATACAACTGTTGATGCAAATTTCAACCGCAGTGGAATCTAGGCTATAATCCTCAGCACTGCACAACAGGGAAGAATGCAGATTTATGCCCAGGGGCGGGCTGGCCCGGGGGGCAGGGGGGCAATTGCCCCCCGGGGCCGCAGGGCCAGCGCGTGTAGCGGGCCGCCATGTTAGACATGTGACTGACTGTCTGTCAGTCTTAGCGTGCAGGGCCGCAGCGGAGGGGGAATTGTTACTTTTTTATGTTCTCTTCTCCCCACTCCGCAACGATGACAGCCGGGACAGTGTCATAAGCGGAGACGCCGCTTGGTGCAAGCTGGTGTTTTCTTTTCTCTGTTCTGAGGCCAGTGCAAGTTTAAAACTGGCGCCCAGACTGAGGAAGAAAACCCCAGCATGCACCACGCAGCGTCTCAGCGTAACTCGGTCCTGACTGTCATCGGTGCGGGCAGTGTGGAGAAGAAGACAACGAGGCATAAGGAGGTACTGGGGGTGGGAGAGAAAGAAGTATACAAGGGGAAGAAAGAGAGGTACAGAGGAGAGAAAGAGGCACAATGGGGAAGGGGGGAAGAAAGAAGTACATGGGGGAAGAAAGAGAGGTACAAGGAGGGGGAAGAGGTACAGAGGGGAGAAAGAGGCACAATGGGGAAGGGGGGAAGAAAGAGAGGTACAAGAAGGGGGAAGAGGTACAGAGGGGAGAAAGAGGCACAATGGGGAAGGGGGGAAGAAAGAAGTACATGGGGGAAGAAAGAGAGGTACAAGAAGGGGGAAGAGGTACAGAGGGGAGAAAGAGGCACAATGGGGAAGGGGGGAGAAAGAGAGGTACAAGGAGGGGGAAGAGGTACAGAGGGGAGAAAGAGGCACAATGGGGAAGGGGGGAAGAAAGAAGTACATGGGGGAAGAAAGAGAGGTACAAGGAGGGGGAAGAGGTACAGAGGGGGTAAAGAGGCACAAGATGGGGGAGAAAGAAGTACATGGGGGAAGAAAGAGAGGTACAAGGAGGGGGAAGAGGTACAAGGGGGAAAGAGGTACGGGGGGGAAGGTGCAAGGGGGAGGAAGAGGTACAAGGAGAGGAGAGGTACAGAGGGGAGAAAGAGAGGTGCAAGGGGGTGAAATAAGTACATGGGGTGAAAGACGTACATGAGGGAGAAAGAGAGGTGCAAGGGGGAGAGGTACAGAGGGGAGAAAGAATTGCAATGGGGAGAAAGAGAGGTGCAAGGGGGAGAAGGCACAAGGGGGTGAAATAAGTACATGGGGTGAAAGACGTACATGGGGGAGAAAGAGAGGTGCGGGGGGGAGAGGTACAGAGGAGAGAAAGAGGCACAATGTGGAACGGGGGGGAGAAAGAAGTACATGGGGAAGAAGAAAGAGGTACAGAGGGGGGAAAGAGGCACAAGATGGGGGAGAAAAGTACATGGGGGAAGAAAGAGGTACAAGGAGGGGAAAGAGGTACAAGGGGGAGAGGTACAGAGTGGAGAAAGAGGTACAAGGGGAGAAAGAGGTGCAAGGGGGAGAAGGCACAAGGGGGTGAAATAAGTACATGGGGTGAAAGACGTACATAAGGGAGAAAGAGGTGCAAGGGGGGAGAGGTACAGAGGGGAGAAAGAATTGCAAGGGGGAGAAGGCACAAGGGGGTGAAAGAAGTACATGGGGCGAGAAAGAGAGGTGCAAGGGGTGAAAGAGGCACAAAGGGGTGAAACTGGCACAAATAGTGGAAATGGGCCACTTGATTAAATTTGCCCCCCAGGCCAAATGTTGCCAGTCCTCCCCTGTTTATGCCAAACTACATCCACTATAATTACCTTAATAAATGTTTGCTATTTATTGTGCAAAACTAATTTAAAGAAAACACTGAGGCTGATGTACTAAGTTTAAGTGGAACAATTCTGTGGCAAAATCACTTTAGTAGTAGGGACAATTAAACATCCTTATTTAAATGGGGTTTAACCACTTCACTGCTACAGAGGTGGGCATCCCTATAATCAGCTGATAATGTAAAACTGCTAAGGACATGGATGTCCTGAAGTGAAGGGGTTACTAGTAGGCACTAAGGCTTAAAGGAGCAGCAAACTTTATTCATGAAAAAAAATATGTATCATATGTGTTTTCCTATTCAGTAAAATAAGAGTACTCCCACTGCAGAGACATTTATATTTCCAGAGTTATTACAGTTTAAATCCATGTTTGTTTGTTTTTTTTACATTAGCAATGCCCTCTAGTGGTCAAATTCTAATTAGTTTTTCTTTTAGATTCTAATGGAGAGGAATGTGATAGAAACCACCTGTCACTCCCTGTCAGTTAGGAAGTAAACATACTAAATTCACTTCCTGTTTATTTGAGCTGCTATAAATTTTGAATAAAACATCTGACAGCAATGTGACCTTGTTTTATTCAGCAGGGAAAGCTCTATACAATATGTGTTTTCATAAAAAAAGTTTACTGCTCCTTTAACTTCAGAGAAGTCCTTAGTCTCCAGTGGTAGTCCCTCAAAGTAACATAATGATATAATTAATGCCACTTATCCCTCTAGACCAGTGGTTCTCAATCTTTTTTTGTTTGGGGCACCCCTTACATATAATCTAGAACATTCGGGGCATCCCTAACATATTTAATGTACTTTATCAAGGGCATAATGATGGGTACAATATAAAAATAAACAGTTATTATTAGGTCTTACAATCATAACAACAAAACTAAACACATCGTGCTTAACAATTTCTATAAAACTTTATTTAAAAGTCAATTTTTGTCAATGTCCGTGGCATACCAAAGTGCCACGGCACCCTGGTTGAGAATCACTGCTCTATTTTTTACTCAGGAGTGGGCTCTTTGAGAGCCTTGATCGCATTCTCCCACTTGGGTCGACAATTTAAAACATTTCTGACTCTTAAGCGGTTAAGTAGACAAAATAAATCAGGTCTGTGTTACCAGTTTTTTTCCTCACACCATTAAAACCTGGTTAATAAGCATCTTAGGTTGCTCTGGCAACAGGAAAAGTATTTACTCTCAATTTCCTTTACCACAATGATGTTAGCTGCTCAGATCTCTCCAGTTTTCTCGGCTCATGCTGTTCCTTCAAATAAAATTCAGTGGGATTGGGTTTTTAATGCCAGTGGGATGTTTAACCCTTTCAGTTCCTGAAGGGTGTGCTTTGCAATGTGTTGAGTACCCCTCTGGCACGGGTTAAGTGAAGAAAGAGCATATGTTAGAGGAAACAGCTGAATATAGATGCCCCATAAAAATTCAAATAATTATGAAACTATCAAAGTGCACATTTTTAAGTTTTATAAGGCCCCTTAGGCATGTAAGGGATAACCTGCCCAATGCTATAGTTATTAAGAGGTCATTTTTTTTTCTTCATCTGGTGGGAAAGATGGTTCTTTTCTGGAATCAAAATCTATATTTCTGCCTTCTTAAAGGGATAGTAATATTTTGTTTTATCTTTATTTTATTTTGTAGGCATTAAAAAAAACATGAAGAACGATATAAGTCTTATCTCTCAAACCTTTATGGTTTGAGAGATATTCACAAGCAAAGTTTGCCCTTCCGCCCCTTCTACCTAGTGTAAGCCATCTCTTCTCAGATGTTGAATGCAGTCCATAGACCAGAAAGATAACAGCAGGGGACAATCTTCTTCCTATGAGAACAATGAAAGCCCTTCCCCCTTGACAAGTTTTTCAGGTTTTTCCCTTATCTTAATTGAAGATTGTCCCTCTCTGCAATCTACCTGGGCACCTCCCTTCTGCTCTGGCTGAGCAGTGTTACATCAGTAAAAGGGGCGGGAGGGGGATACTTTGTCATTGAATTACTCTTGAACTACAACTCTGACAGTATTGAAATAACACTCGCCAAAGTCCAAATACTATGATGATTAATTAGAGCTGCTTTTATTATGAAACATTACTATCCCTTTAAATCAATGGAAATGTTATTTTATGTCTTCCCTTCTATATAGGTGGTGTTTTTCAGATGTATAACCATTCATAGTTTTCAAAGCATTGATTTTTACCATTGAATACAACCTAAAGCAATGTGTTGGAGCCCTTCCTAGTTATTTAGATAAATCAAAAATTGTATTTGCCCCTGTGATGCATTTATTATGCACCAGAAGTTCTCTGTTTCTACGTACAACAGTCACTGTTAGTGGCATAACAAAAAATATTGGTACCCTCCTAAAAACTCTGGTGAGGGGGTACCACTCTGCTGGGACATAAAAGGGCTAATGGAAGTCACAGAAATGCACATACACAGTATGCCACACCAGTCCTGTTGTACATGTACTCACAGAACCACATACACATTATCTGCTTCCTTGGTCTTGTTCCACTGTGCACTGGAAGCCATAGAACCACACATATTCTGGCGTCCAAGTCTTGTTCCACTGTACACTGGGAGCCACAAATATGATGTCTGATAACCCAGCCTTGTCCTATTGGTATTCACATAACCATAAGTTCACTGGTTTGCACCACAGCCTTTTAAGGTGACCACATTTCCATTCTGCCATTCAGGGACACTGCAGAAACGAGCAACAGCAGAGTGTATGTATGTATGTATGTGTGTGTATATATATATATATATATATATATATATATATATATATATATATATACACCTACACATATACATGTTTTTTTAATGGGGTGTTTTGTGTTTGCAGGTGGATCCTTATAGGTATATCACATTACTATGGGCATATCTATTGACACAAAAAAAGTATACCAGGTATAACATTTGGTGGTCATCTGTAGTAAACTACTTTTTTCACTAGGTAAAATATTTATTCACTTCTCTTAGCAAAGGAGCAGTAGTAGTAGCAGTAATAGCAGGTACAAAATAAGCAGTCACATACGGACATACAGCACATTTAAGGTTTTACCTGGAGTGGTTGGCTGATGCTGCATCTGAGGATAGCAGGACTCACTCACTCATAATGTCTCATTGGAGTTGCGATGTTCCTCTCTCTTACAATATCTATCCATGTGCATCGTGGCGCCGGGACTCCATTGTGTCACACGCATGCTCCAGCTCTAAGCCCAACCAATGAGGACAATAGTGCAAATATTCTCCAGTCCTATCTCATTGGCTGGTGGACTGGTGTGTGTTGCTGTAGATAGGCTGCGAGTTTCACTGACGTAGTTCGCTGAGAGAGCAACCAGAGCAACTGAGCTGGCAGCGCAGGAGCACTGCAGAGCTCCATATTAACTGCTATACTGAGTGGCAGACTGTCTGTGCTGCCTGTAGGGGGCTTGCTTTCCTTCGTTCCGGGACTCTTTATTGTCCCGGTGGGGGGTGACTCAAGAAGCGGGACAAAGACATAAATTAAGGGACAGTCCCGGGCATTCCAGGACACGTGGTCACCCTTCGAGCCTTTTTCCATGGTCCAATAGAATTCACATACCCACATATATACAGTCTGATCCCGTCCCCCAAACTGGTTTTACTGCCCATTGGTAGTCATGGATTCCCATATGAACTGTCTGACCTCTGCCACCAAGTCTGGTCCCTCTTACCACTGCTAGTCACAGATTCCCATATACCCTGTCTAATCCCCCCAGCCTGGTTCCACTGCCCAGTGGTAGTCACAGATCCTCACATACACTCACTGACCCACCAGACTGGTTTCACTGCCCAGTGGTAGTCACAGGTCCCCACATACACTGTCTTATTTCCCCCAGCCTGGTTCCTCTGGAACCAACTACTACAAGTAGTCAGCGAGGAAACATAAGACACCTGTGAGCATGAACCCAAAAGTGGTCTCCCACGTTCTGTTGCAGGAGTGCCAAGCATGGTCCCTTGACAGAGTGGGAGACCAGTAACCTGTGTGGACTAAGAGAAAAGGATTTAACAGGTAAGACTAAAATCCTGTTTTCTCTGTCGTCCAATACAGGTTACTGGTAAATTTGGGATGTCCAACCATTAAGTTCCCCAGGGTGGGAAGAAAGACAAGGACCAGGCGCAGGCCCCCAAAGTCACCAGAGCACCAATTAACTGAGAGGTCATAAACAGCACAGCACAAACAACTGAGTGTCAATGGACACTGAACTGGGTAAAACAGACCCCAGGAACTGATACACAGCACAATGAGCTAGAGCCAACTGGGCTCAAAAGTGAAAGAGTATGGAAGGTATATAGGAGATCCTAGACAGGTAAGACTGCCTCCAGGACCTTCCTCCAATGCCAGCACATCAACAGAGTAGTGTTTGGAAAAGGTGTGCACAGACGACCAAGTGGCCGCCTCGCACAGTTGATCAGCAGAGGCCTGATTCTTGTAGGCCCGAGATGCCCCAATGGAGCGAGTGGAATGAGCTGTGACCCTGAAGGGCACAGGCTTCTTCCTCAGTTCGTAAGCCTTATGAATAGTGTAGAACAAAAGGTGAGAAATGCTCAACTAGGCTCATGAGCTAGCAAATACTTGCAAGAAGCTCACTGGGACTGTGTCCTCACTCCCAGGGTACAATCTCTTTTAGCTCACCAGTGCCATACACAGAGAGGAAATCCTCTGAAGCACATCATACTGGCCCTGCCAAATGACAGTCCAGCCACGAAATGCCAGACAATTCCTCTCTGAACAAGGGAAACAGTTAACCCCAGACGTACGTTTCGGCTTTCTTGGGCCTCGTCAGTGAGATGCAGTGATCCCTCTAGGCACTGTGAGCAAGGGGTCCACGTCTGGATTACCCTCATTACTCTTACGGTGACCAACCCCAAGAGTAATTTGCATATGTAGAACAAAAGGTGAGAGATGCTCAACTAGGCTCATGAGCTAGCAAATACTTGCAAGAAGCTCACTGGGACTGTGTCCTCGCGCCCAGAGTGCAATCTCTTTTAGCTCACCAGTGCCATACACAGAGAGGAAATCTTCTGAACCACATCATACTGGTCCTGCCAAATGACAGTCCAGCCACGAAATTTCAGACAATTCCTCTCTGAACAAGGGAAACAGCTAACCCCAGACGTACGTTTCGGTCTTCTTGGGCCTCGTCGGTGAGGTGCAGCTGATCCCTCTAGGCACTGTGAGCAAGGGGTCCACGTCACCCCTTGGTCACCCTAAGAGTAATGAGGGTAATCCAGACGTGGACCCCTTGCTCACAGTGCCTAGAGGGATCAGCTGCACCTCACTGATGAGGCCCAAGAAGGACGAAACGTATGTCTGGGGTTAGCTGTCTCCCTTGTTCAGAGAGGAATTGGCTGGCATTTCGTGGCTGGACTGTCATTTGACAGGACCAGTATGATATGCTTCAGAGGATTTCCTCTCTGTGTATGGCACTGGTGAGCTTAAAGAGATTGCACCCTGGGTGCGAGGATACAGTCCCAGTGAGCTTCTTGCAAGTATTTGCTAGCTCATGAGCCTAGTTGAGCATCTCTCAACTTTCGTTGTACATATGCAAATTGATCTTGAGGTTGGTCACCCTAAGAGTAATGAGGGTAATCCAGACGTGGACCGCTTGCTCACAGTGCCTAGAGGGATCAGCTGCACCTCACGGATGAGGTCCAAGAAGGCCGAAACGTACGTCTGGGATTAGCTGTTTCCCTTGTTCAGAGAGGAATTGTCTGGCATTTTGTGGCTGGACTGTCATTTGGCAGGACCAGCATGATATGCTTCAGAGGATTTCCTCTCTGTGTATGGCACTGGTGAGCTAAAAGAGATTGCACCCTGGGCGCAAGGATACAGTCCCAGTGAGCTTCTTGCAAGTATTTGCTAGCTCATGAGCCTAGTTGAGCATCTCTCACCTTTCTTTCTACATATGCAAATTGCTCTTGGGGTTGGTCACCCTAAGAGTAATGAGGGTAATCCAGACGTAGACTCCTTGCTCACAGTGCCTAGAGGGATCAGCTGCACCTCACCAACGAGGCCCAAGAAGGCCGAAATGTACGTCTGGGGTTAGCTGTTTCCCTTGTTCAGAGAGGAATTGTCTGGCATTTTGTGGCTGGACTGTCATTTGGCAGGACCAGTATGATGTGCTTCAGAGGATTTCCTCTCTGTGTATGGCACTGGTGAGCTAAAAGAGATTGCACCCTGGGCGTGAGGATACAGTCCCAGTGAGCTTCTTGCAAGTATTTGCTAGCTCATGAGCCTAGTTGAGCATCTCTTACCTTTCGTTCTCCTTATGAATAGTGGACTTAATCCAAGAAGTCATGATCACCTTAGACGCAAGTTTCCCTGTCCTGGGGCCCTCTGGAATGATGAAAAGAGCATCAGATTGATGCAAAGAATCAGTACAGTGCAAATAGAACCTGAGGCAGAGCACAACATCCAACAAGTGAAGATCCCTTACCTTCTCAGAAGAAGGGTCAGGGCAGAGGGAAGGAACCACAATCTCCTGACTGATATGGAACTCCGATACAACCATCGGAAGAAACGCTTGCGAAGTGCGAAGCATGGCTTTATATTGTGAAAACAACAAAAAAGGTGGTTTGCAAGACAAGGTCTGGAGCTCCGCCACACGGCGAACAGACACTATCACCAGAAGAAAAGCCATTTTCCATGTCAAAAGGAGCAGAGGAATTATAGCCAAAGACTCAAAGGGAGGGCACTGAAGGACACCCAAAACAAAGTTAAGATCCCACTGAGGAGCTGTGGACACCGGATGGGTATGAGCAACACTCTGGAAGAACACTTTGACATCAGGAAGAATGGCAATCCGCCTCTGGAAGAGAGAGCAGAAGTCTGAGCCTTAAGTGAGCTCAACTGAGACCCTTATCCATACTATCCTGAAGGAAGTAAAGGACCGTAGGGAGATGAAACTCCTGAGAAAGATCCTATCAGCAAAACAAGAGAGAAATGTAAACCAGACTCTATGGTAGGCCTTTGAGGAACAGGCGTACAGGCACTAAGCATAGTAGCCACTACACCAGATGAAAAAACTTTTCTTCCTTAAAGTTGAAGATTCAACCTCCATGCCGTCAAAAACCAGACAATGAACGTCCTCCATCCACAGCTATCCCTGTAAGAGAAGATCTGGATGAGGAGGAAGCCTGAAGGGGTCTGAGACTGACAGATCCAGAAGCTCTGGGATCCAAGATTGGCGAGGCCAAAACGGAGCAATCAGAATAACTGGATAGCGCTCCAGACATAGCTTCTTCATAACCCTGTGCAGCATTGGAACAGGAGGGTATATGTACGCCAGAGAAAGATCCAAGGTATCAATACAGCGTCCACAGCTAGAGCTAGTGGGACCGCCCAGCGAGAGCAGAACACTGAAACCTTCCTGTTGTGTCTTCTTGCCATCAGATCAATGCATGGGATACCCATCTTCTGAACTACCAGATTGAACACCTCTGGGTGAAATTTCCACTCTCAGCTGGCCACTGTATGTCGACTGAAGAAGTCTGCCAAGACGTTGACGATGCCTGGAATATGAACTGCGGAGATGGCAGGGACATGGTCTTCTGCCCAGGACAAAATAGCCTTGACCTATAAAACCAAGCTGCAAGACTTCTTGTGCCACCTTGCTTCTTAATGTAAGCCACCGCCGTGGCGTTGTCTAACAGGACTCAGACTGGACAGTCCATGTCAGGGCATGAAATAATGCCCGAGTTCCAAGACATTGATGGGAAGGAGAGATTCTTCATGAGACCACCAGCCCTGAGCATTCAGGTGCCCCAGAACAGCCCCCCATCCTGAGAGGCTGGTGTCTGTAGTCAGTCACCATCGTTCAGAACAGTATCAGGAAGGGCTTGCCCTTCAGGAGATTGTCCAGGTTGAGCCACCATGAAAGACTCAACTCTACATGAAGCGGGAGAGACAGAGACTCCTCCAGATGATCCGGTTGACCTTGCATGCCAAGATCAGAAACCTCCAAAGCTGCCTGGCATGAGCCATGGCAAATGGGAACTGCTTCTATTGTGGAAATGAACTTCCCCACTAGAGAGGACAATTTCTTGTCAGGAATCGGATCCAGGCTCAGAACCGTAGAGACCTTCTGAGCCAGCTGATGAGCCACCTCATCTGTGAGAAAGGCCATCCCTCTCTGAGTGTCAAAGAGAAGGCCCATCTTCTGGGAGGGAACAAGGTCCAACGTGTCCAGGTTGATGATCCACCCGTGAGCAGATAGTATCTGAATGCAGGTCTGAACCTGCTGGTGAAGAAGGTCTGGAGATGAGGCCTTCAGAAGAAGGTGGTCCATGTATGGAGTACCCCTGATGCCATCTCGATGGAGAGCAGAGACTAAAGCTCCCAGAACTCGACTGAAGACTTGAGGAGCAGTGGTCAGGCCGAATGGCAGGGCAGAAAACTGAAAGTGACCCCTGTCGCAGGCAAATCGGAGACACTGTCGGCTCTCTGGATGAATGGAGATGTGCAAATATGCATCCTGAAGATCCAGAGATGCTAGGAACTCACCAGGAGACATGGTCACAATCACTGGTAGCAAGGACTCCTGATGACTACAAATTGGTTGATATCCTTCAGATTCAGAATAGGACGACAACCTCCGCCTTTTTGGAGACCACAAAGAAGTTGGAATAGAACCCCAACCCTGTCTCCGGAAAAGGCACTGGCCCCAAGACCCCATTGTCCAGAAGGGCTTGGATAGCACCCTCGAACAGGCAACACTTTCCTGCGCCCAGAGGAGAATGAGAGGAAAGGTCTGGGGAGGAGGACAAGAGGTAAAAGGAATCTTGTACCCTTCCGCCACCACCTGCAAAACCCACGGGTCCACCAGAGATTTTTCTCAGATAGAAAGGTAGTGGCTCAAGCACCCTCCCACCTGAGGGCATGGACCCGGAATTGACGAGTCATGCCGAAGAAGGTTGGAAGCCTTGGGCTTGTAGGAGGACTTGTGGACCACTGGAAGCAGAGTACCTTACCTCCAGTGGCTCCACTGATTAGATCAGCTCAGGCCCAAATAGGGAAGAACCTTGAAAAGGCAATGATAATAGAGCTTTTTTGATGTGGTATCAGCAGGCCAGATCTTGAACCAAAGAGCCCACCTGGCAACCACAGACATAGAATAAGCCCTGGAAATCATACGGACTGTGTCAAACAGAGCATCAGAGATATAATGTTGTGCTTCAGCAATGTTGGCAACAAGTTTTAGCAGTTCAGAAGTAGAAGCCCCCTGGCGAATAGTCAAGGTAAGGTATGCAGTTCAGATGGCCACGGCTCTATTCACCCACGCAGAGGCAAACGCTGGGCGTAAGGCAGAACCAGCCGAAGCAAAAATAGCCTTGAGAGAAGTCTCAAGCTTTTTGTCAGTCCAGCCCTTCATAGCAGAAGCATCTGCTACAGGCAAAGCAGTAGATTTGGACAACCTGGACACAGGGGTGTCCACCTTGGGTGGATGTACCCGTATTGCTAACGCTGCTTCAGAAAATGGACAAAGCTTAGCAAATTTCTTAGAGACAGATGGCATTCTATCTGGAAACTTCCACTCATCAGAGACCAGACAGTCAAGGGTGGGATTAGGTGGGAAACATGTATAACGCGCTGAGGCTCCTGAAACACATCTGAAGGGGTCCGAAGGTCTCCTGTACCAAGGGAATATTCAGGGTGGTCAATACAGCCCTTATTAGGCCCTCAGCAGAGGGGACAGGATCAGCTTCAAAGGGATCCCCAAGAAAAAACTGAAAGGAAGTACCGCAGAAGAGTTTTCATCCTCATAATCCACCAACAGCTCCTCATCAGAGGAATCAGATAAAACAGGGACACCTGGCAGTTTAGTCAGGGAAGATCTGATGAAAGCGGAGGCTTGAGTGAAAAACCCCCTGTAAGGTGGATGGAAGGAGTTGTAAGGTTGACTGGAGGTCACTGTATTAGCCTTAAACTCTTGCATCCATACTGGCTCTAATGCATGGCTGGAGGTCCCTGGAGGAGATTCAGGGACAGCAGCACATGTTGGGCAAACATGACCTGAGAATTCTCTAGGTAACCCTTCATGACATAAGGAGCAATGAGCAATGGGGGACACAGGCACTCCAGATTCCTTAGTCTTAGGTCTAACCCCAATCTCTAGTGGAATAGACATTCTCACAGAAATCAACTGGTCAAAAGTACACTAAATCACCCAAAAAACGTGTTTAAGAGTGATTAAATAGCACAGAAAACATTATAAACTTATCTGGAATTAAAAGGGTTAAAGAGCTGAGCAGAGAAGGAAAGTCCAGGCCCTGCATAGGATACTCATTCACAGAAACGCACAAATGGCTGCCACGACGGGAGCCAATCGGAAACGAGCTTTGTAGGTTTTTTTTGGTAAAAAGTACCCCAACAGTGCTCGAAGCCCAGCCAAGCCCCCCAGCATGTTCAGAACATTGGCCAGATGACAGAGCAAGGGCAGACAAGTAAAATGAGCCATCTCTGACTTCACTGCAGTAAGCGGTTGCAGAGATATGTCCCAAACTGTATAGTCCCATTGAAGTGAAAGGAGCAATGGCGTCTGTGCGGTAAAAAGCACACCTTAAAGTCGCAGTACATAATTTCACCAAAAACTAAATGAAAATAAAATTCAAGTTAAAAACATACTAGAACATGTAGTTAAACAATATAAATACCAAACCCAGTAGGGAAAGTGTCCTCGACCCCCACAACATGCCAAACCAGCAGTGAAAAGGTTAATTTACCACAGAAACTTGCTCCAAATACCCAGACAGACATACAGATACACCCAATGAGTTCTAGAGTATGCAATAAGAACTCAGTAATAAAGACCCCTGTGCGGAGGGGTTCCATGGGACATGTGGACCTCAGCACTCAAAGGGTTGCTCACCTTTTTTTGCAGGACTTCTGTCTTCAGATTACCATATATCAAGAAGAAGCCTCAGTGGGCAACTTCTGAGGAAAGAACTTGCAGCCAAGATTTTCTCCCCAGGGCTTAGGTCCACAAAAGCGCCTGGTAAACTGAGCTATCCACATTTGTATGATGGGAATTGTCAGTGATGGTAATCCGCCTAATGGTGGTATTCCATATCTAGCAGAAAATAATAAAAATCTAAAACTAAACAGAACTGTTCTCTTGGCTTGTCGCTTGCAACGAGGAACAAAACTTACTAAAGTTAAAACAGGAAGCTGCAGCTGTTTAGAGGGTAGGCTCCACCCCTGCTCTCACTTCTCAGAATTGTTCCTGCATACTTAAAGGGGCAGAGCGCCTACCCAAAGTTACCAGTAACCTGTATTGGACGACAGAGAAATGGGAATTTTAGAAATTTGTATCTGTCCCCTATAGTGCAATTGGTTTGCTCCAGAATTGTTCCAGTTCTTCCTAATACATCAGCCTCACTGAGGGAATGAACAAATCTGCAAGGGAAGCTCATTTTAAGAGTTTTTATGTCAGCTGAAAAGGGAACATTCACATTTGAAAAATTTTTGACCATGGGCTTAAATTAGTACACCTATATTAGCGTTGGTATTTTTTTCAGTTCTACTTACATGCTACTTAAGATATGGAGACTTATGCATTCTGCGGCACACTGCATGTGTGGCACAGCGGTGCAGGACTTCCCAGCTCCCTTCCAGCTGCCCCAGGGAGCGCATTCACGCTTCCCTTCGCAGTTCTATTTATCTGGGCTATCGATACAGTAAGTTCCGTGTATAATGCTACTGAGCTTGCAAGAGCTTCAAGTGCTATAGGGGTGTTCTTTGCTGAACCGTGTGGCACTCAAAAGAGCGTGCGACCATTTAAAACTTTAACCATGCCACCTGGTTAAAAATAGCAACATAACAATCTCTCAGTGCATGAAAGCGTGAGATTGTCATATCGCATAGTGAATGGTGGCTTACATTACTTATACAGGCAGCCTGTGATTTGCTTCCATTTGAGCCTTAAAAACAAAATGTTAAGAGTCAAATGGAAGGTTTCTTCTTTCTTACATGGTGTATTTCTTTAAATTCTAAGCTCCTACTTCAGGACTGGACAACATGCAAGCATTAATTTGTTATTGGATTTCATTTCCTGTAATCCACAGACAGGCAAAGATGATGGGAGGAGTTGTGCATGACGAGCTGGACAACATTTTTTTTTTTTTTTTACCTTTTTGCCAGGGCAGCCTCCTTCCATTAAGGCTCAAACGGAAGGGGAAGTGAATCACCGGCTGGCTGTTGTGCATGACAAGCTGGAGGGCTGCAGGTTGCACGCACTAGGCAATCAAGACTGACATGTAGGGTAGGGATTTAAATCTGGGTATTTTATAATATAAAGTTTATTTAACTATAACATTCATGCTGACAGAAAAGATGACATTTTTTTTTTCTTACCTTTTTGCCGGGGCAGTCTCCTTCCGTTAAGGCGCAAACAGAAGGGGAAGCAAATCACCATCTGGCTGTATAAGTAACGTGAGCAACCATTGACTATGCGACATGACAATCTTGCACTTTCATGTACTTCGATATTGTCATGTCGCTATTTTAATCCAGGTGACTTGGTTAAAGACTTAAATGGTCGCACTCTCTTTTGCTTGGGAAATTGCAATGTAGTACCACTACAGTAGGTAGTAGGGGAGATCCTGGCAACTACAAGCCCATCAGTCTAACATCAGTAGTTGAGAAATTCATGGAAGTGCTATCACAAGGAAAATGTTTCCTATCTGAAGTCCAGTTACATGCAAGGACTATGGCAGCATGACTTTACAATAGAAAGATCTTGACCAATAAATCTGGGTGAATTATTTGATTACTAGTAGAGCCCGTATACATGGGCCACAGTGCCGGCCGGTCATGGTGCAGTCATGCCCAGTAGAGACAGCCCGTGCCGCAGCCGATATGGAGCTCTATGCTCTGAAGTCAGACCGGAGCACCCCGCTCTGTATCACTCTCTTGGCGGGCAGTCTCTACAGCGCATGCTTGCAGCACGCACAGTAGTCTCTACCGCGCATGACTGTGTCTTTACAAACTATTTAGCAAATTATTATATAGGATGTTAATTAAGTGATACATAAGGATGGAGCAGTAGATGTAACAAGTACATTTTATTAAAGCTTTTGACACTGTACCTCATAGTGTGCCAAATACCGACATTCCACACTGTTCTCCCACCCACTTAACACTCCCTCCTGCTTTTCCATCCTCCCACTTATTTTAGTAACTAGTGAAGGGGGATTCATAAGACATCTGTCTACAGTCCGAAAACAATGAAACTGGTTATTTTAGAAAAGCCAGAATGTGTAGACCTGTGATTCTCAACATTAGTCCTTGGGACAAACCAACAGTGTATGTTTTAAGGATATCTGTGCTTGATCATGGGTAATTAGCGACTCCGTAATTGTGATTGATTTACCTGTGCATAACTAGGGATAGCCACAATCCAGACCTATTGTTATGTCCCAAAGACTGGAATAGAGACTCACCAGTGTAGACACTTTCTGGCTAATTCTTTCTATTATTTAGTACTGTAAGTTTGTCCAGCACCAAAATTAGGGGGAGATGCACTAAGGCATGATAAAGTGGTGATAAAGCAGAGATGCCTTCTCCAGTTCCTATGTTGTTCTAGAGCCTATGCTCTAAGATTTCTCCAGCTTTGGTGATCTTACTGCATAGGTTCTATAGGATAACATAGGAACTAGAGAAATGACATCACTGGAGAATTCATCGCCACTTTATCACCTCTTTATCATGCCTTAGTGCATAACCCCCTAGGTGTTGTCGGAGAGTAGGCAAACTGACTGAGTAGATTCCTTTGTGCTCCTTAAGTGTATGGTTACTTTTAACCCTTAGAGTGACAGGGGTCTGGACACCCCACAGCGGTCACAGGATTATATTTAAAGTGGAACTTTCATCAGATGAACATAGAGCCTTAAACCATAATTACATTAGTGATATACATAGACATAGTTCTCTTTTCAATAAGATTTGCTGCATTAAAGAAAAACAGAACCATTTTTTCGGCATCCAGGCAGTGGGGAACAGCGCAGACATCTTGCAGAGATGGCATCTCTGTGCCTGTGCTGTCCGTCCCCTTCAATGTAATTAGGATTTAAGGCTTAAGAGATGGGGTAAAACCACTTCTCTCTCTCACTGTCTCTCTGTAAGAGGCAATGCTTTTCCTATAGGAACAAATGGGGAAACATTTCCCCACAGGCTAACTCTGAGTCTACATCATTGATTAGCTACTAATGGATGTCCAAAACTGTACAGGCTAAAATAAAGTAATATAAAGAAGTATCTAATGAACTTACTTCCCTCCAGTTACTAAACCAAGTAGGAGGGAGTGACAAAGTAAGCATGAGGATGTAACAGTTGGGATGGAGAGCAGTATAGCATGTTAATATTTGGCACAAAGCTGCACCAGCCAGCACTACCTTACTTGCATAAACCTACAAATAGGTAAAGCCAAATATCTAACTAGTTGAAGAGCCCGTTACACGGGCCACAGTGCCACTGCTAGCCGGTCGCGGGGCAGTCATGTGCAGTAGAGACTGCCTGCGCCTGATACGTGCCAGCCGGTTGTGGGGCAGTCATGAGCAGCAGAGACTGCCCGCGCCTGATACAGTGCCAGCCGGTCGCGGGGCAGTCATGAGCAGTAGAGACTGCCCGCACCTGATACAGTGCCAGCCGATCGCGGGGCAGTCATGCGCAGTAGAGACTGCGTGCCGTGGCTGATACAGAGCTTTGTATCAGCCGCAGCGCAGGCAGTCTCTACTGAGCATGACTGCGGTGTTACACACATTTTAGCGATATAGGATATTTTAAATTAAAAAAATGGCAAATATAATAAAGGGGATCTTGAAAGTTCTTTCAAATGAACCCTGGTTATCATAAGGTGTTGCTTATCGTATTGTTCCATATTAGTTTTTAACATTTCAAAGTTAACATTTATTTGTTGGTTTTTACTTTTGGACCCTATTAGTTATTTTCTATTTATTAGCTTACTGCAAACTTTCTAGAAACTGGACAATAAAGTTGCAGTTTTCCAGGAATCACACACTAAGCCATTTGTCTGACCCAAGTCAGTGTCATTGTTTTAAATAAATTGATAATGTGCCCATCTTCAGTAGGAATCATACCTTAAGAAGTCCGTAGTTGCAAGCAGTAGAGCGATGCCATCTTGCCGACGTTCAGCACAAGAGTCAGCGATCAGTCTGTGTTTGTGTGTCAATCATTTTATGAAATCCATCCCCTTCTTACCGGGTCGCGTTTCACGCTCGTTCTTCTTACAAGCAATTTATTATGGGGGCGGGCTTGTGGGAGTCACTCCAATGCTGAGGAGGGATTGTACGCTACTCTGTGCCGCACAGATTGAACAGAGAAAGTCACATCTATACTTCAAGCTTTAATGTCTTCTATATTACATTACATATACTAAATTGAGGTACATTCAATAGCCGGTGAAAGTTCCTCTTTAATAACACAAAGGCCATAGACTGTCCAATCTTTTTGCAGATCTTTAAATGAAATAAGCTACCATACTATAAAAAGTATATTGAGTGCAGCAGTATTATTATTTGGGTAAGGTTGTTTTAATTGAAAAGAAAAGTGGTCACAAATATAGGAATATTCATCAGGATGCCTATATCACCTTGGATACTAGAGATGTTTTTATTTGTTCCAGAACTGCACATCAATCTCTATGCAATGGAGACTGCTGTAGCATTCAAGGGGTAAATGAAGGGTAGGCAAAAAAATATACAAGTCCTTGGCGCCAAAGGAGGGGTGCACATACCAAGATGTATATAAAAATGTAAACTCTTTTGGAAGCCAGATGTAAAATGTTAGGCGCCCAATACTAAAAGGGTCCCACCCCTGAGTTAACACATGATGGAACAGTCTCCATGTATACTTTTAACCCTTTGAATGCCAGAGGGGTACACAACATATTGCAAAGCAATGCGTTGTGTACCCCTCTGGAACACAGAGGGTTAACACCTATAAATGATGTCAGTCTCTGGATAAGGAAGAACATATAAATGAATCACAACCAGGAAATAACTAAATATAATTTTATTTTCAGAGAAGCAGGCAATCAGTTCGCCTGTGAAATAAATCTACATCAGCAAAGTCCAACTCCCAGGTTGCGTATCGCAGAGAACGATATTTATCATCGATTAAAGTTGTATGCAGAACATAACACAGCTATTTACATTCTCTTTCACAGACAAATGATAATGATACCAATGTAGACTTGACTAATGTGACCGATAAAGGTTTCTTTGTTCAAAATTAAAGTGGAGCAATCCTGGCGCATACCAGCTGCACTATAGGAGAAACATACAAATTCCCAATCATTTAAATGGAGGCATTTAACCCCTTGAATGCAAGAGGACTCTTTAAGGCACTCTAAAGCAAAGCTCTCTAGCATTCAAGGGCTTAATAATCATTATTTAAATCAAGTAGGAAATTACTCCACTTTACTTTTGAACATAGAGCCCCCAAAGTCCTTAAAGATACAATATGACATAATATGGAAAGACTATATATTTCAGGGTTTATCTGGTAAAGGTAAAACAAGAGTGTTCTTGCTATGAAGATGATTTTATTGAAACTCTGTTTCAGCTCAAACTTGGATTTCTGGGTGCAGCACTTCAATGGCCTGAAATGTTATGGTGGTGCTGTTGATAAGCAGTCTTCTGATGGCTACTGTCAATGATAATAACCCTCCATAATTGCTGTAGCACAATTTCAGGCAATGGAAGTACTGCACCCAAAATGCAAGTTTGAAATGTAATAACTTTTGAACAAATCAAATGTAAGCAGTGTGAGTTTCCCTGTTTTACTAAGCAGGATAAACTCTTTAACCCTTTGAGTGCCAGAGGGGCACTCAAAGGGTTAATACATATTTCCCATATTAAGCAATACTGTCCATCTGAATTAAATGATTTGTGAGCAAAGATCTCTGCCGAGGATCCTAACTAATGTATAGATATCTGCAATACTTCTATACAGAGAAGAGTCCTCAATGTAAGGAATGAAATTGCTTCTATAAATGTCCCAGTGTGAGTGCAAAGTGTTCCACGGATTTCATAACTTATTTTGCTCTTCAGTTGTCTGATCGTTTTCATTTACCAAGTCTTTAAAGCCAAGTTTTTCAAGGGGCTCCTTTGCCATCAGTTGCCTACAAAAAAGAATTACAAAACTGTAAAACAAACAATAACAGATGTTACGCCTGCCTTCCGAAGAAAGGAATAAGTTATATGCCCCTTTTTTATTTTAAAAAAGTAACCATTCCTAATAATGACCCCTCTACCTTACTATAGCCAGGAAATTCTAATAGAGAACACAGAAAAAAGTGCAGAGTGCTGGATCATAAAACCACCACTGTGTTGTGACACCTTGGGGTAGATTCGCTAAGCGGTGCTAAAACTGTGATAAAGAGGTGACAGAGTGGAGATAACTTCTCCAGTTTATCACTTCACCAGTTCCTATGTTATTCTATGGAGCCTAATCACTAAGTTCTCAAAAGCTGAAGAAATCTTAGTGCATAGGTTCCATAGAATAACACAGGAACTGGAGGAGTGATATCACTGGAGAGGTCATCTCACTGCTTTATCAACGCTTAGTGAATCTCCCCCCTTATGTGCTATATCACACTAATCGCATTTTATCAAGGCATCCGAGTTGTCCAAGTTCAGTCCTCCACCAACAGGCCAGGATGTAAGGATTTCCCTGATTATGCACAGATTAATCAGTGGCTCATTCATTCTGACTGACTCATCTGTGCTTAAGCAGGGGAAACCTTAAATCCTGGTCTGTTGCTGGCCCTTGAGAACTGAACTTGGACAGCACTGTACTAGATAACCTCCAGTGCAGGTACGTCCAGAAACTTCTCTTGGCCTCCATGTCTCTATCCACTCCCAGTCTCCTTTACTCAAACCAGAAAAGTATAATAAATACATATACCCACACTTCTGGGGCTGTATTAAAGGGATAGTAATACTTTGTTTTAACTTTATTTTATTTTGTAGGGATTAAAAAAACATGAAGAATTATATAAGTCTTATGTTTCAAACCTTTATGGTTTGAGAGATATTCACAAGCAAAGTTTCCCCTCCCGCCCCTTTTATCTAGTGTAAGTCATCTCTTCTCAGATGTGGAATGCAGTCCATAGACCAGACAGATAACAGAAGGGGACACTCTTATTCCTATGAAAACAATGAAATCCATGCCCCCCTTGACAAGTTTTTCAGGTTTTTCCCTTATCTTAATTGAAGATTGTCCCTCTCTGCAGTCTACCTGGACACCACCTGTCTGCTCTGAGGTGAGCAGTGTTACACTAGGTAAAAGGGGCGGGAGGGGGATACTTTATCATTAAATTACTCTTGATCTACAACTCTGACAGAACTGAAATAACACTCTCCAAAGTCCAAATACTATGATGATTAATTAGAGCTGCTTTTATTATGAAACATTACTATCCCTTTAACTTTGGCGATAATGTGCGCCTCTTATAAGGATGAAGGAAATATTGTCTTAACCCTTTGAGTGCCAGAGGTGTATGCAACGCATTGCTTTGCAATGCATTGCGTACCCCTCTAGCACTCAAAGGGTGAATACTGTTTTTTTTTGTTGTATAAGATAACATAGTAAATTAGGTTGAAAAAGACACAACCCTTGTCTCAAACCAGAGAAATAAGAATTATATAAGCTTTCCTACTATCAAATGAGTATTAGTCAATTTACAGGAACTTCCTGTTTTACTTACTAATGAAAAGTATAACCCTGTATGTTCCCTTTTGAAAGAAATGTATCTAATCTTCTCTTAAATGTATCCATTGTAAGTGCCATGACCACATCCTTGGGCAAGGAATTCCACAATTTAACAGACCTTACTGTAAAACAACCCTTCCTCTGCTGAAGCTGAAACTCTCTTTCCTCTAATCTCAAGAGGTGTCAGGCCTTGAAATGAATAGCTCACCCGAGAGATTCTTTTATTGACCTCTCATATATTTGTACAATGCGATAAGATCTCTTAGTCGTCTTTTCACTCGAGTAAATAAACCAAGTTTGTCTAGTTGTTCCTCAAATACAATGTTCCATTCCTTTGATGAATTTTGTTGCCGCTTGCTGTACCCTCTCTAGTTCTAGTATATCCTTTTTCAGAACCGGTGCCCAAAACTGCACTGTATATTAAAGGTGAGGTCTTACCAACGAGTTGTACAGTAGCAAAATAATGCTATCCCCTCTTGCTTCAATACACTTTTTATGCAAGACAGGACTTTGTTTGCTTTTGCTACTGCTATCTGACACTGGTCACTGTTTCTAAGTTTGTAGTTTACAAGGATTCCCAGGTCTTTCTCTAGCAACGAGTCCCCTAAAATGATTCCACTAAGTTCATAAGTAGCATTGGGATTTTTTCTTCCCAAATACATGATTCCACACTTTTCCATAATCCATTTGATTGCCCAATCTGCCATTTTATGTAAATCCCTCTGTAGAGAACTAATATCCTGTTCTGAATTTATTACCCTACATAAGTTAGTAGCATAACTAAAAATGGGAATTGCTGTATATGAAAAAACTTTAATAATGATAAAAAGCATATTCCAAAGCGGATACGGCATAAATGAATACACAAATAAAATACAATTGCTGGATAAAAGAAAATGCAAACCTTTAACACCCTACATGTCTTTAGCTCCCACTACTTTGTCAGGGATTTATTAAATGTTTACTACAAAATTCATACATTTTATACCCGTGCTCCAAAAATCCTAATAGCTCCACTGTGCATGGTAATCTTAGCCCTTCACAATTGTTGCACACTACTCTGGTCCTTAAAATGTTAAAGGGATAGTAATAATTAATTATTACTAATCCCTATATTAAAGACATCTTAAAAATAAATATATTGCCCCTAGTGTCATCTCTCAAACCTTTATGGTTCGAGAGATAATCACTCCTAAAGTTGCCCTCTCCCTCCCCCTTCCTGGAAGACAGCGTTCTAGCTGACTGAAGGGAAATCCAGTCTTACGATCATCAGGCGGCTCTGCAGCTGAGCCGCGATCGCGTTAATATAAAAAAAAAAAACAAGCACACGTAGAACACCATTTCAGTGAAAGATTTCTTTTTTATTAACAAGATCTTGGCTCTGCTGCAGAGCCGGCTGACAGTCGTACGACCGGATTTCCCTTCAGTCAGCTACAACGCTGACTTCCAGGAAGGGGGAGGGCAACTTTAGGAGAGATTATGGCACTGGGGGCATTATATTTATTTTTAATATGTCTTTAATATAGAGATTAGTAATAATTAAGTATTACTATCCCTTTAAGTACTCTCATGCACCCTGTTTTCTTCAATTTAAAAAAAAAAAAACTGTCGGCCCCCATGGACATGACCTCCATGACTGAGATGTTATCTCTAGAACCATGGAGCAAGGGCAGCATTCATAGGGGCCTTTAGTATTTTCAGGCCTTTGTAAGGTAAGGGGGAGAGGCTATTATTTGGTGTCACTTCTCCTTTAAAGGGGACTTTCACCTCAATAAAAGTTCTCCTCTTTGTAATGTTCCTTTGTAGTTAATGTGACTACCACTATCCTGGTCCTGCACTAATTCCTGCAGGGTCTGGTGAAGACCTTCTCTACTTTCTTCTTGATCGGTAGCTGAGTAATATGGTGCCCAAGATGGTCAAACTTCCTGACTGTTCAAACACATTGGGGGAGATTCACTAAGCGGTGATAAAGAGATGATAAAGTGGAGATAACTTCTACAGTTTATCACTTCTCCAGTTTTATGTTATGCTATGGAGCTTGTGCACTAAGATGTCTTCAACTTTTGCAGATCTTAGTGAATAGCTCCATAGAATAAAATAGGAACTGGAGAAGTCATCTCCAATTCATCACCTCTCTATCACCGCTTAGTGAATCTTCCCTATGTTACTAGTGGAGTTGCACAAAGCTGAAACCAATCAAGCAGGGCATAGAGGAGATACCAAACTAGGACAGTGGTAGCCAGGGACACATGGCCACTCTATTCAGCTAGTTTAGAAACAGGGTTTACTGGTCCTTTAATTGTCAAGCATAGCAGGCTGACAAAGAAACTACATCAATGAAGTATGTCTTGCATTTTGGATGCATGCTTTACTCCCCACTGCACAGTGTAGCAAAATGTATTACTGGCACCTTCGAAATACAGGTATACAATAAATAACTATTTAGATGCCAGAGAAGCCCAAAAGCAATGCAATGGAGATCTTTCTAGCATCCAGGTGATTTGTTTTATTTTATTTTAGTTTGATTCCCCAGAATTGCTTCACTTTTGATTGGTGGATCTGAGTTAAAAAGACAGACTATCAAAACTGGGTTTGTTTACATTAGAGAAGAGATGTCTAAGGGGTGGTATGATTACCATTTACAAATACATTCAAGGTCAATACAATGAACTAGCCAATGGATTATTTACGCAAAAAGCTGAGCTATGAACAAGAGGTCATCCATTAAGACTAGAGGAAAGGTGCTTTTGACTAAAACAAAGGCAGGGGTTCTTTACAGTAAGGGCAGTACAGCTATGGAATTCTTTGCCCCGAGATGCTGTACTTGCAGATAATGCAACTTCTTTCAAAAAAACAACGAATGCCTATCTAGCACAGAACAAAATTGAAAATTATGACTCATGGCTTCAACGCAGATAGGATGTTGATCCAGAGAAATCTCTCGCTGCCATGTGGAGTCAGGAAGGAATTTTTTTACCCACTAGGGGCTAAATTGTAAATGGCTTCAGGATTTTTTTTTGCTTTCCTCTGGATCAAAAGGGGTGTTTTCTGGCATGGGCTGGACTTGTTGGACACGTCTTTTTTCAGCCTCATCAACTATGTGACTATGCATGTCTTTATGTATGGGCCCAGATGATTCCATGACTTGATGCGCCAGCCAGCCATAACAGTTGCAGTATCCACTGACCTTTCCATTCTGCACTCCAGATAATACTTTGATTCTTCCCTGCACAGACCACTTTGGAAGCTGTTTTCCCTCAGGCACTTCATAAACTTGTCTTTGAAGGGTTTACATTCACCTGTGTAAAGAAAAACAATAAAAACTTAAACCAGCGGTTATCAAGCATTTGCTCTGGCAGTAGCCTTTAGCTTCTCTGCTCTTCATTATAAGAGGCAATCTCTCCACAAATAAATCTATAAATAATAATACAAAATATGCAAATATTCATTAAGGATATTTGATCAGGTTACAGCAGGCTCGGTTTACAATGCTACTGCGGTTGCAACCTCAGTAGCATGGCAATTGGAGCCTGCTGTAACGTTAGCCCACAGAAATACAGCTACATAGGGAACCATGAACGTACTCCCTGGGGCAGCTGGGAAGTCCTGAGGCGTCATGCAGGACATACAGGGTCCTGTAGAATGCAGAAGTGCCCCATTTGAAGGCTTCGTATCGCCACTACTAGATGAGTTAGAAAAAAAACAAACAAACCCAGAACTAATCTTGTTTTTCTTTGACATGGTCAAATTTTTATTTTAGGTGAATGTTCCCCTTCAAGAGTGTCCCTACCCGAACACAGGAGACTTGATTTACCCAACGTTGTTCAAGAAGAAAATATATGTTAACCTTTTGTATGCTGGACACATGTTCAACACTTTGCAAAGCAATGACATGGCCTGTTATGGACACAAAAGAACCAATGCTGCCTTGGAACATTAGCACCAATGTTTTAGTCTCTGGCAGCAGAATGGTTAAACTGGCTGACAGATAAAGCTATTCCATCAGAGGCTCAGGCAATGACCTTTTACATGAGGATTTAGATTCTCTTTAAAGCGGAACTTTCATGCATTTTAACATAGCATTATGCATATCCATACTTGTATTATCCTTAGTAAGACCTGCATTATTTAGAAAAGTAGCTTCTTCGGAGACTCCCAGGAAGACAACAGCACAGATATCTTGCTGAAGATGCATCTGCACTGTCCATGCCTGTCTCCTCCATGATTGGCATGAGGGATCTGCACTGTACCTTACGGTACAGACAGGGACAGACAGCGCAGGTGCACACATGCCTCTACGTCAAGATCCCTGACAGTAAGTCTCCTAAGAAGTTGAATTTCTAAAGAATGCCGGATTTACAAAGGATAATACAGGTATGGATATGCTTAATGCTATGTTAATTATTATTTGGGGGGGGGGACATTAAAATGCATGGAATTTCCACTTTAACCCTTTGAGTGCCAGAGGGGTACACAACCTGTCCCCTCTGGCACTCAAAGGGTTAATATGCTGCAGATAGAAACGGGGTGACTCTTCATCTATAGCTGGGGTACAATTCTCCTCTCCTGAGGATGATGGGAGCTATAATCCAACAACTGCCAGAGTGCCATGTTACCATCCCATGTACAGTTTGGTATATGTTGATTTACCTGTTTTTTGTATGTACTGTTCTAGAACTGCAAATGCATAACTAGGAACTCTCTCTGGGTTTGACCCTGAGACTCCGTTTTAACCCAGATATCAAAGTCTCATGGTGAAGGGCCAAATGCTCAGATAACTACCATTTGATCTGCACCAATGACCTGCTTCTTTAGTCTCTAAGGCAGTGATTCTCAACCAGTATGTTGTGGCACACATCCACTCAGGATTCCCCATCTTTTCTATAAAGACTTTAATAAAATGTGAATGAAGAGTTTCAAATGTCTATTTCTGGAAATGTTTCTGCATTTATTTTTTATTTATATTATTCTGATTGTGAGGCCTAAAAAGGGCTATATATTTATGCATTTTTATATCCATTACGTGCTTAACAAATGACCTATAAAATGTTAGGTGTGCCCCGAAACTTCCAGACTGCATGTTAGGGGTGCCTTGAACAAAAAAAAGGTTCAGAGGTGGTGTCATTTGTACCATAAAGAGTGGTGTGGTGTGTTTATTAAGACAGTGAGATCTCCAGATTGTATCATGTTAAGTGTTCCTTATGCACTGAAGGGTATACTTCTTGGTTAGATCAAGTAGGGACATACTGCCCAGAATCTATGTTCTGGGGAGCTATCAGTTATTACTTCAAATATCTCAGGGTCATCTCTTTTCCCAGGTTGCATGTTTGTGTGCTTTAAGGGTGTTCACATATAAACCCATGTCTCTAATAAAGACATGGAGGTCAAGCTAAATATATCTGCCATTCAGAGGGATGAACACAAGGGGACATTTAATGCATAGTTGCTAATTCCCATCAACTTGCTGAAGAGTAATGGGAATGTTGTCCTCAGCACCTTGTGGGCCTCATGTCGTCCACCCTTGATTACATTTACAGAAAAAAGCTGGTGACTCTTTATTTTAGCATGGTTAAAGGAGACATAACACTATTAATAATAGCCCCGCTTACCTCACTACAGCCAGAAAATCCTAGGGGCCCTTCTGAATTTTTCTCATGTGCTTTTTCTTCAACAGATAACAGTAGCCCTGGGTGTCATGTTCATCGAGGTTTTTACCCTACTTTAGCCCTTTAAGGACTAAAGGAGCGTGCAACGCATTGTAAAGTAATGCTTCCCTCTGATCCATAAAAGGTTAAGTTTACCACGTGCAGTAAGTGAAAATTGTATTCTGTGGACCTACAACACCTGCCACGGGCACAATGGCAAACTTCTTAGGGGGCACATGGGTTATTATAGAACTGAGAGGTGTTTGGGAAAAATAAAATGATTGGCATAATCAAGCCAAGGGTCAAAGATATCAACGTGCCAGAGAGTGTGCAATGAGTTGCCTACCCATCTGGCACTCAGAGTTAACGTGCATCTACTCTCTAAGGCTGCAAACAAACACATATCAACTAACCAAAGTGATCCAATGGGAAGGATCCCTTGTCTGGAGGTCGAGGTTTAAATGTCTTGCTCCCAAAGTTCATAGCAGTAGACATCTTTACATCGAGCTTGTCAAAAACGCTTCCGGTAACAATCTTGCAGTCTAGGCATGCGCATATCTCACAGGTCTCAAAATGGCCAGAAGTACTTCACTGACGGAATGCGCATGTGCAACTTTCAAGGCATGTTATTCTCGACGTGAACACGCGCGCCCTCATGTGGTAGACCAGCGCATTTAGACTATGTACATGGTCGTTGTGTTATAGTATGTACATATAGTTATAACGTTGATATTAAAATATTAGTTTCGATCAACTGTAATTTTTTTTCTTCTTGTGGTGCAACTGTATTTCCTATAGTTGCTCCTTTTTTATAAATATGCCCCCCAAATCAGTGATTCTCAAGCTATTTACTGCAGTCATCTAACGCATTCCTATGGGCAAGTAGGTGGTCCGATAATGTCTCGCGATAGGTTGGCCGAAAATGGCCCGCAGTAGTTAGGCGGGCCGAAAATGGCCCGCAGTAGTTAGGCGGGCCGAAAATGGCCCGTGTTAGATTCGAGGGCCAAAAATGGCCCGCGTTAGATTCGAGGGCCAAAAATGGCCCGCTCTAGGTTGGCGGGCCGAAAATGCCCGCGATAGATTGGGGGGCCAAAAATGGCCCGCTATAGGTAGGCGGGACGAAAATGGATCGCAACACGTGGGCGGGCCGAATATGGCCCGCGATAGGCGGCCCAAAAATGGCCGTAGACCTAAGTTGGCTGCAAATGGCCCGTTACAGTTGGGAGGACTGAAAATGGACGCGAGATATAGCGGTAAATAAAGGTGACAGCAAAAGCCTGTGAGATGGTCAGTGAGGGGAAACATTGTATGCTAGCTGGGAGCAAGAAAAAGGCAGAGTGGGGTCAAGAATGAACGTAAGAGGTGTAGTGAGTCGGAGACGACCCTCAGGCAGCACATACCCTCCAACATATTTACCAACAAAACTGTGAGAAGCTTTGAGAGGTTTTGAGGTTAGGAGAGGTTATTCCACTATATGTCCACACTGTCTGCCAGCCCAGCTTTGTACTGTTATCATATTGGTAATCACTAACCCACACATGCACTCTGTGACACCCCAGCCATCCCCCACTGGTGATGACTGCATTGTATGCCAGCTCTACTCTGTTGCACCTTCATATTTGTAATCACTGAGGCACACATACATTCTGCAGGGACCTGCACAGACATTTTGGGGGGCAGGGGCTCAAATGAAAAAAGGCCACTTCTCATAATTATTATTATTATTATTTTTTTTTTTGTTAAAAGGGCACTTTGGACAAAAAGGGCAGGTGCGCAAGCTCCCCTTGGTGTCTGTGTGTGCACATGCCTGTTATTCTGTCATACCCCAGCTTTCCCCCACAGGTAATCACTGCATTGTCTACCAGCCCAACTTTTTTCCACTACATACACTGTGTGACATCCCAGCCTGCCCTCTCTGACAATCACTGCATTGTATGCCAGCCCTACTTTGTTCCACTGTCCTACTGGTAATAATCACTGACACAAATGTACACTCTGACACCCCAGCCTGCTCTCAATGGTAATATACTGTCTGCCAGCCCAGCTTTTTTCCACTATCATATTGGTAATCACTGATCCCCACTTACACTATGTGACACCCCATCATTGTTCCAGTGTCCTACTGGTAATCACTGACCCACACATGCACTCTGTTACACCCCAGTCTGTTAGAGTGAACACATTTCCATTCTGCCATTCAGGGACACTGAGGAGATGTAAGCAGCAGAGTACTTGTCCTCTACTCTAGGGTAGCTATGTGGGAGGGGTCACTGGACATCACTGGACATTAGTGTGTAACCTACTCTTTGTCCAGCACATACCACAGAATAAAGACAAGAGGGAGAACTACCACTTGACTGCTATGATTAAAAGTAACGTGGACTACAAGAAAAAGTACATCATGGCCAAAGCCTTAGACTGGCATTACTCTACAGCAAAACTACACTGCAGCTCCTGACTGATGTCAGGATCAAGGCTCGGGTCTCTGTCTGGTGTTTAGCGTCCTGTCTGGAGGCCATTTTCTTGTAGTTCAGCAGATGCATCACTTCCTGTCACAGTAGAAAATGGGCAGTTCTCATTCTAGTGTTTAGAACTCTGTGATCTGGTGTCTTCAATCCAGGACTTTGTATTGTCCCAGAAGGGGGCTGCCCATAACATGAGACACATATTTAAAATCCAGGACTGTCCTGGGCAATCCGGGACATGTGGTCACCCTACAGCCTGCCCCCCACTGGTAATCACTACATTATCTGCCAGCCCAGCTTTTTTCCACTATCATCCTATATTATAATTTGCTAAGGATGTTTGTCAGAAGCTGTCATGCGCAGTAGAGACTGCCCAAATGCACAGAATGCTGGGAGCACAGAATGCTGGGAGTTCTGTGCTCGGAGCATTCTGTGCTTTTGGACAGTCTCTACAGTGCATGACTGCGTCGGCAGCGGGACGCAGAGCAGGACCGGCCTGTTAACCCTTTGAGTGCCACCCCTCTGGCACTCAAAGGGTTAACATCACCCGGACCTTGGCCCGTGTACACAGGCTTTTACACTAGTATTGTTAATGAATGACCCCCACATATACTGTGTGACACCCCAGCCTGCCCCCACTGGTAATCACTACATTTTATGCCATCCCTACTCTGTTCCACTATCATACTGGTAATCACTGGCTCCCTCATACATTATGTAACACTCCAGATTTGTTCCACTGTCTTATTGGTAATCACTGTCCCATGAGAACTCTGTGACACCCCAGTCTACCCCCATTGGTAATCACTACATTGTCTACCAGCTCAGCATTTTTCCTACTATCATATTGGTAATCACTTTCCCCCAAATATTGTGACACCCCATCTTTGTTCCACTGTCCTACTGGTAATCATTGACCCCACATGCTCCTTGGCGACACTCCAGCCTGCCCCCCCACTCACACACACACACACACACACACTCTCTGGTAATCACTACACATTCTGTAAGACCTTCTCTGTTCCACTATCATATTGGTAATCACTGCCCCCCACATATACTGTGTGTGACACCCCAGCTTTGTTCCACTGTCCTATTGGTAATCACTGACCCAAACATGCACTCCGTGACATCCCAGCCTACCCCCACTGGTAACCACTACCTTGTCTGCCAGCCCAGCTTTTTTCCACATTCATTTTGGTAATACCTGTTCCCCACATATACTGTTTGATACCCCAGCCTTGTTCCATTGCCCATTCACTCATGGGTGTTCGGAGGGGGGAGCAAGGGGGGCACTTGCCCCTGCTACAGTTACCCCCTCCATATAAATAAAAGGGCTAGATGGGCTGGCCTGGGGCTCATATTATGGCTTTACCCCCCCCCCCCCCGGAAAAATTTCTACGAACACCACTGCATTCACTGTTCCCTTTCTCACCTCCCTCCCATACATTTCGGAGATGGTCTGTATGAGGGCGGGACCAGTCTGATATGAATATGGAAATTTCCTCTCTGCAATGGCACATGGGAGTGAAAAACGTGACCTGTAGCACCATTGAGGGGCCACCATGCCTAAGGACAAGACACTTTATCTTGTTCATTCTCGATGGGTACTCGTCACAATATTTGTTTCTTATTCTCCCTAACTGTAAGGGGATCCGAGGCATGGGCCCTTGCTCTCCATGTGCCTAGCGGGAATCAGCACTGGACTGATTTTGCTTTGGGGTACAATCTCTATAGTAGGGATGGATTGCACCTGAATGCAAGAGAGTCTCTAGTGCTTGGGGAGAGGATGGCTAGATGGTTGGAGGAGATTTTAAACTAGGAAGGGGGGGGAAATAAATACTGGACTAGACAGTATAGAAAGGAAAGGCAATGTAGTTAATAACCAGGCAGGTGGATCTGGGGGCTGGGTTAGTACAGATGATAGGGAGAAGCCTATAAACCATATCAAAATTAAGTCACAAATGGATCATGGCAGTGGCATAAATTGTATCCTTGCAAATGCCAGAAGTTTAACTGGTAAAACAGGGGAATTGGAGCTGGTAGCTGAAATCGAAAACTATGATTTGATTGGCATAACAGAAACATGGTGGGATGATATACATGATTGGTCAATCAATTTGGAGTGCCCCTTGTTGTTTAGAAAAGATAGATCAAACAAAAGAGGTGGTGGGGTCTCTCTGTATGTCAAACCAGCATTATTGCCTCATTTGCGGGGACATATATGTGATGACAATAGTGAACATGTGGAATCCTTGTGGGTTGAAATAGTCAATGGGGGTAAAACTGCCCAGAAAATATTAGTGGGTATTTGTTATAAACCACCAAATATTGAAGACCTTGAAAAAATCACAGCTATTAATGAAAATAGAAAAGGCTTCTCAAATAGGGAGAATTATAATTATGGGGGATTTTAATTATCCAGAAATAGATTTGAAAAAATGTAACAACTAATTCTGCTAAAAGCAGTAAGTTTCTGAACTTGTTGAATGACAATTTTTTGTCTCAGCTAGTACAGACCTCTAACAGAGGGGATGCGTGTCTGGATCTGGTAATAACTAACAATGAAGAACTTATCTCTAACATCCAAGTAAGGGAGCACTTGGGGAATAGTGACCGTAATATGGTATAGTTTGAGATTAATTCAAAAAAGCAATTTGGTATGGGTTCCACCAAGACACTGAATTTTAAAAAGGCCAACTTTAGCAGGTTTAATTCATCCCTTGGGCTTGTTGATTGGGATAGAATATTTTCTGGAAAAAACACAGAAGGTAAGTGGAATGCCTTCAAAATAATATTGCAAAAATATACATATAAATGTATCCCCTTTGGAAACAAATACAAAAGAAGCAAATTAAAACCAATGTGGCTAACCAGTAAAATAATTAATTCAATAAATAACAAGAAAGTGGCATTTAAACATTATAAAGCTGAGGGATCAGCAGAGGCATTTGCAAAATACCAAAATGCTAACAATACCTCTAAAAAGGCAATTAAATTAGCTAGACTAGAGAATGAAAAAAATACTGCTAAGGAGAGCAAGGGCAACCAAAAAAAATTATTTAAATACATTAATGGCAAAAAATTAAAGTCTGATAATGTTGGGTTTTTGTTACCTGAAACAGGTGAGATGGTCAGTGGGGACAGAGAGAAAGCAGATATTTTAAATAATTTATTTTTTTCTGTTTTTACCAAGGAAGACCCGATGGACAAGAACCTGCAAACTACTTTTACAGAACAGTCACAGCAAGCATGGGATTGGCTAACACAAGAAAAAGTGTTAAAACAATTGAATGGTGTTAAGCAGGGCTCAAAATTTCCACTCGCCACTAGCCAATGGCGAGTGAAAATTTAGCCTTGGCGAGTAGAAATTCAGCTCTGGTGAGTATGCTATGGCTTGCAGTGGCGAGTAACTTTTCAGGTCTGGCTAGTAACAAAGGACTTCCAATTTTAAGCCCTGGTGTTAAGGTAGGCAAAGCCCTGGGGCAGGATGGTATACACCCACAGGTACTTAAAGAGCTAAGCCAGGCCCTGGTCAGACCATTATTTTTGATTTTCAGGGATTCTTTTATTTCAGGTATGGTGCCCACGGATTGGTGTAAAGCAGTACAAAGGACCAGGGGTCACCTGCTTAGACTTGAGGAAAGGAGATTTCATCTACAACAGTGAAAGCAATTATTTATGGTAAGGACAATAAAGGTATGGAATGCACTGCCTGAGGAGGTGGTGCTATCGAATACAGTAGATGCCTTTAAAAAGGGCCTGGATACTTTTTTTTTTAAAAGATCAGAACATATAGAGCTATGTATGTTAGTACTGGGATTAATATTTAGTTAGTGCTTGTTGATCCAAGGAGAAATCTGATTGCCATTTGGAATCAAGAAGGATTTTTTTTCCCCCCATTCAAGTCAGAATTTGAAATTGCTGTATTGAGGGTTTTTTTTGCCTTCTTTTGGATCAGCGATGGTAAACAGGAATAGGAAAAGGGTTGAACTTGATGGACGCAAGTCTTTTTTCATCCTAAATTACTATGTTACTATGTCGTGTGGAGAGGATTTGCCTGACATTTCGGAGCTGGACTGTCTGAGGGTGGGACCAGTCTGATGTGAATATGGAAATTTTCTCTCTGCAGTGGCACATGGGAGTGAAAAACGTGACTTGTAGCACCATTGAGGGGCCACTATGCCCAAGAACAAGACACTTTATCTTGTTCATTCTCAATGGGTGCTCGTTACAATGTTTGTTTCTTAGTCTCCCTAAGTCAGTTATTCTCAGCCAGGATGCCTTAACACTTTGGTGTGCCACGGACATCACATTAGGGTGCCCCATGTTTTCTATGAAGACTAAAAAAAAATTGACTTTTAAATAAAGATTTATAGAAATTTTATGCACAATATGTTTAGTTTTGTTATTATGATTGTAAGACCTAATAATAACTGTATATTTATGTATTGTACCCTTCATTATGCCCTTGATAAAGCACATTAAATATGTTAGGGGTGCCCTGAATGTTCCAGATTACATGTTAGGGGTGCCCCGATCAAAAGATGATTGAGAACTAGTGTTGAGCGAGCATGCTCGGCCGATGCTCGGATCGGCTCGAGCATCGCTCTGCTCGGCACATGGCGGTACTCGTACGAGTACCGCATGTGCTCACCCGCCATGTTCGGGTCTCCTCCCCGCACGTTTTGCGGCTGCTGCGCAGCCAATAAACATGCAGGGAGGCTCTGACATCAGTGTAATGCCAGCAGCCATGTTGGCTGCTGGCATTACACTGATTGGCTGGCCAGAACCCGTGGTCTGGTGCTGTATAGCACCTGACCAGCGAGTTCGGCTCAGTCTTAGCCAGGGAGAGATGAGGATAGGAAGGGAAAGTCAGTGTAGGGAGAAGACAAGCAAATTTGTGAAAAAAAAGAACCAAAAGTCCTTTTTCGGACTACTGTGTGTGGGGGCAGCAGTTTATTTTGTGTGGGGGGAAAAAAACAAAACAAAAAAAAATTTCATATATTCTGTTTAGTGTGCAAAGTTGCAGATTAGAGCACATTCTGTTTAGTGTGCAAAGTTGCAGATTAGAGCACATTCTGTTTAGTGTGCAAAGTTGCAGATTAGAGCACATTCTGTTTAGTGTGCAAAGTTGCAGATTAGAGCACATTCTGTTAAGTCTTCAAACTAAAATATCAAAGTCACATATTCCATTCAGTGTGCTTCGCCGCAGTTTAGCAGCACATTCTGTGTACTGTGCAGAGTTGCAGAATAGGAAGAAATACTGTTAAGTCTTCAAACTAAAATATCAAAGTCACATATTCCATTCAGTGTGCTTCGCCGCAGTTTAGCAGCACATTCTGTGTACTGTGCAGAGTTGCAGAATAGGAAGAAATACTGTTAAGTCTTCAAACTCAAATATCAAAGTCACATATTCCATTCAGTGTGCGTCACCGCAGTTTAGCAGCATATTCTGAGTACTCTGCACAGTTGCAGAATAGGAAGAAATACTGTTAAGTCTTCAAACTAAAATATCAAAGTCACATATTCCATTCAGTGTGCGTCACCGCAGTTTAGCAGCATATTCTGTGTACTCTGCACAGTTGCAGAATAGGAAGAAATACTGTTAAGTCTTCAAACTCAAATATCAAAGTCACATATTCCATTCAGTGTGCTTCGCCGCAGTTTAGCAGCACATTCTGTGTACTGTGCAGAGTTGCAGAATAGGAAGAAATACTGTTAAGTCTTCAAACTAAAATATCAAAGTCACATATTCCATTCAGTGTGCTTCGCCGCAGTTTAGCAGCACATTCTGTGTACTGTGCAGAGTTGCAGAATAGGAAGAAATACTGTTAAGTCTTCAAACTCAAATATCAAAGTCACATATTCCATTCAGTGTGCGTCACCGCAGTTTAGCAGCATATTCTGTGTACTCTGCACAGTTGCAGAATAGGAAGAAATACTGTTAAGTCTTCAAACTCAAATATCAAAGTCACATATTCCATTCAGTGTGCGTCACCGCAGTTTAGCAGCATATTCTGTGTACTCTGCACAGTTGCAGAATAGGAAGAAATACTGTTAAGTCTTCAAACTAAAATATCAAAGTCACATATTCCATTCAGTGTGCTTCGCCGCAGTTTAGCAGCACATTCTGTGTACTGTGCAGAGTTGCAGAATAGGAAGAAATACTGTTAAGTCTTCAAACTAAAATATCAAAGTCACATATTCCATTCAGTGTGCTTCGCCGCAGTTTAGCAGCACATTCTGTGTACTGTGCAGAGTTGCAGAATAGGAAGAAATACTGTTAAGTCTTCAAACTCAAATATCAAAGTCACATATTCCATTCAGTGTGCGTCACCGCAGTTTAACAGCATATTCTGTGTACTCTGCACAGTTGCAGAATAGGAAGAAATACTGTTAAGTCTTCAAACTCAAATATCAAAGTCACATATTCCATTCAGTGTGCGTCACCGCAGTTTAGCAGCATATTCTGTGTACTCTGCACAGTTGCAGAATAGGAAGAAATACTGTTAAGTCTTCAAACTCAAATATCAAAGTCACATATTCCATTCAGTGTGCGTCACCGCAGTTTAGCAGCATATTCTGTGTACTCTGCACAGTTGCAGAATAGGAAGAAATACTGTTAAGTCTTCAAACTAAAATATCAAAGTCACATATTCCATTCAGTGTGCTTCGCCGCAGTTTAGCAGCACATTCTGTGTACTGTGCAGAGTTGCAGAATAGGAAGAAATACTGTTAAGTCTTCAAACTAAAATATCAAAGTCACATATTCCATTCAGTGTGCTTCGCCGCAGTTTAGCAGCACATTCTGTGTACTGTGCAGAGTTGCAGAATAGGAAGAAATACTGTTAAGTCTTCAAACTCAAATATCAAAGTCACATATTCCATTCAGTGTGCGTCACCGCAGTTTAGCAGCATATTCTGTGTACTCTGCACAGTTGCAGAATAGGAAGAAATACTGTTAAGTCTTCAAACTCAAATATCAAAGTCACATATTCCATTCAGTGTGCGTCACCGCAGTTTAGCAGCATATTCTGTGTACTCTGCACAGTTGCAGAATAGGAAGAAATACTGTTAAGTCTTCAAACTAAAATATCAAAGTCACATATTCCATTCAGTGTGCGTCACCGCAGTTTAGCAGCATATTCTGTGTACTCTGCACAGTTGCAGAATAGGAAGAAATACTGTTAAGTCTTCAAACTAAAATATCAAAGTCACATATTCCATTCAGTGTGCGTCACCGCAGTTTAGCAGCATATTCTGTGTACTCTGCACAGTTGCAGAATAGGAAGAAATACTGTTAAGTCTTCAAACTCAAATATCAAAGTCACATATTCCATTCAGTGTGCTTCGCCGCAGTTTAGCAGCATATTCTGTGTACTCTGCACAGTTGCAGAATAGGAAGAAATACTGTTAAGTCTTCAAACTCAAATATCAAAGTCACATATTCCATTCAGTGTGCGTCACCGCAGTTTAGCAGCATATTCTGTGTACTCTGCACAGTTGCAGAATAGGAAGAAATACTGTTAAGTCTTCAAACTCAAATATCAAAGTCACATATTCCATTCAGTGTGCGTCACCGCAGTTTAGCAGCATATTCTGTGTACTCTGCACAGTTGCAGAATAGGAAGAAATACTGTTAAGTCTTCAAACTCAAATATCAAAGTCACATATTCCGTGTAAGATGAAGAAGGCGGGTAAAAAGGGACGGGGAAGTGGACGTGATCCTGATAGTTCAGGGCGTGGGTCAGGACGCGGAGAAACTGTGCCTGGTGCCAGAGCACAAGAAAGAAAGACATCCACCATACCTAGCTTCATGTCTCATTTTACAGGGCGTCGCAGGACATCACTCTCGAGGTCCGACCACTGCGAACAGGTGGTCGGTTGGATGTCAGCTGATACTGCTTCCAGTCGGTTACGCACCACCCTGTCTTCCACCAAGTCCACTCTCAGTAGCCAAGAGTCTGGTCAACATAATCCTCACTCTGATCATCCTTCCTCCCACCATAGACGGTCTGGTCAAAGAAGTGATCCCACACTGGGATATAGTGAGGAGCTCGTCTCATCACCAATCCTTCATTTGACCCTCTCTCCAAGCACGCTTGCAGAGGAACATGACATCTTATGCCCTGATTCACAACCTCTAGAGGGTACCCAATCACAAGAAGATGACAGATGTGAACGGCATTTAAGGTCAAAGGAAGTAGTGGATGATGATGATGATGATGAGACACAGTTGCCATTAAATCAACCACTATTACTGTCTCAAGACCTTGTTGAGGAGGATGTTATACAGTTGTCAATGACTGAGTATGTGGTGGGATCAAGACATGAGGAGGATGATCAGAGTGAGGAAGTGAAGGAGGACTTGGTGGACGATGAGGTGACTGACCCCACCTGGGAAGGTGTAGAGCCGAGCGATGACAGCAGTCCTGAGGGTGAGCCATCTGCAGCACCGCAACAGGCTGGAAGAGGCAGTGGTGTGGCTACAGAAAGAAGGCGGACCGCACCAAACCGGCCCGCAAATGTTCCACGGAGCACCCCCTTGCGTAAATCTACCTTGCCAAGGGGTAGGTGTTCCGCGGTATGGCGTTTTTTTAAGGAAAGTGCGGACGACAAAAGAATTGTAGTTTGCAACCTGTGCCACACCAGAATGAGCCGAGGCATGAACACTAGAAACCTCACCACCACCAGCATGATCCGACACATGGCATCCAAGCACCGTAATAAGTGGGAGGAACGCCTGGATCGCCCATCTGTGTCTGCAGGCCACACCACTGCCTCCTCTTCCCCTGTTTTCGGTGCCGGCCAATCGCCTGTCGAAGGCGCAGGCCCGCATACCTCCCGCCCTGCACCTGTACCATCTGAAGCACCATCAGCGACCACATCCACTTCCCTGTCCCAGCACAGCGTCCAAATGTCGTTACCCCAGGCATTTGAGCGCAAGAGAAAATACCCAGCCACCCACCCACAGGCCATAGCACTAACCTCACACCTTTCCAAATTACTGGCCATCGAAATGCTGCCATTTAGGCTTGTGGACACTGAGTCCTTCCGCAGCCTGATGGCAGCAGCTGTCCCTCGGTACGCAGTCCCCAGCCGCCACTACTTTTCCCGGTGTGCCATCCCCGCATTACACCACCATGTGTCCCGTAACATCACCCGTGCCCTGACCAACGCAGTTACTGGGAAGGTCCACTTAACGACTGACACATGGACAAGTGCTTGTGGCCAGGGACGCTACATTTCCCTGACGGCACACTGGGTGAATGTCGTGGAGGCTGGGAGCGACTCGGACCCTGGGATGGCACGGGTGCTACCCACGCCGAGGATTGCGGGCCCTACCTCCATCAGGGTTTCCGCCAGCACCTACGTTATTGACTCCTCCTCCTCCGTTTCCACCTCCGAATTCTCTACACGCAGCGCCACTCCCCCATCAGCCAGTAGCTGGAAGCAGTGTAGCACTGCAGTGGGGAAGCGTCAACAGGCCGTGCTGAAGCTGATCTGCCTTGGGGACAAACAGCACACGGCCTCAGAGCTGTTGCAGGGGATTACTCACCAGACCGAGCAGTGGCTCTCGCCACTCAACCTGCAACCAGGCATGGTTGTGTGTGATAATGGGCGTAACTTGGTGGCGGCTTTGGAGCTCGGCAAGTTCACACACGTACCATGCCTAGCGCATGTATTTAATTTAGTGGTTCAGCGATTTCTAAAAACCTACCCCAATGTGCATGATCTCTTGACCAAGGTGCGCCGCGTGTGTGCACATTTCCGTAAGTCATCAACAGCTTCAGCCGGCCTGTTGAAGCTGCAGCAGCGCTTACAATTGCCAGCTCACCGGCTGCTGTGTGACGTGAGCACGCGCTGGAACTCCACCTTCCACATGTTGGCCCGGCTTTGTGAGCAGCAGAGGGCAGTAGTGGAGTACCAGCTGTTACACGGTCGTCGCCTCTCCGTTCAACTTCCTGTAATCAGAAGTGAGGAGTGGGAATGGATGTCAGACCTCTGTGAGGTTTTACGCAATTTTGAGGAATCGACACAGATGGTGAGCGGCGATAACGCTATTATCAGTGTAACCATCCCACTTCTGTGTCTACTGAAACGCTCGCTGCTCACAATTAAAACTGACGCTTTGCATGTGGAAGAGGTGGAAATGCGGGAGGAAGAGCTTACACAAGGTGATAGCCAGAGCACCCTCACTTCGTCTTCTCAGCGACAATTGGAGGAGGAGGAGGAGGAGGAGGAGGAAGACACGGTTGCCTCCGCTACAGAGGGTAGCCATGGAACTTTAGTTCCATCTCTTCAGCGTGGGTGGGCAGAAGAGGAGGAAGAGGATGAGGAGATTGAGAGTCATCCTCCTGGTGAGGACAGCGAAATCTTGCCTGTTGGTACTCTGGCACACATGGCTGACTTTATGTTAGGCTGCCTTTCCCGTGACCCACGCGTTATACGCATTTTAGACAACACGGATTACTGGGTGTTCACCCTTCTGGACCCCCGCTACAAAGAGAATTTCTCATCTCTCATTCCTCCGGTGGAGAGGACAAGCAAAATGGTGCAATACCAGAAGGTTCTTGTCGAAAAATTGCTCCAAAATTTTACATCTGACAACGCTGGCGGCAGAGTACGTGCTACCTTGGCCAACCGAGAAGGGGAGAAAAGGGGAGCACACAGCAGTTCCGACAAAGGCAGGGCAACACTCTCCAAGGCGTGGGACACCTTCATGACACCCCGCCAGCACCCTCACCCTGATGCGCAGCCTAGTGTCACAAGGAGGGAAAAGTTTTGGAAGATGGTGAAGGAGTACGTAGCAGACCGTGTCAGCGTCCTCAATGATCCCTCTGTGCCTTACAACTACTGGGTGTCCAAGCTGGACACGTGGTATGAACTGGCACTCTACGCCTTGGAGGTGCTGGCCTGCCCTGCCGCCAGCGTTCTGTCTGAGCGGGTATTTAGTGCTGCTGGTGGCATCATAACAGATAAGCGTATCCGCCTTTCCACCGACAATGCTGATAGGTTGACACTTATAAAAATGAACAAGGCCTGGATTTCCCCTGACTTCTCCACTCCACTGGAGGAAAGCCCCGGGGGAACATAAACTCACTTTATATATGTTATTTACAATGATGGGAATACTCTGTATTCCCATTCACCCCTTCCACCCAAAAAACGGGTATATGGTTGACTCTTAATCTTCTCATCCTCCTCCTCCTCTTCCATATGCCCTGTGATATAATTTTTATATAGGGCCAGCTCACCAGCGGGCCCTGTTTGACAATTTTTATATAGGTCAGCTCACCAGCGGGCCTTCTCATATAATGTTTTATTGGGTCAGCTCTCTAGCGGGCCCTCTCATATAATGTTTTATAGCGTCAGCTCACTAGCGGGCCTTCGCATATAATGTTTAGGATGGTCAGCTCCGCAGCAGACCCTCACCCATAATGTTTTAGATGGTCGGCTCAGCGCACTTTTCCCTCTTAATCATGGCCCCAGTTCAGAAAAATCGAGGAAATTTTTGGGAGAATTTGCCTTTGCGCACGTTTCCCTCTTAATCATGGCCTCAGTTCAGAAAAATCTAGGAAATTTTTGGGAGAATTTGCCTCTGCGCACGTTTCCCTCTTAATCATGGCCTCACTTCAGAAAAATCGATGAAATTTTTTGCAGAATTTGCAGATGATATACAAGTAAATATACAGCAAATACTGTTTGGTAACAATTTTTCACCTAAAGTCGTTTTTATTTTCCTTTTTGTGTGTTTTACAGTCAGTCTGTAAAAATGGCGTACTACGGGCGAAAGATCGTTCCCAGCAGCGATGTTGGAGTCCAAGATGCATCCAGACATCCTCCCTATGCTGTCCCTGAACCATTTCTGTGGTGTTTCCATCCTTTTCTGCCCTTTTCCTATGGACCAGGCACCCTCCCCTCATCAGAGCAGGGGGTGCCTGGTGTAATGCTCGAGTCCTCCCATTGACTTCAATGGGGCTCGGGTGCTCGGCCGAGCACTCGAGCCTCCGGGGGCGCTCGGCCAGAGCACCCGAACACCCGAGCATTGGGGTGCTCGATCATCACTATTGAGAACCAATGGCCTAAGTGGAAGGGGATCCCAGGCATGGGCCCTTGCTCTCCATGTACCTAGAGGGATTCAGCTGCACCACACTGATGAGGACCACATAGGCCGAAACGTATGTCTGTGGTTTTGCTGATTCTCTCGTGCGGAGAGGATTTGCCTGACATTTTGGAGCTGGACTGTCTGAGGGTGAGACCAGTCTGATAAGGATATGGAAATTTCCTCTCTGCATTGGCATATGGGAGTGAAAAACATGACTTGTAACACCATTGAGGGCCACTATGCCTAAGGACAAGACACTTTATCTTGTTCGTTCTTGATGGGTGCTCATAACAATATTTGTTTCTTACTTTATTTTTGTAGTATCTACAATATTACATTTAATTTAAAAGAGACATTATTATCCCTTTAAGGCCAATGAGAGAAGCTGGAGCAAGGTTGACTGTTCTCAGGGGCTTTCTGATAGGGCTAAATTAACCAGATACTGGAAGATGACAAGTTTAGGAATGTGAATATTATAGCTGTGAAGTGTTAAATGTTACTATTAGGAATGTATAAGTGGATGTAAATGTAATGCTATAATTTTAGGAATGTGATTGGATTATATTATTGTAAATAGATCTTTGAAATAATGGTTTACTTAATACTTGTTAATAAATGCTGTGGTTATGTTACATGAAGAAAGGATAATTGACAACGCAATCATAGTGCAGTTTGAGACCACTGTTGTAAATGCTACTGCATTAGAAATAGGCAGTTGTGTAATATCTATCCATGTCCACTAGGTGGCAGCTAAAGCATGGTAATCATACAAGTATATTTTTCAGGAAGCAATTTCCTGCATTCTACCATATACTTCATAACTGTTCTTCATTTTCAGGGAAAGTTCCCTGGTTTTGGTTTCTATCCCTAGTTCCTTGTGTCCTTGTTTTTGCCCATGATTTAAAAATCAGTTTCAATGTCATATTTTATGTGCTTTTAATAAACGTTCAACAAAAAAGAGGAAAACAAGAAAGGAGGGAGGGCAAAAGAAACCACGCTCCCCTACTGTTACCTCAAAAAGAAGGATCTAATATATATGGCACTCTATAGAAGCAAATCACACATATAGTAATGTAAATGCTTTATACACAAAATAGAAAGATGGATACACACCTCCCAACATTTCAAACTGCCAAAGAGGGACAGTTGCATTTTAGGGGGTGTGGCTAGGGGTGTGGCTGGTGGGTGGGGCATTAACGAGAATTTTTAGGCTGTTTCATGACCTACTGACACCACCTTGTGTTACCTAATTAATGACTTATAACAAGACCAAAGTATTTTATTTACACATACTAATTTATAAACACATACAGTGACATTTAAAGAAACAATAATGTCAGTTTTATTGCTGTGGAACTATCACGGTACCGTGATTGGTGCTGTTCAGTGTCAGTCACTTGCTGAATATCATGATTGGCTGTCTGTGATTAGCCCTCCTCACACAGCCTTTTTAAACCCAGGCTGAGCACTTCCAGGTTGCCCTTTCGTGGTGTTTCTGACTTCACTCTGCCTGATCTGCTTGTCAGGCTTCTGGGCCTGTTCCTGCTGTACTTGCTGATCCTGTGTTCCAGTGTTCCAGTGTTCCTGTAAGCTAGTGTTCCTGTGTTCCAGAGTTCCAGTGTTCCTGTGTTCCAGCACCTCGCGGGTTAATCTTACTGAGTTCCAGAGTTCCTGTGTTCCAGCACCTCGCGTTTTAATCTTACTGAGTTCCTGAATCTCCTGCTCCAGCCGTCGCTCTGGCGACATTGTTCTTCTCACTGCTGATCATACTTGGTTGGTTCCAGCGTGCGGACGCTGGTTTACTCCTCTAAACCTGGTTGCGATATACATTGTTGGTCCCAGCGTGCGGACGCTGGTTTACTCCAGTAAACCTGGTTGCGATATACATTGTTGGTCCCAGCGTGCGGACACTGGTTTACTCCTCTAAACCTGGTTGCGATATACATTGTTGGTCCCAGCGTGCGGACGCTGGTTTACTCTACTAAACCTGGTTGCGATATACATTGTTGGTCCCAGCGTGCGGACGCTGGTTTACTCCACTAAACCTGGTTGCGATATACATTTTTGGTCCCAGCGTGCGGACGCTGGTTTACTCCACTAAACCTGGTTGCGATATACATTGTTGGTCCCAGCGTGCGGACGCTGGTTTACTCCACTAAACCTGGTTGCGATATACATTGTTGGTCCCAGCGTGCGGACGCTGGTTTACTCCACTAAACCTGGTTGCGATATACATTGTTGGTTCCAGCGTGCGGACGCAGGTTTACTCCACTAAACCTGGTTGCGATATACATTGTTGGTTCCAGCGTGCGGTCGCTGGTTTGCTCCATTAAACCTGGTGGCACTATTACCATTAGTCCCAACGTGCGGATGTTGGTTTGCTCCTGAACATCCAGTACTGTGGTCAGTCGCTGTCCACTTCCTTGCAGTTGTCTGAGTATCCCTGGCAATAGACTCCTGCTGAGTAAGACCTCTATACTTATGCTCTATGCTGTCTTAGTCACCTGACAGCCGGTCCACTTGCTCAGGCTGCCCAGCCCGGTATTGGTGAGGCCGGTAGAACCTTGACGATACCATCCTGTAGGTTGCCTCACCCGGTATTGGCAGGGCCGGTAGATCCTACTCCAGTACTCCTTTGGGCTGCCCTGCCCGGTATTGGTAAGGCCGGTAGAACCTTGTAATTCACCATCTTTAAGGTTGCCTTACCCGGTATTGGCAGGGCCGGTAGAGCCTACATTCAGCATCCCATTGGGCTGCCTTGCCCGGTATTGGTAAGGCCGGTAGAACCGGTATATGTCATCTCACGGTTGCCTTACCCGGTATAGGCAAGGCCGGTAGAGCCTGTCATTAAAACTGTCACTTGGGTTGCCTTGTCCGGTATTTAGGCAAGGCCGGTAGAACCTATTATATGTTCTATTACTATTGTATTGTTATGTATGTTTACCTTACGGGGACTGCCTTCAACTTTTAATAAAGTTAAGTTATTTTACCAAACCTTAAGTCTGAGAGTCTTCAAAAACCGTGACAGTACGAAAGGGCCACTACCTCAGACACTAAGAGTGACGGTAACGCACAGAAAATCCATTGGAGGATGGATATGCACAAGCAACGTTTGGATCAGCTAGCGGTTGCTATCCAAACTATTCTTGAACGCACGGTACTTGTGGATAAGTCCGGTGCTAACCCGGTGGTCCCGCCAATTCCGACACCGGAGAATGAGTCTAAGCCCTCAGGGGCCGCAGTCAAAGGGTTAACGGCTTCTGCACCCTTGCCGCTGAGATATGTCGGTGACCCTCAATTATGCAGAGGGTTTATTAATCAAATTGAAATATTTATGGAATTGACGGCACATGCATTTCCTAGTGATCGCAGCAAGGTTGGGTTCATGATATCCCTGCTGACTGGCAGAGCATTGGCCTGGGCCAACCCACTTTGGGAAAACACTAAACCTTGCACAACGAATTTCTGTGATTTTGTGCAATCCTTTCGGAGAGTATTTGAGCCTCCTGGTAGAACTACCTCTGCTGCTAAACGTCTCATGGAGATACAACAGGGCAGGTGCACGGTTGGCGATTATGCCATTGAATTCAGCACCTTGGCAGCAGAGGTAGGGTGGAATAACGAGGCCCTGTTGGCAGCCTTTGCTCAAGGATTGAGTGACCAGATTAAAGATGAGATTGCAGCAAAAGAGTTACCTACTGACCTAGACGATTATATCGAATACGTGATTCTAATTGACTCCAGAATACGTGAAAGATTAACCGCCAGAGAGCGACGAGTACGGTTAAAGAATAATGGGTCCAGTAGCATATTTTGCCCACCCAACCCTCCCTCTGCATCCAAACTTAGTGAACCTATTTCGGAACCAAGTGAACCTATGCAGGTGGGTTTCACTAGGTTAACTAAGGAGCTGAGAAGGTATCGCAAGACACAAGGATTATGTCTGTACTGCGGTAAAGATGGTCACCTGTTAAGATCTTGTCCGGTACGTCCGGGAAACGAACACACCTAGGGTACATTGGGGGACAGGCCCTAGGTGGTGTCCAATCGTCCCCATTGTTGGACACACTTAAACCCACCATACAGGTGGTATTGTCATGGGCACAACGCTCGGTTGAGTTTTTGGCCTTGGTTGATTCTGGTGCAGCTGGGTATTTTATGGACAATACCTTTGCTGAATTGCATGGGGTACCACGGATTCAGATAGAAACCCCTCTTACTATTGAAGCAATTGATGGCAGACCTTTGGAACCCACCCAAGTTACTTCTGAAACGATGCCCTTGTCCATGACTATTGGGGCTCTTCACAAGGAAGAGCAGCAGTTCCAATTGATTAATTCTCCTCACCATGCCGTGATTTTGGGCTTTCCTTGGTTACATTTGCACAACCCACAATTTGATTGGCAGAAATGTGAGATTGCTGCTTGGTCTCAGTTCTGTATGGTTAAGTGCATTACCCATCCTGTTAAGGTCTTGTGCACCTCCCCTTCACTACCTGATGCCTACCAGCAGTTTAGCTACGTTTTCAGTAAGGGAGAGGCTGGCACCCTACCTCAGCACAGACCATACGATCGTCGCATAGAACTGAGTCCTGGAGCAGTACCACCGAGGGGACGCACGTATCCATTGTCTTGTGAGGAGAACCAAGCTATGGAGGAATACATAGCAGATGCCCTCAGTAGAGGGATCATAAGGAAATCTACTTCTCCGGCCGGTGCCGGGTTCTTTTTTGTTAAGAAAAAAAGTGGCGAACTGCGACCTTGCATAGACTATCGTGGGCTGAATAAGCTGATGGCAAAAAATGCCTACCCAATACCACTCATCACCGAGCTGTTTGATAGACTTAAGGGGTCCTCGATTTTCACCAAATTGGACCTAAGGGCAGCCTACAATTTGATATGTATCAGAGCCGGTGATGAGTGGAAAACTGCCTTCAATACGAGATCTGGGCATTATGAATACCTAGTCATGCCATTTGGTCTATGTAATGCTCCTGCAGTATTTCAAGAACTGATCAATGACGTTCTTAGAGATATGTTACAATCTTGTGTTGTAGTCTATCTTGACGACATACTTATCCACTCCAAAGACCTGTCACAACACATCAAGGATGTGTCTGAAGTCTTGCTGCACTTAGGAAAAAATAAATTATTCTGTAAACTGGAGAAATGCGAGTTTCACAAAACCAGTGTACCGTTTCTGGGGTTTATAATTGGCAAAGACGGCATTGCCATGGATAAAGAGAAATTGACGGCAGTCTTACAATGGCCTAAACCCAAGAGCCTCAAAGCCATCCAACGATTTCTGGGCTTCGCCAATTATTACAGGAAGTTTATTAAAAACTTCTCCTCTATCGTGAAACCTCTGTCTGACCTCACGCATAAGGGCGCTAACCCATCCCTCTGGCCGGTAGCTGCTGAAGAGGCCTTTGAGAAGTTGAAGGTAGCCTTTGCTGAAGCGCCTGTGTTGTCCCACCCAATACTCCCCTTTACTTTGGAAGTTGATGCCTCAGATATTGGGGTCGGGGTGGTGCTCTCTCAGCGACAGGTTAAAGGCGGTACACTCAGACCCTGTGGATTCTTCTAAAAAAAACTGACTAGTGCTCAAAGTCATTACGTGATTGGTGATCGAGAATTACTGGCCATTATCCTCGTTCTCAAAGAATGGCGTCATTTACTTGAAGGCACAAAAAACCCCGTTTTGATTCTAACTGATCACAAGAATCTGACGTATCTTTCTGAGGCCAAGACATTGTCTTCTCGCCAGGCCAGATGGTCACTGTTTCTATCCCGATTTAATTTTGTTGTATCATACCTGCCGGGATCAAAGAATGTTAGGGCTGAGGCTCTGTCTAGACAATTTGAAGCAGAGGTTGACAGAGAAGAGGTACCAGCCCCTATCATTCAACCCGATCGAATATTGGCTACCATGCGTACTAGTATTACTTCACCACTAGGGGAGGAGATTTTGGCATCCCAAGCCTCTGCTCCTCATGAGACTCCAGTGGGCAAATGTTTTGTCGCTGAGCCATTCCGTACTCAATTACTTGAGACCTACCACTCCTCTAAGGCTGCGGGACATATTGGTAGGGATCAATTGTTCTGCTCTCTCTCAGCTATTTTGGTGGCCTTCTATGAGAGCAGATTGTGCCAATTTTACGAATGCCTGTGCCACCTGTGCCCGTGCCAAAACCCCTAGACATCTCCCTGTGGGCTTGCTTCAGCCGGTGCCTAATGGTGAACGCCCTTGGTCTCACATCTCTATCGACTTTATGGGAGAATTGCCCAGGTCTAGAGGGTACTCCTTCATATTGATGGTGGTAGACAGGTTCTCTAAAATGGCACACTTTGTACCCCTCCGTGGCCTTCCTTCGGCCAAGGAACTGGCAATGGTATTCGCTCAAGAAGTATTTCGGTTACATGGAGTACCCAGGGTGCTGGTGTCTGACAGGGGGAGCCAGTTTGTGTCCAGATTCTGGAGGGCATTTTGCGAACAGATGGGCATACAGCTATCATTTTCCTCGGCATATCATCCCCAGACCAACGGGGCCGCTGAGAGGGCCAATCAAGGATTGGAACAGTTTCTGCGATGTTTTGTGACTGACCATCATGATAATTGGGCCGACTTGTTGCCTTGGGCAGAGTTCGCCAGGAACTGCGCAGTTAATTCTTCCTCCGGGAGCTCTCCGTTTTTGATCAATTATGGGTTCCAACCCTGTCTGCTCCCGGATTCCTTTCAATCACAGCAGATTCCAGCTCTGGATGAGCATTTAGAGCAACTCCGTTCCACATGGGCACAAGTTCAGGGGGCATTGGGCCAGTCTTTTCAGCGACATCAGCGTCATGCCAATCGCAGAAGGCTTCCAGCAGTTTCCTTCCGAGTCGGGGATAGAGTATGGCTGTCCTCCAAGAATCTAAAGCTCAAGGTCCCATCTAATAAGCTGGCACCTCGGTTCATTGGTCCGTACAAGATCATTCGCAAAATTAACCCTGTTTCCTATGCCTTGGAATTACCTGCTTCTATGCGCATTCATAATGTATTCCATGTGTCTCTCCTTAAACCTCTGGTTTGTAACCGTTATACTACCACACCTGTGAGGCCAGGTCCTGTTGAAGTCGAGGGGCAGGAGGAGTATGAAGTACAAAACATTATTGATTCCCGCAGAGGTAGAGGAGGGGTACAGTATCTGGTGCATTGGAAAGGTTATGGTCCTGAGGATCGTTCCTGGGTAGACAGTAAGGACCTTCATGCACCCAAGTCACTACGAATAGTTCATGCCAAATACCCTCAGAAGCCTAGACCCTACTCTGGGAGAGGGGGTCTTTGAAAGGGGGGTACTATCACGGTGCCCATGATTGGTGCTGTTCAGTGTCAGTCACTTGCTGAATATCATGATTGGCTGTCTGTGATTAGCCCTCCTCACACAGCCTTTTTAAACCCAGGCTGAGCACTTCCAGGTTGCCCTTTCGTGGTGTTTCTGACTTCACTCTGCCTGACCTGCTTGTCAGGCTTCTGGGCCTGTTCCTACTGTTCCTGCTGTACTTGCTGATCCTGTGTTCCAGTGTTCCTGTAAGCTAGTGTTCCTGTGTTCCAGAGTTCCAGTGTTCCTGTGTTCCAGCACCTCGCGGGTTAATCTTACTGAGTTCCTGAATCTCCTGCTCCAGCCGTCGCTCTGGCGACATTGTTCTTCTCGCTGCTGATCATACTTTGTTGGTTCCAGCGTGCGGACGCTGGTTTACTCCACTAAACCTGGTTGCGATATACATTGTTGGTCCCAGCGTGCGGACGCTGGTTTACTCCACTAAACCTGGTTGCGATATACATTGTTGGTCCCAGTGTGCGGACGCTGGTTTACTCCACTAAACTGGTTGCAAGATACATTATTGGCTCCAGCGTGCGGACGCTGGTTTGCTCCACTAAACCTGGTTGCGATATACGTTGTTGGTCCCAGCGTGTGGACGCTGGTTTACTCCACTAAACCTGGTTGCGATATACATTGTTGGTTCCAGCGTGCGGACACTGGTTTACTCCACTAAACCAGGTTGCGATATACATTGTTGGTTCCAGCGTGCGGTCGCTGGTTTGCTCCATTAAACCTGGTGGCACTATTACCATTAGTCCCAACGTGCGGATGTTGGTTTGCTCCTGAACATCCAGTACTGTGGTCAGTCGCTGTCCACTTCCTTGCAGTTGTCTGAGTATCCCTGGCAATAGACTCCTGCTGAGTAAGACCTCTATACTTATGCTCTGTGCTGTCTTAGTCACCTGACAGCTGGTCCACTTGCTCAGGCTGCCCTGCCCGGTATTGGTGAGGCTGGTAGAACCTTGACGATACCATCCTGTAGGTTGCCTCACCCGGTATTGGCAGGGCCGGTAAAGCCTACTCCAGTACTCCTTTGGGCTGCCCTGCCCGGTATTGGTAAGGCCGGTAGAACCTTGTAATTCACCATCTTTAAGGTTGCCTTACCCGGTATTGGCAGGGCCGGTAGAGCCTAAATTCAGCATTCCGTGGGGGCTGCCTTGCCCGGTATTGGTAAGGCGGTAGAACCGGTATATGTCATCTCACGGTTGCCTTACCCGGTATAGGCAAGGCCGGTAGAGCCTGTCATTAAAACTGTCACTTGGGTTGCCTTGCCCAGTATTTAGGCAAGGCCGGTAGAACCTATTGTATGTTCTATTACTATTGTATTGTTATGTATGTTTACCCTACGGGGACTGCCTTCAATTTTTAATAAAGTTATTTTACCAAACCTTAAGTCTGAGAGTCTTCAAAAACCGTGACAGGAGCAATGTGATGCACTTATATATACACCTCACCAGTCTGATCTCCTAAAAAGAGGGACATCTGGGTAGGAAAGAGGGACAGTGGGATTTGGGTCTAAAAGAGGGTCTGTCCCTCCTAAAGAGGGACACTTGGGAGGTATGTGGATACAAAAGATTAAAAACATTTAAAACTCATGTGAGGCAGGGGATATCTCCAGTTACAAGGTGGATAAATGCAGAGAAAGCTAATAAACAATATAAACTGCCTTTCTCAAAAAGCACACAGTCCAAGTAAAATATATTAAAATGTATGACAATAATCCCACCGCATCCAGGATCTATATAATGACACCTCATAAGTGGTACAAAATATGATCATGTGACTGCTAATAAATATCTAATGTGAATCCTAATGAAGTGAGTCTACACAGTCTATACAAAGCGTGCAAGTTCACTATTAAATACAATAAATATAAACACTCATGTTATAAATCGTGAAAAAAAGGAAAAGAAAATAGAGATACTTAGACCATAAAGCAAGTCACGGTCTATCCTGAAATGCAATGGGAAACACCTCTGAAACAGGAGAAACACCCCCCTGCACAGCAGCTAGAGGTCCCAACGCGTATCGCCATTACCAGCCTCCTCAGGGAATGCGTAGTATCTAATGGCTGCACTTCTGGAATGTTCTGCTAACCAATGGGATCACTTCCCTCATTAGTCCCAAACAATGATCCTCACACGTTAGAAACTCCGTCTAGTAAATATATCTCCGATGGCAACAGCAGAGATATCATGTAAGTATGAGTAGTCAAATATTAATAGTCACACAAATATAAAAGAAAAAATGATAAAGTACCTGTATCCGGATGTAAATCATATTGAAATACGGATTGCGCATAGCACAACTCTTCAGGAAGCACTGGCATATTCTACACACGGACGAAACACTAGAAAATATTTGACAGAGAAACCCTGTATTATAGTTAGAAGAGGACAGAATTTAGCAGATTGACTAGTTCATAGTCACTTCAGATCAACAGCACGCCATATAGAAGGACCTAAATGTGTTGGCAGCCATCTGTGTGGGGGTTGCTCCATCTGCAAATATATGGTGGCTACTAGGGAGATTCTTAGTCCTGTAAATGCGAAAACAATAATATTCAAACATTTTGTAAATTGCAGGACTAGGAACTGTATTTATGCCATTCATTGTCCATGTGATACACTATGTAGGCCAAACTACTCAAATGCTGAAAAGCAGACTACAAAAAAATCTGTCTTTGATATGTAATGCTCTCATGGACCAAAGCAGGGGAATCACCCTCACAAGTGTTGCATCACATTTTTTGCAGGCCCATAATGGACTTGGCACGGGCTTAAGAATTTATGGTTTGGAAAAAGTACATTTCAATATAAATAAAGCATTGTTGAGGCGGGAACTCTGGTGGATCTTTATGTTAAAATCATGTCATCCATTTGGAATGAATGAAGAAATGTTGTTGAATTGCTATGTACACTAATTTTGTTCTTTTTTTTATGTGATTATTTTATTTGTAGGATCAGATGTATTGAGACCCTTCCAAGACATGGAGTCGAGAGGATATTGCCTCCCATCTTTCTGTGACAAAGGAATGGACCACAGATACTCACATCCACTAGAACTAATGTAGAGAAGATATTGTTTTGTTTTTCTTCATGCTAGGACTAAAGCAGAGAAGATGTTGTCTCTCTTCATTTTACAATAAAAGATCAGACTGCATGCTTTTAGACCTTTTTAGGATCAGAGTCGAGGTGATATTGTGTTTCTTCATTCCATGATAAAGAAATGGACTATACGTACTTAGACCTCCCAGGATTAAAACTGAGAAGATTCCGTCTTTCTTTACTTTATTTCACCATAAAGGAATGGCGAGGAGGAGACGTTTTACAAATTTGTAATTTCTTTATCTGCATGCAAGGGGTGGATAAACTGAAATTCAGAGAGACAATTTTACAAGACCTTTTAAAGTGGAACTAACACCGCTAACAAACGTTGTCTGTCATAATTCCTTATCTGGCGACTAGCTACTTAGTAGCGCTAGTCGCCAGAATTATTACCACTTCATGAAGAAATTTGAAGTGATCCTCGGCTGACAGGCAGGACAGAGCGCGGACATCTTGCCCTAGTGACGTCCGCACGCCTGCGCTGTCAGTCCCAGACGGCTGTAGGAGGTGTTGCTAGGAGCCATTCGGCTTCGGAAGAGATTGACAGCGCAGGCACACGGACGTCATTAGGGCAAGATGTCCACGCTCTGTCCTTCCTGTCAGCTGAGGATCACTTCAAATTTCTTCATGAAGAGGTAATAATTCTGGTGACTAGTGCTACTAAGCAGCTAGTCCCCAGATAGGGAATTATTAAAGACAACGTTTGTTATCGGTGTTAGTTCCGCTTTAAGTCAAGAGATGATGAAAAGAGGCAGATAACCTCTGAAGATTTACAGAGTCATTCTACTACTTAAGATTATCAAACATTGAAAGTGTTTCTGGATAGATGTTGTTCCATAACCTTTATAGATACTGTTTATCAGAGTAATAATTGACATTGAGTTTGGTAATACATCTATGTTTACTATCTCCTGCAAGAAAAGCAAACATGTACCAACATGGTGAGAAAGGAGATTGCGATATCTGATTAAGGAGCACTTTAAAGGAAATCTTACAGATCTATTTAGGTGCAATTTTTGGATTGGAAATTAAAGACCATAAATCATGAGACTTTTAGATACATGTTGACTTTTGCAAGGTTGAGAAATGTATAGTATATACCTTGTTGGGATAGCATGTTAATAAGAAATCTTTTGTAATTCTTGATACAGAGGGGATAGAAATAATTTTTTCATCCCTTTTTTGAAAATTGTTGATAATTTTTTATAATTCTTGGGTTTATTATATAGTTTGTAGTTGTAGGGGCATTAGGATTGAATGTTCTGCTTTTCCATTGGGTAGACTACTTCTACTACCATGCTTAATAATATATTCCAATATATCTTTGTCACACTACATATAGAGACTCTGTATTGTGGGTCATGTTGGCTCTGATAATATACTCTATATTTTGGGGATCCCTATATACGGATCCTGACAATGTGCATGTGATACTGGTTTCTGGGCCGACATGAATACCATAACTGACTAAACTTACTTATTACCATTATAGGCAGGCACTAACTAGTTGTAATCTAGGTTGGTATTGACTAGCTATAATCTATTAGGGCATTTAATATGGAATAGATACATAATATTTAGATGTTACACTGCTTACGCACGTACGTATAGTTATTGTAGGTAGGTACTACATTTTGTATCATATTCAACAAAAAATAATATTCTGTGGATCGTATTAGCTCTGTTATTAGAATAGAAACCTTTTTGGAGCTCCCCAAATATAGATCTTGTGCATTCAGGAGAGGGCTGGCCTGGGGGGCAGGGGGGCAATTGTCCCCTGGGCCAGTCATATGTCTGGGCTGGTGGGCCATTCCCTCTTTTTGCTGCAAATGTAGCTACAGTAGTGATACCACAGAGCTTACAATTGAAATGGACCTACACTAATGATACCACAGAGCTTACAATTGAAATGGAGCTACACTAGTGATACCACAGAGCTTACAATTGAAATGGAGCTACAATCCAAGTGGAGCTACATTAGTAGCCATAACCCATTTCTCTTGTAAGTTAAATTGTATCACTAGTGTAGCATCACTTACATAGTAAACTCTATAGCTGCACCAGTGTAACCCCATTTCAATTGTAAGCTCTGTGGTATTGCTTGCCTTACTTCACAACACTAATCCTTTGAGTGACAGAGGGGTATGCCATGCATTGCGAGGAACAGAGGGCTGGGACAGAGGGCTGGAACGATAGTAAAATTGGGCCACTTGATTGTAGCTGCCCTCCAGGCCACAAATTGCCAGCCCTCCCCTGTGTGCATTTGCGCTTGATTATGGCTTTAAATTAGATATGAACACTATTATTGACTGTTATACATACAATGATTATAGGCAGGCATCAATGATTTTTAATCTAGGATGACTTATAATATGGAACAGTAACACAGCGCTGTTGCCGTCGGAGATATATTTACTAGACGGAGATTCTAACGTGTGAGGATCATTGTTTGGAACTAATGAGGGAAGTGATCCCATTGGTTAGCAGAACATTTAAGAAGTGCAGCCGTTAGATACAGAGATTCCCCTGACGAGGCCGGTAATGGCGATACGCATTGGGAGGTCTAGCTGCTGTGCAGGGGGGTGTTCCTCCTGTTTCAGAGGTGTTTCCCATTGCATTCCAGGATAGACCGTGACTTGCTTTATGGTCTAAGTATCTCTATTTTCTTTTCCTTTTTATCACGATTTATAACATGAGTGTTTATATTTATTGAATTTAATAATTAACTTGCACGCTTTGTATAGATTGTGTAGGTTCACTTCATTAGGATTCACATGTAGATATTTATTCGCAGTCACATTCATATTTGGTATCACTTTTGAGGTGTCATTATATAGATCCTGGATGCGGTGGGATTATTGTTATACAGTTTAATATATTTTACTTAGATTGTGTGCTTTTTGAGAAAGGCAGTTTATATTGTTTATCAGCTTTCTCTGCATTTATCCACCTTGTAACTGGAGATATTCCCTGCCTCACATGAGATTTAAATGTTTTTAATCTTTTGTATCCATCTTTCTATTTTGTGTATAAAGCATTTATATTACTATATGTGTGATTTGCTTCTATAGAGTGCCTCATATATTAGATCCTTCTTTTTGAGGTAACAGTAGGGGAGAGAGGTTTCTTTTGCCCTCCCTCCTTTCTTATTTTCCTCTTTTTTTGTTGGCCATATTTGCAGTTAAAGGGATAGTAATACTTCGTTTTATCTTTATTTTATTTTGTAGGCATTAAAAAAAACATGAAGAACGATATAAGTCTTATCTCTCAAACCTTTATGGTTTAAGAGATATTCACAAGGAAAGATCCCCCCCCCCGTTCAGCAGGATCAGAAGGGAGGTGCCCAGGTAGACTGCAGAGAGGGACAATCTTCAATTAAGATAAGGGAAAAAGCTGAAAAGCTTGTCAAGGGGGGAAGGGCTTTCATTCTTTTCATACAAAGAAGATTGTCCCCTGCTGTTATCTGTCTGGTCTTACAACTAGATTCACATCTGAGAAGAGATGGCTTACACTAGGAAAAAGGGGTGGGGAGGGGAAACTTTGCTTGTGAATATCTCTTAAACCATAAAGGTTTGAGAGATAAGACTTATATCATTCTTCATGTTTTTTAATGCCTACAAAATAAAATAAAGTTAAAACGAAGTATTACTACCCCTTTAAGGTCTAAGAGTGCAACACACAAAGGTTTGAGAGACATTTTTTAATACCTACAATATTAAAGGGATAGTAATATACTTAAATATTACTAATCCCTATATTGTAGCCATTTTAAAAAGAACTGAATTGTCCCCAGTGTCATCTCTCAAACCTTTATGGTTTGAAAGATAACCGTACACAAAGTTCCCACCTCCCTCCCCCTTCCCGGAAGTCAGCGTTGTACTGATTGCAGGGATATCCAGTCTTATTTTCATTAGGCGGCTCTGCAGCAGAGCCAAGATCACGTTAGTAAAAAAAGAATTATTTCACTGAAACGGTCTTCTACGTGAGCTTGGTTTGCAAGCACACATAGAAGACCGTTTCAGTGAAATAATTCTCGGCTCAGCTGCAGAGCCACAAGACTGTCGTACGACAGACTTCCCCTGCAGTCAGTACAACGCAGACTTCAGGAAAGGGGGAGAGAGGGGGGAACTTTGCGTGAGGTTATGTCTCAAACCGTAAAGGTTTGAGAGATGACACTGGGGACAATTCAATTCTTTTTAAAATGGCTACAATATGGGGATTAGTAATATTTAAGAATTGCTATCCCTTTAAAGGATGTTAACCCTTTTTGTGCCAGAGGGGTACGGAACACATTGCTTTGCAATGCATTCTGTACCCCTCGGCAGGGGAGGACTGGCAACATTTGGCCTGGGGGGCAAGTACAATCCATCGGCCCATTACTACTATCCCTCCAGCCCAATATCCCAGATCACCCCCGTTTCGTTAATGTTTTAGCCGGCATTAATGTTATGAAGTAAGACAAGTGATATTACAGAGCTTATTATCAAACTATTGGTACATAAGTGATATCAAAGCGATTACAACTGAAATGGAGCTGCACTACTAGTTTATCTCTGTAAACTCTGTTTGCTCCGTTTACAGCAGCAAGAGGGAAATTGATTGAGTCAGTGGCCCTCTGGCCCAGACTTATGACAGGCCCAGGGGGCAATTGCCCCCCAGGCCAGCCCTCCCCTGCCCCTCGGGTACTTAAAGGGTTAAAATTAAACATTACTATCCCTTTCATTTCTACAAAATCTCAGGGACAGCTCATTCTGAAAGTTCCCAGGCATGCCAATATAGATATCACTCTTACTCAGCCAGTCTCCTGTTTTTCCCATGGGTAACATGGAAACACCTTTTTACCTGTAATGACTTGTGCGATTTTGAAAGCACTTTCAGAATATTCTCCTATCAGTTCTTTACTTAGAGCTATAATTTATGGAATATCTAACCTTATTTATTTGTTATGTAAATTAGACACTACTTCCTCGTAGAAAGTGGCAGTTGGGAAGAAGAGTGGAATGTAAGTATCCGGGACATCGGGCTGTGCCAGGCAGTATTGCCTAACTTCCCTAAACTGACAAATAAATACAGTTAACAATCTCTTAAATTATAGTGTTAACCCTCTGGGTGCCAGAGGGGTATCCAGTGCATTGCAAAAGCAATGCATTGGACACCCCTCTGGAACTCAAAGGGTTAAATTAAGAATGGCTATTATAAATGGAGGTGATTTTTGAAAGCTCTTTCATAATCACTGAAATCATTATAAAGTGCTAGCTGCAGTGTGTGCACAAGAGTAATTCTGGGGCAATCCAAAGGCCATTGCAATGCAGAGAACTCTAGTCTTCAAGGGGTTAAAAGTCCCTTTGCATTCAATAGGGAACTTGTGCTTGTCCCCTATGGCACAATTGGTTTGCTCCTGAATTGTTCCAATTCTCCTTTGTACATCAGCCTCACCAATCATATGTACAAAGTAAATGGGAAGTAATTTTGGTGCAAGCCAACTGCACCATGGAGACAAGCACAAGTTCCCCATTGGATTAACCATTTGAGGTATGCAATGCACTTTGCATGCCAAGGGTTAAAATGGGCTATTAACCTTTTGCAATGACGCCAAGGAAATTAACATGAGAATTAACTGAGCAAGCTCATTTTCCTTCTCACTTTGTCCGGAAAGCTATGGACTGTGGGACACATGTTTAAGCCTCTAAGCACCAGAGGGGTATGCAATGCATTGCTTCACAATGATTTGCACACCCCTCAGGCGTTCAAAGGGTTAAAAAAAAGTTAAAGACAAAAAGTGAAACAATTCTCAGGCAAATCAGCCGCACCTTAGGAAATAAAAATACCCAAATGTGGAATTTAACCCCTTGGATGCTAGAAAGGCCCCAGCACGTTATGAAACAATGCGATGGACATGTCTGTAGCATCCAGCTGGTTAAATGCATAAATATTGTGTATCTATTGTGTAATAGAATCATTCTGCTTTTCCCCCTTAATTAGACCAGTGGTTCTCATTCCAGATGCAGAGGCACATTAGTGCACCAAGGAACTTCAATGGGGAGGGGGAATTTTTTATTACAGAAAGATGGGGATAAAGGACAATTTACATTTTTGTGTCTCTTTATTCAGTAAAGGTGGTTACAAGATGTGAATGTTGTCTGTAAATTGTATAGTAAGTAAAATTAATATGTATACTTTGTTTGTTTTTTTAGTATTCTGATTGTGAGAGCCTAGAATAACTGTATATTCTTGTGACCTTCATAACACCCTTGGAAAATGACTTATTTTTAGTTGTACTCCCAAAATTCCAGATTGTGTGTTAGGGATGACTTGTGCAAAATAAGATTCAGAACCTCTGACTTGGAACACACGGAGGACTGGATCCCATTTCAGGTGATATCTTTACTACAGGTTTTGTCTCTAAATGGCATCATATGCTATCTGTCTGTCTATCTATCTATCTATCTATCTATCTATCTATCTATCCATCCAACCTCTATCTATCTATATATCTATCTATCCAACCACTATCTATCTAAATATCAATCCATCCAGCCACTATCTATCTATCTATCTATCTATCTATCTATCTATCTATCATCTGTCTGTCTGTCTATCTATCTATCTTAAAGTCAGTCTGTCTGTCTGTCTGAATAATCACAGAACTGCTCTATCTATCTATCTATCTATCTATCTATCTATCTATCTATCTATCTATCTAAGTCTATTAGTTTTTTCAGCAGTCTGCATGGAATCGGGGGCCCAAGTTTTGTACCAAGGCCCTCATTCACTAAATCTGCAATTTATTGATCCATTTATTTTTCTATTTCAATATGCCCTTAAAGGGATAGTAATACTTCGTTTTAACTTTATTTTATTTTGTAGGCATTAAAAAACATGAAGAATGATATAAGTCTTATCTCTGAAACCTTTATGGTTTAAGAGATATTCACAAACAAAGTATCCCCCCCCTGTTCAACCAGATCAGAAGGGAGATGCCCAGGTAGACTGCAGAGAGGGACAATCTTCAATTAAGATAAGGGAAAAAGCTGAAAAGCTTGTCAAGGGGGGAAGGGCTTTCATTGTTCTCATACGAAGAAAATTGTCCCCTTCTGTTATCTGTCTGGTCTTACAACCAGATTCACATCTGAGAAGAGATGGCTTACACTAGGAAAAAGGGGCGGGGAGGGGGACTTTGCTTATGAATATCTCTCACACCATAAAGGTTTGAGAGATAAGACATATCATTCTTCATGTTTTTTTTAATGCCTACAAAATAAAATAAAGTTAACACGAAGTATTACTATCCCTTTAATAAGTGACCTAGAAGGAGCTAAGGGTACACTCAAAAGCCAGTCTGGGCACCCCTTGTATGCTAAAGGTTGATGCATTAGAACAAGTGGTGCAATTCTGGAGCAAACCAAGAAAAAATCTAAATCTCCAATTGATTTACTTGGGTATTTTACCCCCTTGAATGCCAGCATTCAAGCTCAATTTCAATAAATATGGATTTGTTTATGTTCCCCATGGCACAGTTGGTTTCCCCCTAAAGTACTGCAGGTGGATATACACTAAGGTGTTTTAACCCTTCAGTGCCAGATACCCCTCTGGTACTTAAAGGGTTAAATAGATCACTTATTCAGTGTGATAATATCACCAACTCCTATGTTAATCTGTCGAGCCTATGCGCTGTCATCTCTCGCATTCAATAGCCTCCATAGAATAACATAGGAATCGAAGAATTCATCCCAATGAACATATTCTATCTACTTTTCCACATATTTTAATCACATATTAGTGCGTAACCCCCTTATTTTAGTAAACCAGTCTCAGCTTCAACGCGTCTAAAAAGCTCAGCTCCTGTAATACACACAGTAGACGGCAGAGGGCAGTTTAGAGCGGCAGATTAGGGCATTACTTTCGGGTAATATTTTGAGAAATGCGGAACCTGAATAAGTGACGGGGCTGCGGGAGCAGAGTCCAGAGTGAATGGGAGATAGGGAGGAGTCCCCCGCAGGTCGGAGTCACCAGACACTCGCACACTTTCCCTGTCTGTGCACTCCTAGACCGCACTGGAATCATCCACCTGCAGAAATGAGCACCACGTGAATCCCTCCCTGCTCTATCCCTTGTCTGTATCTCCGTGCTGTGGGCAAGAGACGGGAGGGGCAGGAGACCAGAGATAACAGGAGGAGGGTACAAGGAGATCTACCAGGGCTGGTTGTGCACCATGGCGGAGGAAAGGAACAGAAGGACTTTGCTGGAGCTGACACAGGCACAAGGGAACCGGGAGTGTTCAGACTGCGGGGCTGCTGGTAAGGAGACAGCTGCTGTACAGTGTCACCTATTGTCTGCGTGATCTGCTGCCCGGCAGAGGGGGCACTTTAGGAAGAGTGATCTCAACCTGATTGCTACCCCATTCATTTGCATTGTGCTGAACTGAACATTTGATAGGTTATTGGGAACATTTATTAACCATTTGAATGCCAGTTGCACACACACATTCTTTGGCACTCTAAGGGTTAACTAATACTGTTTAACCTTTCGAAGGCCAGGAGGATGCCAGACAGATTTCTGTTTAAGTTTAGAGTCATATGTATAAACAAAAAATAGGGGCAATTGTGGGGCAAAACAGCAGCATTCTGTCACCTGTAGTGCTGTTGGGTTGCCACAGAATTGCGCCATCTTTTATGCATTTGGCCCTAAGGTTTAACCCTTTGAGTGCCATAGTGTGTTGCATACCCCTCTGGCACTCAAAAGGTTACATTTTGTGTCAGCAGATTGTTTTTGAGTCCAGACATATGGGATCCTGAGGATGTCTAATATTTTTCTTTTAGCTTGAATGGTTGTAATGTTTCTACTACAGATACCTAGAAATCATAGCCCTCATTGGCAGGACCTCAGGTTAAACAAGAGAGAAAAACATAGTGATACAATACAGTTCCTCAGCTGCTGCATTACTTCTTAGGGATGAGAGCTGTCAGTCCACAGTGGCAGAGAAGGGACAATCCTATGATGGTTCAGCTCATTAGCAGTGACATTAGCCTGGGGGGAGGATTGGCCCATTGATGCAATGGCCGGCCTGGTAATCAGATTTAGCTATTATTATGGCACTTTATTGTTTGTTTCCTGGTTGGACTATGAACATTAACCCCTTGGATACTAGAGTCATTGCTAAAGTTTTTTTTTTGCAGTTCTTACTGATGATTCTAGCATCTCATGCGTTAAGGGTTGCCTGGGTTGTTGAGTCTTAGATAAAATACACAACTTGATAATTCATGTCTTGGACTTACTTTTATATTAATGTGGTCTGATCAGTTGCAGAGAAATTCCCCTCTCTATTTCAGTTGTGCATGCATTGTTAAACGTTGAATAACAAAAGGGTGCATAACGCATCACTCATTGTCAGTATATGTGAATTTCATTGTATAATTTTGAGGTTGTAATTTAGAAAAGGGGGTTAGCTACATTAATTTGCTGTTGAGGGACTGGAAAATCCCTTTCTACTTTATTGTGTTGACCAATCTGCCATTAATGGTTTAAATAATCCACCTTCAAGGTTTCTGGGTAATGCTAATTACTTTTTGTTTAGTGCGCCTGCTTCCATAGGGAAGTTTTGTCCTTTCCTGGCTGCCATTTTACGACACCTTTATAACCAATAACGCCTTCTAATTGTAAATCCAATTTACCGTAATTTGGGCAGACAATCATATTGGACATATTGGGGGTTATTCTCTAAGGCTTGATAAAGAGGTGATAAAGAGGAGATGACCTCTCCATTGATATCACTTCCAATGTTATTCTATGGAGCCAATGCACTAAGATTTCTCCAACTTTGGAGATTTTAGGGCTCAATGCAAATGTTTGCGTCGGCAGAAAAAACTGGCGATGGTGGTTTTGTACGTCAAGTAAGCAATGCAAATGTTCCCTCTAGTACGAAATAACGGCAGATCTGAAACACACAATGCCCGTTGCCAGAACATCAAAATCTCACCCATTGAGGACAATGTAGAAGCGAAGCCAAGACCCATTCAAATGTTGGAGTTAGGGCTAAAGCGAGTTCAACTGCAACATTTTCCTCCAGAAATCTAACACCCATTTTTTTTGGCGAACATCACACAACTCAGAGTAGAAAACCACCGTCGAGGAAAATAAAACAGAGAAGCAGGTCATCCAAGGACATAAGCCAAGCATACAGACGTCAGATATTAACCCCTGCAATGCCTAGAAAATGCAACAACAAGGCCTACAACAGTGGTTCACAACCCCTCCACCAAAGACACCCCTAACATGCAATCTAGATGTTCCAGGGCACCCCATGTGGGCACAAGGGAATTCCCAAATAAAAATAACATATGCCCAATATCAGGTCCCACTGTGTCAATGGCAATGAGTAGAATATAGTGCATCAAGTGTCCCATACACACATCTCCCCAAAAATGTGTAAAATCAATATTACCAATCACTAATGCAGAATATAGCAACATGGGAAAAGTGACGCATCCTGAGCTGGTGCACATGGCACACCAACATGACATGACACCCTGGTTGTGAACCACTGGCCTACACCATACAAACAAGTCACAGACAAACAATAAGAATCCAGCAACCCCACAGGGACAAGGGGAACACAAAGCAGCACAACATAAGCCATCCCAAAACACCTTTGACCTTTGAGGGGTTAACACACAACACGACATGCACACCTGTCACTCCATCAACAAATCAAGCTCACCTATGTAACCTCAGCAGTCCATGGAGACAAAACACACACCTGACAAGTACATACCAATTACAAATAATCACACCACTAACAACAGACACACCAGAAAACAATTATCTGGATAACACCACCTTACCATTAGTCCATTATGACTACATCATACAGAAAAAAGGGAAGAAAACAAGGGGTTAACCAACCAGAGGAGAACCACCAGGTGGTGCCCTCCCTCACCCCCAAACAAGAAACCTGATAACTGATGCACACTCCGGGAGTATACCAAACCAAAGCTTAATCAGACAATACAAAATTAATCAAGTGAATGCATCAAATCAATTAAAAACCATCCAGCACAGGAATATGGAGTCATGAAGACATTCCAAAATTGAATAATTCCTCCATAGGCTGACAGCAAGTATGTGTAAAGCAAACATGCAGTACCAAGTATCCACAAACAATTCAAAGTGGCCCATTAGCAATGTGCAATATTATCATACATATAAAGTGCAATGTGATAATAATCAAAAAAGTATGAATACACATATACATATCTCTATGAATATAAGTAAGAGCACAAGGGAAAGATCAAACTGTGTGACTCCTGGAGTCATAGAGATAAGTAAATGATGTGTATTTATACTTTGTTCATTATTATCACGTTGCACTTTATATGTATGATAATATTGCACATTGCTAATGGGCCACTTTGAATTGTACGTGGATACATGGTATTGCACGTTTGCTTGACACATACTTGTTCTCAGTCTATAGAGGCATTATTCAATGTTGGAATGTCTTCATGACTCCATATTCCTGTGCTGGATGGTTTTTAATTGATATGATGTATTCACTTGATTAATTTTGTATTGTCTGATCAAGCTTTGGCTTGGTTTGGTAAAATCCCGAAGTGTGCGTCAGTTATCAGGTTTCCTGCTTGGGGGGGGAGGGGGGCACCGCCAGATGATTTTTCCCGGATGGTTAACCCCTCCCTTTCTTCCCTTCCTTCGGTATCATTGTATATCCCTATGAGTGCACCTCAGCTGATTACAGTTTTATCTTAAGTAAGGAGTTATGTACAGAGCTGGTGCGATTCCTCACCTTTGTTTTGGTCCCATCATTATGACCACATGAGCAACACCTTACTGCTGTTTAACAATGACAGCCCACCCTCCTCAGATGTAGTGTGAGAGAGACACTGACAGGGAGACAGACCAACACCAGTATGTACACATGCTTGTACCTAAGACGACAGTGGAGGAGAAGGTGTGAGAGGGCTAGGGCTCATCCTCCTCCTCCTCCAAGCACCCCTGTCCAACAGCTGTCACCTGCTGCAACTGCTCAAGCTTCGGCTGAAGGCCTGCCATGCTGACTTGTTTGTGTGTGTGTAGCACAGTGAATATGCCACTCCATTGCTTGTCAATGTCTTGTCTAGGCGTCAGGACCATGTGAGGTGTCCATCAAGGGAATGGCAAGCAGACATATGTATGTGTGTCACACGGTCCCTGAGCACACACCTCATCAGTATGTGGATCGAGATCCATGAAATAGCTCCTCTGTTCCATGAGTCTTGGTTTACACACTGATGTGTGTGCCCACTCACATATACATATGTCTGCTTGCCATACCGTGATACAAACCCCATGAGGTCATGATGGCTAGACAACACCCTGACAAGCAATGGATTGTTCACTCCGTGTCAAATAACCAAGCTGTACCCGTGGAGTGCCATTAAGGTCTCTAAAGCATTGCTGACCAATGTGTTGTGTACACCTCTGGCACTCAAGGGTATGATGATGGGTCAGCAATAGCATGACTGTTGTGTTCGTAGTGCACCTTCCAGTCTTGTTTTCACCCTCTGCAGGCATCCATGGCATGACCCCTCATGGTCCAGAAGTTTGTTCCAGTGACACGTTGAATCCACGTCCATGAGGATCACCTGTTGGTGTCCATGTCAATTACAAATCTATCTTGTGTACCGCAGCATGTCAATCTTTTCCTCTTCCCCTCCCCAATTGTGCCCCTTTACCACCTCCTCTGATGACGGAGGAATCCAGCATGTGACCTGCCACGCTCTCTTGCCGATGATAGTGGCAGGTCATGATGGAACAACTGGGGAGAGGAAGAGGCAAAGACTGAAATGCTGCGGTACAGTGCTATACCGCTGCCTGTCCTGAATGGATGTATGTCAAACGCTTACATAAAAAACCCTAATTTCTCCACCAATACAGCATTAAAAAAACAAACAAACAAAAAAATGGATTGAAAATGTATTTCCATAGAAGATTCATATAAGAATGACTTTACTGGAGGTGAGACTTCCCCGTTAACCCCATAACGACCGACCACGCGGCCGGCAGTTAAGGACCATGGAGCTTTTTTTTTTTTTTTCTGAAATCAATTCAGGGGTCTGAATGGAGTCCCCTGAATTCCATGACATGCCAGGACCGTCATGGGTCCTTAACGTAAGTTTACCCTTGATGGTCCTGGCACCTGGTAAGCAATGCATTGCATACCCCTCTGGCACTCAAAGGGTTAAGAGGACCTGAAGCAATCAGTAGAAAACCATAGAGGACAAAGAAAAATACCCATTGATTTAAACAAGACTTTTAAAGGGATAGTAATACTTAAGATGTAAAAAATATATGTTGTAGGGTTTATGTCCCCGAATAAAACCAGGGTTCTCCTACTGCTGAGAGATATTTTATAAAAAAATTATAACAGCTCAAACTTGAATTTTTTAGGTGCAATATCACAGTGGCCTGAAAATTTACAGTGGCACTGTTACTACACCATCCTATGGAGATTTATGGTCTACAGACCAGAACAGTCCATGGGATGGTGTAGCAACAGCGCCACTGTAAATTTTCAGGCCACTGTGATATTGCACCTAAAAAATTAAAGTTTGAGCTGTTATAATTTTTGAATAAAATATCTCTCAGCAGTGGGAGTACGCTTGTTTTACTCAGGGGTTAAACCCTGCCACATATATTTTTTTACATTTTAAGTATTAATATCCCTTTAAGCCCCTGAATGTTCACTCATTAAAGAGTGAACATTCAGGGGCTTAAAAGTCTCCTTTAAATCAATGGGTATTTTTCTTTGTCCTCTATGGTTTTCTACAGATTGCCCCAGGTCCTCTTAACCCTTTGAGTGCCAGAGGGGTATGCAAAGCATTGCTTTGCAATGCATTGCATACCCCTCTGGCACTCAAATGGTTAACACATCAGGCTTTATGAGTAAATTCTGCTTGGAATGATTCTATAAATGTAATCTTATATTTGCACTTTTATCATGGACACAAATTGCTCTTTTTGTTTCTACTGTGGCGTGAATAAAAGAGGAAACCTTTTTGTGTTGAAAAAGTGTCACACACTGCAGATTGGCAATGGTTGTTAACCCTGAGTGTGGTTTTCAGTGCATTACTTAGTAACATGTTTCACTCTTCTCTGGCATCAGGGTTGAAGCCACCAAGGAGAAGTGTTTGCTGTAACTGCTTCAGTTGCAGATTCTTTGTTCTTTGGCTTGTTTAACCCTTTGAGTGCCAGAGAGGTATCCAGTGCATTGCAACTGGATACCTCTCTGGCACTGAAAGGATTAAAGGCTAGTGTGAACCTTTTTCCACATGAAAAGGCACATGAAGGAATTATATTGCCTACCAAAATATAAGTTGGGGTTCATAATTATTGACATAGGCATCATATTTCATCTTTAAAGTGAAACATTTGCCTCTTAAAGGGATAGCAATGTTTCATAATAAATGCAGCTCTAATTAATCATCATAGTATTTGGACTTTGGAGAGTGTTATTTCAATTCTGTCAGAGTTGTAGTTCAAGAGTAATTCAATGACAAAGTATCCCCCTCCTGCCCCTTTTACTGATGTAACACTGCTCAGCCAGATCAGAAGGGAGGTACCCAGGTAGACTGCAGAGAGGGACAATCTTCAATTAAGATAAGGGAAAAACCTTAAAAACTTGTCAAGGGGGGCAGGGCTTTAATTGTTCTCACAGTAAGAAGATTGTCCCCTTCTGTTATCTGTCTGGTCTACGAACTGGATTCCACATCTGAGAAGAGATGGCTTACACTAGGTAAAAGAGGCGGGAGGGGAAACTTTGCTTGTGAATATCTCTCAAACCATAAAACTTTGAGAGATAAGACTTATATCGTTCTTCATGTTTTTTTAATGCCTACAAAATAAAATAAAGATAAAATGAAGTACTACTATCCCTTTAAAAAGTTTTTACCATATGTTTAGTTATTAAAGTAGTATTAGGAAACGTGTTGTTATTTTTTATTTACTTACTTTTAAAGATATTTAATCTTCAAGCTGTGCACTTCTGCATAATGCAGCATGCTGAATCGTTGGCACAGCTATTCATGACTTAATTCTCCTCCCACCTCCCTCCCAGCTGCCCCAGGGAGCGCGTTCACGCTTCCCTTCAGTGTGGTGTGAATCACTTCTATCATTACAGCAAGCTCCGGTTAGCATTATACTGAGGTTACAAAACTATTATTGTTGGGAATGTCCATATATATATCTTGGCTCTCAAGGTACATATTCAACATAAACAGAAAAATTAAAGAAAATTAGGTCAATAATCAAGTCATTAATAGTTCATAATCTGTTACAAACAGTGCATACGGTTCAGGATGAAATGGAATGATGTAATGATAAGATCATTTATGCAGTTGATGAAATTAATAAAGATGATTGATCTATTGATGGATAATGAAATCAGTCAGTGGCGTATGGATGATGATATGATATGGTTCTTACTGAGGTCAAATGTAGTATACTCTTCCTGATGGGCTGGAGCCCCCTTGGCCAATAATATAAAAGAAAAAACACAGAAACAACACACAGGAAATCTAAGTGTAGCTTATAATATAAGATATTGCTTTATTAAAATGGAAGTTTCATTATAATTAAAGTGCCCCCCAAATCATTATTCACATAGCGATACGCATTTAAATACTTTTATTATCCTGAATAAGTCTAGCATTATTGAGAAATACAACTTGTTTGGCAGGCATCCGCGGCAGGCATCTTGATGTAAATGCATTTGTGCACCTAGGGAGTCAGTCCCTTGTTGTACCTTATTATACAATGGAACTTCCCTTCACCAGTCCTCGAGGTGACCGGGACGGACATCGCAGACTCACAGATGCCTTAGGGCAAGATGTCTGCCCTGATGCCCACTGATGCCTACCGAACAAGTTGTATTTTTCAATAATGACGGACTTATTCAGCATAATAAAAGTATTTATATGTATCACTATTTGAATAATGATTTGAAGGCACTTTAATTTTAATGAAAGTTCTGCTTTAAATGTACATAATAAAATATAGAAATTATGGTGGCAGGATAGCCTAAATATAGGTATAGTATAGGTACAAATAAATAAATAAATAAATGATACCCTACAAGTAAAAAGGATATATACATAGAAACATAAATATATGTAAACAAAAGGATAAACGTTAGAGCTGATGGTAAGCTCAAGAGTCTCTTCTGTAACAATCAAATGGAAGACTACAGTGAATGGACAACCACTGCTGGGTACTTATAAATGTGGTCACACTCGCTGCATTAATTGCATTCATATAATTAACAATCAGAAATCCTTCTCTTCTCAAGAAATACTTTGTTTTATCTTTATTTTATTTTGTAGGCATTAAAAAACATGAAGAATGATATAAGTCTTATCTCTCAAACCTTTATGGTTTGAGAGATATTCACAAGCAAAGTTTCCCCTCCCGCCCCTTTTACCTAGTGTAAGGCATCTCTTCTCAGATGTGGAATCCAGTCCATAGACCAGACAGATAACAGCAGGGGACAATCTTCTTCCTATGAGAACAATGAAAGCCCTGCCCTCCTTGACAAGTTTTTCAGGTTTTTCCTTTATCTTAATTGAAGATTGTCCCTCTCTGCAGTCTACCTGGGCACCTCCCTTCTGGCTGAACAGTGTTACATCAGTAAAAGGGGCAGGAGGGGGAGACTTTGTCATTGAATTACTCTTGAACTACAACTCTGACATAATTGAAATAACATTCTCCAAAGTCCAAATACTATGATGATTATTTAGAGCTGCTTTTATTATGAAACATTACTATTCCTTTAAACAAACAATCGACTGTACCACCGACCATGTTATATACCTGATTCAATGCAAATGCGGTTCCCAAATTATAGGGCGTAGTATAAGACCATTAAAGAAAAGGTTTCTGGAATATAGAAACAACATCCTCAAGCTGAATAACAAACATTCAGTTTCCAGACATTGTACCATATGCCCAGCATTCAAACACTTTACAGATATATCAGTAACAGGAATTGAGCATGTTCCACCATCTGCAAGTGACAGTAATAGATTTCAAATCCTAGCAAAACAGGAAAGCTTTTGGATTTTTAAAATGCGTACAATGGAACCAGAAGGGATGAACGAGGAACTAGATCTGTGGTTATGAACAATAACCAGTACTTCTTGGACTGTGTTTACACTTTTAATTACTAATCTAGTTACTATCACTAGGTAGTACAGCACTTGGTTTAGTACATGAAATAGAAAGCACAAATGGAGAGCAAGGTGAAGTTGGAGGATTGAGCAGGAGTCTGAAATACCCAAGACAGAATGTGGACTTGATGCATTCAGAACAAGACATTGGTTCGGTGAACATATAAGTGAACAGAGTTGAGGGCCTTTTGAGAAATATATTCTTGTAAGCACTTTACATAAGGAGGTGGATGATTACCATATTTACCCCCTTTTTCTAGATCATTGAGGCTTATGGGATCTCACCTTAGCATCATTTTTGCATATTTGTACCGTCTTTCCCCAATCCTTCATACCCATCGTTTAGCTCCCCTTATCCAATACGAGAGTGTCTCTTGAGTTTACCATCCACTCGAACTTTTATCCTTTTTTAAATATATTTATGTTTTTATGTGTATATGTTAGAGATGCACCGATACCACTTTTTTTAAGACCGAGTATGAGTACAGATACTTTTTCAAGTACTCACCGATACCAATTGGCCCCCCTCTCTGCCTCTTTCACCACCCGCTCAATGTCCCATCTTGCCTCCCTTACCCTCCTCTACCGGGTATTCGCTGTTCTCTCGCGAGCCCCGGCAGAAGTCAGCGTCGGAGCGTTGCCATGGTAACCCGCGGCAACGCTCCGACGCTACAGGAGGGAGAGAGGCAACCGGGGAGCATTGTGAGCAGCTCCCCGGGCTCCCTCTCTGCAGCACCGACCCTGACACAGGTATCGGTGCTGGCATCGGCCGCATTTGCGCGAGTACAAGTACTCACGCAAATGCTGGTATCGGCACCGATACCAGTATCGGTATCAGTGCAACCCTAGTATATATCCTTTTTACTTGGAGGTTACTTTTTATTTATTTAGTTAGTTATTTATACCTATATTTTGGAGATTCTGCCACCATCATTTCTATATTTTATCATGTAAATTTAATAAAGCAATATCTTATAAGCTACACTCAGATATCCTGTGCACTGTTTCGGTGTTTTGCATATCGACATCTAGTTTAATAAGAGATTTTCATATTCCTGATGCTGTGTTTTATGGTAATGTGTCTGTTTGCCACATGCACTAATTTCAGTAGCTGGCCACATTGTCTGTGGATGGCAAATTTGGCATCTTCCCGTAGTTTTCTTTGAAGCCACAGAAGATAGTTTGTCACATCTCTATTGGACAGCAGAGACAGCAGCAGCCCTCCTTTAACCCTTGGAGTGCCTTGCTGAGTGTGGCTGAGCCTTGTGTTTACATGAATCAGCTGATCAGCAGCCAGTCTGATCTTTATTTATCTCCGTCAACTCAGGCAGCCAGAGCATGGGATTGTGTATGTTGTAGCCTACTGAATGCCGCAGGGGTGTGTAATGTATTGCAGAGCAATGTGCGGCACATCTCTATGGCACTCAGTGTTAAGGCAGGCTGCTGCTGTTCTTGGTGCTGAAATCTGAAGGTGAGCTCCTCTGTTCTGCTCCTCCTCATGCCCTCCCAGCACATCATAAACTTTATGCTATTCCGGCGGTTAAAAGTCAATTATAATTCATCGATAATTTTTATGGGTCCCTCATTCTGTGATCGGTTTGTCCCAGATTTTATGTGCACTAGAAGACAAAGAAACAGACAGTGTCTTTTAATGCTTTGAATGCCAGAGAGGTACAGAACGCATTGCTTTGCAATGCTTGGGATGCTAGCATCTTCTCCAGTGCATTGGATGTTTTTAGCATTCAAGAGGTTAAACTAGAGTTTGAAAAGCATTTTCCCTTAATTAGACTGAATGAGCCTTGTGGATAAGGGAGATGTTGAGCAGTTCTGCTATAACCCAAGTTCATACCCGCCTATTGGTCTGGGCAGTCCCTTGGCTGGGCTCCCTGTCCCTGAATCCTGCCGTTATTGGTATTATCCTTGGTTTTAAAATTAGATTTCAATCTATGTGATTGTCATTAAAGGTTTATGAGCTTCCTCACATGTTATTATTTTTTATTTATATGATTTCATGTAATATAATAGAGTACACTAGCATACTGGACTGTAGGGGACAAATACACATTTCCCAAATACCTAATGATTTGTTGTTGTTTTTTTAACCCCTTGAATGCTAGAGATGTCTGAGGTCTCCCAAACCATATTTAAATCAATAGAAATTTGGGAAAGGTGTAATTTTTCCCCTATGATGTACTTGGATTGCTCCAGATTTGCTCCATTTTTCAAATTACTTAACTCTTTGGGTGCCAAAGGTGTATCTAATGCATTGTAAATGATCAGATACCTTTTTGGCAATCAGAGACCAGACCAGAGTGTCAGACATTGGCAGGTGGAAAATGAATGTTGCTGTTGGTCACGTTGTCTCTGTTTTAAAGGGATAGTAAACCTCCAAAAAAACTGTAAGCCAAATGATAGGAATAATAAAAAAATACTTAACGCCCTCATTCCGGTTTGAGAGATGTAAGAAAATAAAGACCTCCACTCCCTCCCCTTTCTGCCTGACGAGCTGTAAAGCTGTCAGAGGCAGAATCCGGTCGACCGACGTTAGGCGGCTCTTCAGGAGTGCTGACATCAGGATATCTAACTATAATTACTTCATCGGTATGGTCTACAACGTGTGCCTGGCTTGCAAGCACACGTTGTAGACCATTCCGATTAAGTAATTATAGTTAGATATCTCAATGACAGCACTCCTGAAGAGCCACCATCTGGTCCCGGAATCAGGATCTCATGACATCTTCTATACAGTGGGAGCGGAGGTCTTTATTTTCTTACATGGGAATGAGGGCGTTAAGTATGTTTTTATTATTCCTATCATTTGGCTTACAGTTTTTCTTGGGGTTTACTATCCCTTTAAGCCCTGTTCACTCTAGATACGTTATTGCTGTAACATTGTAGGAAGATGTAGCAGCAGCACAAGGCTGCTCTTGAAAGTAATTGTAGCTGGAAAAGTAATTTGTGAATTACCCCATGGGAAACAATGGCATCTGTTCTGTGAAACTTCTTAAAAGTTGCTGCAACAAATCCACCTGTGTGAATCAGGCCTTAGGCCAAGCTTACACTTTATTGCAAAGATAATTTCCACAGAAGGTATATCATTGTTATCTATGTGGTAATTCACACGTGTCAGTTTTACCAGTATAGTCTTGTGTTGCTGCAACATCTTCCAGCAAAATGGCTGCAAAAAGTTGCTCATGTAAATGAGACCTTAGGTTTCAATTTGCGTAAGTTTAATAACTTAATGTTCTGTAGTTCACAAGATATTCAATGTAAAAGGATCCTAGTCCCGCCCCTTCTGGCCTCCTCCCCTTAGATATGGAATCCGGCCATGGGACTGGACGGACGAAGGAGAGCTGGATTTTCCTTTGCTTACTGAAGATTGTCCCTCGCCCCTTTCCATCCAGACCACACTGAGTTGCAGCGTGACAAGGCCAGAATGGGTGGGAGGGGGATCCGTTTACATTGAATATCTTGTGAACTACAGAACATTACGTAATTAACCCCTTAAGGACCAGCGGTCCCGGGGTGAGCTGTCCCTTAAGGACCACATAGAAGACTTTGACGTGACGTCCCACGTGACTGATCACGTGGGGCGGCACACCGAATGGAGGGACTGAAAGAGATTGCGCCGGTCTTGGAGCGATCAACTTCAGTCCCCTACAGGAGCGCGGTGAGTAAAAGTACGTGACGTGGCAGGACCGTCACTGGTCCTTAAGTGCCGGACCAGCGTGACGGTCCTGCCACGTCAATGGTCCTTAAGGGGTTAAACACTTAGCAAAGTGTTATACAAACAATAGAGAAGACTCGGAGATTAACATTATTGTAGACGTTACTATCCCTTTAAATCATGTTATCTGGAAATAACGTCAGGGCTGATTTATAAATGATTTAAGGTGTTTTTTTTTTAAATATGTGGTTATTACTCTGATGTTAATGCCAGGGGTTGGGGGAGTTGTAGTCTCCAACAGCTGGACAGACAAAAGATTGCTATCCTTGTGCTAGTACATCATCCTCCTTATTATACTAAAGACTTGGCAGAATCTGCTGCACTACAGAACTTTGTGCAGAAATGCCCTTTATTTGTCCTGTTGGCTTGAGGACTTTATTCCCTTCTGTTTTCTAGAGGACAGTAAAACAAACACTGCTAGTCCCTGCAGATATTCTGGTTTTTTCTCTCCACGCACACATACATAAAAATAATTGTATATTTTTCCTAGGACTGCACCTCACAGGAAAGACAGCAGAAGGGCAAAACTAATGTCATTTACTGCTTAATGTGCAATGTGCATATCCTGTGCATACAATACATTGCTGTTTTACTTGTCGTATATACATACTGGACCTGGAAACGTTAACAATTAGACGAGACCTTCAAAATTTTAACCTTTAAAAGGACATTATCACCTAAAAATGAAAAGCAATGCGTCGCCTACCCCTCTGGCACACACATACCTCTCTGGCAATCAAAGGGTTAAAAATGCGGACTACGAGTTCATGACATTTTAATGGATATGAGCCCTTTTTATTTTTTTCAAGATAATATCCCTTTTTAGTTTCTCATGAATGTAGATTCTATGTAATATGCCCCCTGCTTGTCCTACCCCAGAGGGGCTCCAGTCATTTCTGAAGGAACCCATAACCCTTTGAGCATCAGAAGGATGTGCAATACTGAATTTCCCTCTGGACCTCAAGGGATTAACAGGCTACAACTTTGAGATATCACTGCATCAACACACGGCTTCTCTCTCTTTGCCTTTGTGGTATACATGGCACCAATTTAGAGACAAAATAAACCATTAAAGGGAATGTATCCCCCTCTATATAACATAGCATAAATAGGTTATATATCGAATATTACTAAAACTGTCTTAATTTTTTTTTCTTAAGCTTCATTTGGTGTTAATTTAAGTTATAAAGTCTGTCCTGCAGCTACTTCCGCATAGACTACAGTTACCTGCTCTGCAACTGCAGTCAGTCACTCTGCCTCTGCTCCCCTCCCTCTATCCAGCCTCCTCCAATGATGGAAGCTTTCTGCCTGTAAGCTGGAGCAGTCTCATTGGCTAGATATCGAGACCACACCAGCTTACAGGCAGAAAGCCTCCATCATCGGAGGAGGCTGGACAGAGGGATAGCAATACTTAAAATGTAAAAAAAATATGTTGTGGGGTTTATTCCCCTGAGTAAAACAAGGGTTCTTCTACTGCTGAGAGATGTTTTATTCAAAAGTTATTACAGCTCAAACTTGATTTTTTCTTAGGTGCAGTATCTTAGTGGCTTGCAATTGTACAGTGGTGCTGTTGCTACACCATCCTATGGATAGCTGTGGTCAGATGACCATATATCTACAAAATATGGCGCAGCAACAGCTCCACTGTACAATTCCAGGCCACTGTGATACAGCACCTAAAAAAAAATTGAAGTTTGAGCTTTAACAACTTTTGAATAAAACACCTTTCAACAGTGGAAGTAGCCTTGTTTTACTCAGAGGGATAAACCCAACAATACTTAATTTTTAATGTTTCCTGTATTACTATGCCTTTAAACTAAGAACAGGAAATGAGTCTGAGTCCCTACAGCTGTTTAACATGAAAGTACTAAGCGATGTACATTATCTTTCCTCCATTTCTTGGCAATTGAACCAAAGAAAGAAGAGTGGGGCAGTCTGTGGGTGTTTGGAATGGTTCTTTCCTCTATGACTTGTTTAAATCAAAGTACTAAAGAAGACAGGGCCACATGTTCAAATAAGTAGCGAAATAGCTTTTGTAATTTGTAACAACAATTCAGAGTACAGTGTCGTTGGGCTCAGTAATATTTTCAGAGTGTCGATTGTGATTGGAAATGTGTCGTTTTTTTCATTGAAGTACGATTCCTGACTGAAATTGTCGTATGTAACAAAATTGTCGTATGTAATGACAAAAATGTCTTAACTAAAGACAAAAATGTTGTAACTAAAGGCAAACATTTTGGTATAAAGGTATGGTAATTGTGCTTGTGTTGTGTTTCCTTAAATTATAGGTTTCTCATATTTGGAATTTCACATTCCCTCCACTTTTTTCTTAAGTTACAAATTTTGTCTGTTACAAAACAATTTTTCTCCGTTGTCCAATACAGGTTACTGGTAAATTTAGGTAAGTGATCAGCCCCTTTAAAGTGATAGTAATACTTCGTTTTAACTTTATATTATCTTGTAGGCATTAAAAAAACATGAAGAATGATATGTCTTATCTCTCAAACCTTTATGGTTTAGGAGATATTCACAAGCAAAGTTTCCCCCTCCCGCCCCTTTTACCTAGTGTAAGCCATCTCTTCTCAGATGTGGAATGCAGTCTATAGACTGGACAGATAACAGAAGGGGACACTCTTATTCCTATGAAAACAATGAAATCCCTGCCCCCCTTGACAAGCTTTTCAGGTTTTTCCCTTATCTTAATTGAAATTGTCCCTCTCTGCAGTCTACCTGGGCACCTCCCTTCTGCTGTGGCTGAACAGTGTGACATCAGTAAAAGGGGCGGGAGGGGGACACTTTGTCATTGAATTACTCTGGAACTACAAATCTGACAGAATTGAAATTACACTCTCCAAAGTCCAAATACTATGATGATTAATTAGAGCTGCTTTTATTATGAAACATTACTATCCCTTTAAGTAGGCAGGAACAATTCTGAGAAGTGACTGCTGGGTGGAGCCTACCTCCTCTCCTTAGCTTGCAGTTAGCCAATCCCTAACCAGTAAGATTTGTTCCTTGGTCAAGACACAAGGCAAGAGAACAGTTCTGTTATAGTTTTAGCTTTTTTATTATTTTTCTGTTAGATATGGAATACCACCATTAGGCTGATTACCATCTCTGACAATTCCCATCACCCAAATGTGGATATCTCAGTTTACCAGGTGCTTTTGTGGACCTAAGCCCTGGGGGGGAAATCTTGGCTGAAAGTTCTTTCCCCAGGAGTTGCCCACTGAGGCTTCTTCTTGATGTATGGTAATCTAAAGACAGAAGACCTGCTGAAAAAGGTGGGCACCCTTTGAGTGCTGAGGTCCACATGTCCCATGCTTCCCCTCCGCACAGGGGTCTCATTTGGAGTTCCTGTTACATACTCATGCACTTATTGGGTTTATCTGTATGTCTGTGACGTGTTTGGAGCAAGTTTCTGTGGTAACTTAAACCTTTTGGTGGATTTTTGGGCACTTTCCCTACTGGGAAAGTGTTTATTGGGTCTACTGTTTAATTCTAGTGGGCTTTTGTGTGGTTTTACTTTTTGGTATTCACCTTGTTTACTTTATGTTCCTGCGTGCATTTACTGCATACATGCCATTGCTCCATTCACTTCTATGGGACTTTACAGTCTGGGACATTTGCAACCGCTCCACGTAGCGAGGTCAGAGATGGCTTATTTTGTTGGTTTGCCCTTGCTCTGTTATCCAGTCAATGTTCTGCGCATGTTGGGGGCCTTAGGGGGGTTTCGGGCACTTTTGGGGTACTCCATTAGCGAAACTACGATTCCCATGAGCGCTCACCTCGAGCGCTCCTTTCTGATTGCCTCCCGTCGTGGCAGCCATTTTGTGTATCCACAGATCAAGTATACTACACAGGGCTTGGACTCTGCTTCACTCCTCAGCAGTTTAACCCTTCACCTACCAGATAAGTCTATTTTAGCGTTTCTAGGGTGATATTATTTATCATACACACTTCATTGTGGGTGTTTCTGATACTTTGACTGTTTGACTCTGTGAGAATGTCTACTCCGTTAGACCTTGGGGCTAAACCTAAGACTAAGGACTCTGGGGTGTCTGTGTCTCCCATTGCTTATTGCTCCTCATGCCACTCAGAGTTACCTAGAGAATTCTCAGGTTATGTTTGCCCAGCAAGTGCTGCTGCCCCTGAATCTGCAGGGGCCTCCAGCTATGCACTAGAGCCAATATGGATGCAAGAGTTTAAGGCTACTACCAGGGACCTCTGGTCCACCATACAACTCCTTCCATCCACTTTACAAGGGGTTTTCAACTTGTGGCAGGCCCCCGTCCCTATCAGATCTTCCCTGCCTAAACCGCCGGGTGTAACTGATGTGTCTCACTCCTCTGAGGTGGAATTATTGGTGGACTCTGATGATGATGACTGGTCAACTGTTCCTTCATCTCAGTTTTTTGGGGACCCCTTTGAGGCAGACCCCATTCCCTCGGCTGAGGGCCTGCTCAAGTCTGTGCTAACCACCCTGAACATTCCTTTGGTACAGGAGGCGTCTTCTGACCCCTCTGATGTTTTTCAGGAGCCTGTTAGGCCCCATACTTGTTTTCCACCTAACCCCACCCATGACCACTTCGTGTCTGAGGAGTGGAAGTTTCCAGACAGGAAACCATCTGTGTCTAGGAAGTTCACTAAGCTTTACCCATTCTCTGAACCGGCCCTCTGCGCTCAAAGACTGGTCTGGCAAGAAGCTTAAGACCTCTTTCAAGGCTATTTTTGCGACAGCTGGCTCTGCCCTCTGCCCTGCCTTTGCTGCATCTTGGGTGAATAGGGCTGTGGCTGTTTGGACTGAACAGATCAATTCAGCTGTCCGTCAGGGGGCCGCTAATGCTGACATGTTGCGACTTCTCGGTAAGATTGCTGAGGCTCAGCATTATGTCTCTGCTGCCCCGTTTGACGCTGTGCGTATGGTAGACAGGGCATCTACCATGTCTGTGGTAGCCAGACTTGCTCTTTGGCTCAGGATCTGGTCTGCTGACACAGCCTCCAAAAAGGCTCTCCTGTCTGCCTTTTCAGGGCTCCTCCCTGTTTGGGCCTGCGCTCAAGGATCTCATCAGCGAGGCCACTGGAGGGAAGAGTACTCACCTGCCAGTGGTCCTGAGGAAGAAGGCGCCTGTCCAAAGGAATCAGCTTTTTGTCCCTTTCAAGCAGACCCGCATCAAGCGACCCAGATGGTCCCTCAGGCTCTGCATTCTTCATCCAAACCTAAGCAGCAATGGAGATCCAAGTCCTCCGCGAAGCCCAAGGCTTCTAAACCTAATTCTGCATGACTCGCCGAACCCGGGTTCCCACCCGCAGGTAGGTGGCCGCTTACACCACTACCTCTTGGCTTGGCAGGCCTCTGTGGCGGACCCGTGGGTTTTAAAGTTGGTGGCTACGGGTTACAGGATTCCCTTCACCTCCCTTCCTCCAGAACCTTCTCTTCTCGTTCTCCCTTGGGAGCGGAAAAGTGTTGCCTTTCCATGGAAGCTATTCAGGCCCTTCTGGACAAGCCGGTCCTCAAACCAGTTCCTCCTCAGGAGAGGGGCTTGGCATTCTCTCCAACCTCTTTGTGGTTTCCAAGAAGGATGGCTGTTTCCCTATTTTGGATCTGAAAGATCTCAACTCCTTTGTGGTCCGGTCCCAATACCGCCAGGAGTCTGTGCGCACAGTGATAGCGGCCATGTCCCCTGGGGAATTTCTGGCCTCTCTGGATCTTCAAGACGCCTATCTGCACATCACCATTCATCTACGTACTTTTTTCAACTTTACCTATTTTTTTTACATGTTTTGTCTCTGACAGTGAGCTCCTTGAGTGCTCATGTCAGTGATACAATGTAAAACTATCATTGCAACAGAAAAGTCTGTCTCCAGTTTATACAGATTGCTGACTGTGCCAGGGATATTGTATCAATGTCCCTGCTTTCACAGTTCCTGATAGTAAGTTCACTGGAAACAGCTATTCAGGGAGCTGGTGTCAGGTATATAAAAGTGTCAACAAATATGTGAAGATTAAAAAAAAAAGAGAAAGTAAATTTTACTTTATATGTTTTTTGAATAATATATAAAGTCACGAATGAGCCAATGTGTAATATCAGTTTGTTTCATTGTTTAGACTGTTTACAGGGGCAACCTGGCTGAGCTCCATTTTATCAAAGACCAATCCACCAGGGTTTACTTACTTTCGATCTTCTGCATTCCTCATGGCTGTTAAATACTGGAAGAGGAAAGGTTAAAATTAATTTTAAAAACGTGACTGTTCAAGTAGCCATTATTTGTAAAACACATTTAAATGGATAGTAATACTTAGCATGTAAAAATATATATATATGTTTGTAGGGTTTATCCCCCAAATAAAAAATGGGTACTCCCACTGCTGAAATGTGTTTTATTCAAAAGTTATTAAAGCCCAAACTTCATTTTTTGTAGGTGCAGTATCACAGTGGACTGAAATTGTACAGTGGCGCTGTTGCTACACCATCTTATGGGCAGCTCTGGTCAGTTCAATGTAAATCTCCATAGCATGGTGTAGCAACAGTGCCACTGTACAGTTTCAGGTGACTGAGATATTGCACCTGAAAAATTTAAGTTTGAGCTGTAATACATTTTGAAACACACCTTTCAGCAGTGGAAGTACCCTTGTTTTATTCAGTGGGGATAAACCCTACAACATATTTTTTTTTTGCATATTAAATACTAGTGTAAAAGCCCGTGTACACGGGCCAAGGTCCGGTGAAGTAAAGAGGCCAGTCCTGCTCTGCTTACTGCCTCCTCACTGGCGGCGCACGCAATGCAGTCATGCGCAGTAGAGACTGCCTGAACACACAGCATTCTGTCTTTACTGCACATGACTGCATCGGACAAACATTCTGGCCTTTTATATTATAGGATTACTCTCTTTAACCCATTTGGCAGAAAAGAGGTCACCAGTGCACCTAGTTCGAAAGTGAGTAACATTATATTCTTTATTATGTATTATCTTGTTCTATAATATTTTAAGACAATTGCAGTTAAATTTTCTCATAATACAACATTCGCTTTTTTAACATCACACAAAGCAGAACATTGAAAGTGTCAATGGAATATTGCAAGGCTGTTGCAGATGGTGTAATGAGGAACCTTAATGGACGTCTGTATGAGACTTACACTTTATTACTCAATAAATTAAACAGAGTTTTATGATCAGACAAGCCTTACAAGAGCAATTCCACATGAACGGCTCAGTTTATTAGTTGGTATTACACTGTTCATTCCTGTATTTTTAATTTTGCCTTTTATTTCTCCACATTCCCTTTTTTTTCCCATAGTAGCTAAATAACTTGATGCATATCTTATTCTACCAATAAAGGTAGGGAAAATGACAGTTGAAATATATTAACCCTATGAGTGTGAGGTGCATTCTGGCACTGAACTTTCTAGGTAATCAGGGGAATACAGTATCTTGTCTTGGTGTAAACATAAAAAACAAATATAATCCTGCTTAACCCTTAAAGCAGAATTACCATGTCACAAAATGTTTAGCTTAACTGAGTCCCCTTTTGGCAACTAGCTGCTTAGTAGCGCTAGTCGGCAGAATTATTACCTGATTTAATAGATATATGCTTTATTCCCCAGCTGTCAGTAGCATTGTGACATCCGCATGCCTGTGCTGTCAGTCCCAGCTGGGTCTAGGAGGCGTTGCTAAGAGCCGATCGGCACTGGCAAGATGTCCGCGCTCCATGCTACTGACAGGGGGGAATAAAGCATATATCTATTAAATCAGGTAATAATTCTGGCGACTAGCGCTACTAAGCAGCTAGTCGCCAGAAGGGGACTTAGTTAAGATAAACATTTTGTGACATGTTGGTTCCACTTTAAATAGAATTATATTTCTTTTTGGTCACCAAGGTCTCTAGTTCCTGTTATATTGTATCGGTCTCTATTAACTCACAGAGTGCCAGTGAGGTATCTGACGCATTGCAATGCGTTGGATACCTCTCTCACTCTAAGGGTTAAATAAACAACAACACCTTCTCTAATAATCCCCCTCTTTCCTTATTATTGCCAGAAAAGTCTCTGTAAATTTTCCATTTTGTCCTTCGTGAGATAACATCTTCAGTCATTTCGGAATGTCATGTCCATGGAGGTGGACATGATAATTGTTCATGTGATGACATAACTTCAGACTCTCCTCACTGTGCATGCAGGGTCAGATTTTCAGTTAGGTAAAATAGGCAAGTGTCTAGATCCAGTGGGCTCAAACAAGTGCTTAGGCCCCTCCAATGCTTCCAGGATCTCCTCAATTAAACACAAATTAATGTAAATTACACAGGCAGGTCGTTTTGAATTATTGAACAGCTGATCGATTCACCTGTGCCTATGTAATGAAATCAAGGGGATCTGCACTGTTGGATGGTATGAAGGACAGGTTTCAGCACCCCTGACCAAGAGTAGCAGATTTTAGGGGCACCTGGCTGTTGCTTGCCACACCTGATTGCACCACCCACTGGCTGCTGCTCGCCACACCTGATTGCAACACCCACTGACACTCATACTCCTGCTGTTTCTATAGTGGAAAATGTTATCTGCGTGTGTTTACTGAACCTGACCCAATCAGTCTGAGCAATTTCAGTTCCTCTAGACCTCTGAGGAAAATCCCTGACTCTCCATATATGAAGTGATCACTTTCATCACGCAAATTAAAACCAGAGCTTGCTGCATGAGAGATTTCCAAATCACTACTCCACAGGAAGAAAGCCTGCACCACCACCTCAGATTCTTTGCTCGATCCATCTGCATTGTTCAAAAGCACATAGTTTACTGGTCATTTGCAGTTTCTAATCAAGCATAGAGATTTGGAATAGATTATGTACCACCAGAAGAAACCAGGCATCCCAATCTAGTAAATTAAACTCTTATAAACAGACTTGTTTTCTCACTGTGTCAACCACACCCTTTAAATGCTGTCCGCTGGGCAGATTGGTGAGATAGTCACAGTGCAGACCTAATGAGAAATGCATCCTTGAATCTTGTATGCACCATCACTGGTCCTCTCCACTAGTCAAAGGACAGTGTTTCAAAGGTTGTGGTTGGTGCAGAGGAGGCTTTGGAGGAAAACAAACCTGTATACAAGAGTCTAATCTAGTAGAACAGGATGCCTGGTTCTACGTGGTCTATAGGGAGTGATCTGGAAGGATCAGCTGTTCCTGCTGGCAGCCCCATATGTCATCATCAAAGTAAGTTTGGGAGGGATTTCCAGTCATCCTCTGCTGACTTTTTGAGTCCCTACTTCTCTCCCATTTTCTTCCATTCCGTTCACTTTTATTCATCCTGCTCCATCTCCCTTCTTCATTATTTAATTCAGTCTGTTCTCATCACCCAGCTTGCTTTCTTCCCTTGGGCCTTCAACCTGTCTTTTCCTTCTGGGTGTCCCCTCACCACAACCATGGATAGAGTACGTGGTGGGGCTAGAACAGGGGAGGGCAACCTGATGCCCCCAAATGTGTTGTGCACTAGATTATAACTCCCATCATTCCCCACCAGATGTTGACTGGTGAGGTATGATGGGACTTGTAGTCCTCAACTGTTGCTTACCCCTGGTCTAGAGGATGCCAGAGCTTCTTTGGACATGGAAATCCTATATGGGTTCATGAAGTCCACTGGATGGATTATTAGGTCCAGAAGTCCTGCTAGCATTTGTTATATTCACCTGTGTCTACAGTAATGTGCAAACGTTTTAGGCAGGTGTGAAAAAATACTGTAAAGTGAGAATGCTTTCAAAAATAGACATGTTAATAGTTTAGTTTTATCAATTTACAAAATGTATAGTGGGTGAACAGAAGACAAAATGTAAATCAAATCAATATTTGGTATGACCACCCTGCTCTTCAACTACGTACCAGATCTGCCTGTACTGACCTTTGTCCTGTTCTTCAACTACGCACCAGATCTGCCTGTACTGACCTTTGTCCTGTTCTTCAACTACGCACCAGATCTGTCTGTACTGACCTTTCTCTTGTTCTTCAACTACGTACCAGATCTGCCTGTACTGACCTTTGTCCCTTTCTTCAACTACGTACCAGATCTGCCTGTACTGACCTTTCTCTTGTTCTTCAACTACGTACCAGATCTGCCTGTACTGACCTTTGTCCCTTTCTTCAACTACGTACCAGATCTGCCTGTACTGACCTTTGTCCTGTTCTTCAACTACGTACCAGATCTGCCTGTACTGACCTTTCTCTTGTTCTTCAACTACGTACCAGATCTGCCTGTACTGACCTTTGTCCCTTTCTTCAACTACGTACCAGATCTGCCTGTACTGACCTTTCTCTTGTTCTTCAACTACGTACCAGATCTGCTGTACTGACCTTTGTCCCTTTCTTCAACTACGTACCAGATCTGCCTGTACTGACCTTTGTCCTGTTCTTCAACTACGCACCAGATCTGTCTGTACTGACCTTTCTCTTGTTCTTCAACTACGTACCAGATCTGCCTGTACTGACCTTTGTCCCTTTCTTCAACTACGTACCAGATCTGCCTGTACTGACCTTTGTCCCTTTCTTCAACTACATACCAGATCTGTCTGTACTGACCTTTGTCCTGTTCTTCAACTGCGTACCAGATCTGTCTGTACTGACCTTTGTCCTGTTCTTCAACTACGTACCAGATCTGCCTGTACTGACCTTTGTCCCTTTCTTCAACTACGCACCAGATCTGTCTGTACTGACCTTTGTCCTGTTCTTCAACTACGCACCAGATCTGTCTGTACTGACCTTTGTCCTGTTCTTTAACTACGTACCAGATCTGCCTGTACTGACCTTTGTCCTGTTCTTCAACTACGTACCAGATCTGCCTGTACTGACCTTTGTCCTGTTCTTCAACTACGTACCAGATCTGCCTGTACTGACCTTTGTCCCTTTCTTCAACTACGCACCAGATCTGCCTGTACTGACCTTTGTCCTGTTCTTCAACTACGTACCAGATCTGCCTGTACTGACCTTTGTCCTGTTCTTCAACTACGTACCAGATCTGCCTGTACTGACCTTTGTCCCTTTCTTCAACTATGCACCAGATCTGCCGGTACTGACCTTTGTCCTGTTCTTCAGCTACGTACCAGATCTGTCTGTACAGACCTTTGTCCTGTTCTTCAACTACGCACCAGATCTGCCTGTACTGACCTTTGTCCTGTTCTTCAACTACGTACCAGATCTGCCTGTACTGACCTTTGTCCCTTTCTTCAACTACGCACCAGATCTGCCTGTACTGACCTTTGTCCTGTTCTTCAACTATGCACCAGATCTGCCGGTACTGACCTTTGTCCCTTTCTTCAGCTACGTACCAGATCTGTCTGTACAGACCTTTGTCCTGTTCTTCAACTACGTACCAGATCTGCCTGTACTGACCTTTGTCCTGTTCTTCAACTACGTACCAGATCTGCCTGTACTGACCTTTGTCCCTTTCTTCAACTACGCACCAGATCTGCCTGTACTGACCTTTGTCCTGTTCTTCAGCTACGTACCAGATCTGTCTGTACAGACCTTTGTCCTGTTCTTCAACTACGCACCAGATCTGCCTGTACTGACCTTTGTCCTGTTCTTCAACTACGCACCAGATCTGCCTGTACTGACCTTTCTCTTGTTCTTCAACTATGCACCAGATCTGCCTGTACTGACCTTTCTCTTGTTCTTCAACTATGCACCAGATCTGCCTGTACTGACCTTTGACCTGTTCTTCAGCTACGTACCAGATCTGTCTGTACAGACCTTTGTCCTGTTCTTCAACTACGTATCAGATCTGCCTGTACTGACCTTTGTCCTGTTCTTCAACTACGTACCAGATCTGCCTGTACTGACCTTTGTCCCTTTCTTCAACTACGCACCAGATCTGCCTGTACTGACCTTTGTCCCTTTCTTCAACTACGCACCAGATCTGCCTGTACTGACATTTGTCCTGTTCTTCAACTGCGCACCAGATCTGCCTGTACTGACCTTTGTCCCTTTCTTCAACTATGCACCAGATCTGCCGGTACTGACCTTTGTCCTGTTCTTCAACTACGCACCAGATCTGCCTGTACTGACATTTGTCCTGTTCTTCAACTACGTACCAGATCTGCCTGTACTGACCTTTGTCCCTTTCTTCAACTACGCACCAGATCTGCCTGTACTGACATTTGTCCTGTTCTTCAACTACGCACCAGATCTGCCTGTACTGACCTTTCTCTTGTTCTTCAACTACATACCAGATCTGCCTGTACTGACCTTTGTCCTGTTCTTCAACTACGCACCAGATCTGCCTGTACTGACCTTTGTCCTGTTCTTCAACTACGCACCAGATCTGCCTGTACTGACCTTTGTCCTGTTCTTCAACTGCGCACCAGATCTGCCTGTACTGACTAACCTTTGGCCTGTCTTTTGATTATGAACCAGGTCCTCCTGTTCTGACCTTTTGGTTCTAATGACTTGTCATCTTGTGGGAGATGCACTAAGGTGTGATAAGGCGGTGGTAAAGTGGAGATTACTTCTCCAGTGATATCACTTCTCCAGTTCCTATGTTATTCTATAGGGTCTATGCACTAAGATTTGAGAGATATTAGTGCATAGGCTTCATCGAATAAAATAGGAATTGCAGAAGTGATATCAATGGAGACATTATCACTGCTTCATTACCACTTTATCACGCCATAGCGTGTTACCACTCCTTGTCTACTGATTTTGCTTGACACTTCTCCTAAACTTTGGTTACTTCTGCTGCCTCTCGACTACCAAGTGAGTTCCTCCTGGTCTGGCCATGGCTCTTCTGGGAAAAAGACAAAAATGGAAACCCCCCAGAACACAAACAGAATCCCCCAGAATACAAACCAAAAATCTTTACAGAAGCTATCATGGAGTACATGGTATTTAAGTGTGTATAATCCCAGATCATTTTAGGTGTTAGTTTTCCTTTAAGAGAATCCTGCCTGTATACTTCTATTTGGATGTCTCCATTCTCAGTTATGCCAGGGGCCTCAGGGGTTCTTATAACTGCCCTGGACTGAGAGGAAGATTGGACAGGTGACAATTCCTCTTTAAGAAAAATTATATTGCATGTACTTTGTTCAGTAGCTTTGAGGAAACAGTTTTCCTTCAGCCTCAGTTGGTGCTGAGTCTGTCACAATATAGTGAAGTCTCCTATATCAGGAAGTCAATTAATAAATAGTCAAGCAGTTTTTTCTTAGCCTTCTAAAGAAGAGCATATATTATTTCATATACTTTAAAGGGCAACTATTGTATTTCTCTAAGCATGATCACATGTGGGCATGCTTAAAGGGGAATCTTCCCCTAAGAATAAGTGGCTCTTAATTTGTTCATTAGACGGATTTAGCTAGGTTGGTGTTCTTGAAAAAGAAGTTATTTATTTGTATTTACTGTTTTAGTTTGCATTTGGCCTTTATTTTGGCCTAGTGCTAGTTGTTACATTTTCAGTCCCTTTCAATCTGATAAAAAAAACTGGCGTCCATTAAGATATATTTAACTCAATTGCAGCCCATTGTTTGTTGGAAGGAGGTGTGACTTAGACTAGAGACAGATTTCAACAGCGATCTCTATATACAGGAAATTGCAATTATAAAACAACAATAGATATAAATTACCAGTGTATAAATGACGCTTACCTTGATAAATCAAATTGTTACACAAACTTAGAGGGACTTATTCCCAGGGTATACTTCTCCTATAAAGGGAAAATATCACTTACACTGACTAGGGGTCATAAGTTGTTTAACCCTTTAAAGAAGAACTATCACTGAGATATAAGTTCCCCATATTAATTGCTTTGAGATTAGAACCCCTTATTTTCAGTTCATGGATACTTGGCACCTGTTTGTTTATCCCAATCAGGGAATGCTTTGCACTTATCACTTATTAGACGCTAATGGTAATCATACATTACACACCTTTGTTCCTTAAAGAGTAAGTATCACTGAGATATAAGTGCCCCCAATTAATTTTTAGTATAGTTGTAAGCATTGAAATCCTTTTATAATCTATATTAATTGCCGACAAAATTTAGAAATCTAAGTTTTAGGAGACTCTCCGCCAGACGACACCTGCGCTGTCCATCCCTGTCTGTACTGTGCGGTACAATGCAACTACCCCTTAGGTTATTTACCAATCAGTGAGGAGATAGGGACGGACAGCATAGGAGCACAGATGCCTCTTTGGCAAGATGTCTGCTCTTTTGTTTGGTGGTGAGTCTCATAAGAACTTATATTTCTAATTAATGCTGGTACTTAATAGAGATCATAAAAGGATTTCAGCGCTTACCGCTGTATTAAAATTAATTGGGGGGCACTTATATATGTGATAGTTCCCCTTTAAGGAACAGAGGTGTGTAATGCATGGTCACCATTCGCTCCTAATAAGTGATAAGTGCAATGCATGCCCTGATTAGGATAAACAAACAAACAGGTGCCAAGTATCCGTGAACTGAAAATAATGGGTTCTAATCTCAAAGCAATTATTTCACATACATATATTTTTTAACAAGTCAGACAATAAATATAACCCACGTGTAACCTCTATACACATTCATTTATAAGAGAATTTAGAATTTCTGTGCCAAACAAACATAAAATGCGTGGCATACCCCTCTGGCACTTGAAGGGTTAAATCAGGGGGTGACCCAACTATTTTCTTCGGCGGGCAGATGGAGTAAATAACAATGAATCATGCATCAGAAGCTACTAAATAATATAATGGCATTATGCATAAACTTGCACAAAATGTGACTTTAATATGCAATCCATAGCCAGGCCAATAACTACCTTTTATCTTGATATATAAAATGACATACTCAGCATTAAATGTCAGCCTCGGGTAAGGATTGATATGGTTTGCCTCAGGTCACATGTTTATAATTTAACAGAATTTATATGTAGGGCCAGATTGTCTATGTCCTAGTGCCGCAAATGGCCCTGAGCCTTAGTTTATATGATTTAAATGGCTACAAGCCCTTCTAAATTTTGGGTGAAAATATCTATTTATTATAAAGCAAGAGCTTTGCTGTGTGACCTCAAAGCAGCTCCTGCCAGCTGATCTGCAGGCAAAACACATTGCCCTGAGACTGGCAGGAGGGCTGGGCTTCCCTACAGACAGCAAGTATGTGGAAACGTAGAGGGAGATTTATAGACCTGGCGTTATAAAAAATATGGCGTAAAAGGTGCCTAAAACCAAATTCAGCATTTAAAAATAAGCCTACGGCATTGTGGGAAAACTTAATGCCGCGTAGTTGTGTTTCAGAAAAAGTAACGGTAAAACTGGGAAAAATTCTTGCCCAGTGAATTTATAAAGAAATGTCGCTAACTGCTTCAATTTACACACATAATTCTAGGGCTTAACCTTTTCATTGGCAGAGAAGTATGCAACGCATGACAAAGCAATGCGTTTCATACCTCTCTGGCACTGAAGGAGTTGTAAGCCCAATTTTAATCAATGGGAATTTTCCATTCTTCCCAATATTGCAGCTGGTTTGCCACAGAATGACTCCACTTTTCTTTTAAACCTTTGAGTGCTAGAGGGGTATGCAACGCATTGCTTTTCAATGCGCTGCGTACCCCTCTGGCACTCAAAGGGTTAAAAATCCAGCCCACAGTGTTATAGGAACAGTAAACTTTTTTTTTTAATGAAAAACATATATTGTCGGGCATTTCCCGTTCAGTAACATAAGGGTGCTCCCACTATTGACAGATACATATTTCCAGAGTTATCACAGTTTAAGCCCATGTTTATTTACATTAGCAGTGCCCTCTAGTGGTTACATTCCAATTAGTTCTCCTGTTAAATTCTAATGTAGAGAAAAGTCAGTGACCTCCAGTTCTTCATAGAATCTGATAGAAACTGCTGAGTCACTTCCTGCCATTTAGAACTATCAGGAAGTAAATTCACAGTAAATTCACTTCATGATTATTTGAATGTTTGAGTCTTTTTTACTTACATATTTGTAGTGTAACAATATTCAACCCGAAAGGATCCCCCTCCCACCCCTTCTGGCCACCTCCCCTTAGATCTGCAATCCAGACGTGGCACCGGACGGATGTAGCGAGGGACAATTTTCAGTCAGAAAATATAAGAAAACCCCTGGCCACCTTTTTCCTTTTGCTCATTGAAGATAGTCCCTCACTTCTCTCCACCTGGACCAGCATGAGAGGATCAGTGATGCAGGGAAAGAGGGAGGAGGAAGATCCTTTCAGCTTGAATAATGTTTAAAGGGGACCTATCACCTCTATACATGTTGGTCTGAATAGTTTATGTAGCGACTAGCTGGTAAAACATTTTCTTTTTTTTAATAAAATCTGTATTTTGCTGAATTTAATCAAGTAAATATTGCCCTGCTCCCTACTTCTGGATAGACTGTGGGTACAGCTCTGCCCCGCAGTCTGTCACTCTGCCTCTGCTCCCCTCCCTCGATCCTGCCTCCTCCAATGACAGAGGATTTCTGCATGTAAGCTGGAACGCTCTCATTGGCCAGAGAGGCAATATTTACTTGATTAAATTCAGCAAAATACCGATTCTATTAAAAAAAATGAAAACATTTTACCAGCTAGTCTCTACATAAACTAACTATTGAGACAACATGTATAGGGGTGATATATCCCCTTTAAACTACAAATACGTACGTAAAAAAATATAGCACTAGCTGTTATAAAAAACATAAAGAAGACTCGGAGCTACACTTTAAACATTACTATCCCTTTAAAATATTTCCTTTGTGATCAGAGTATCAACAGTCATACCACTACTCACACTTTTTTTCACAGAGGCTGATGTACTAAGAAAAAGTGGTGCACTTCTGGTGTAAACCAAGTTCACCATAGGGCAGAAATTAAAATTCCATAAATTCCCATTGATTTAAATTTAAACCCTTGAATGCTAGAGAGGTCTTCATTGCATTGTGAATTCTCTCAAGGGGTTACACCCCCAATTTAAATCAATAAGAATTTATATTTCACCTCTATAGTGCAGTGCATCCAGAACTATACCAATTTCTTAGTACCTGGGCCTATTTTTGAGGGAAATGTGTCTCTGTCATACGTTGTAAAGAAAGGGACTTTCCGCTTTCTCTTTAACAATCTTTGAGGGCTGACACTTCCTGTTCTAGAAGTGCTGTTTCTGTCTGTTTCTGACTAGGCATAAAGCAGTTTATAATCCTCTGTGTGACAAAGGGTTAAAGTGACACGTCAGAATAGAAATTAAATATTTTGCTCAAACTAAGGCATCATAACTGCAGCTCCAATTAATCTTCATAGTATTTGGGCCATGGAGAGTGTTATTTCAGTACTGTCAGAGTTGTGTAATTGAATGATAAAGTATCCCCCTCCCTCCCCTTTTACCTAGTGTAAGCTCCCTCCCCGCAGATATGCAATCTGGTCTCTTGACCAGACAGGTCACAGCAAGGGACAATCTTCTTACTGTGAGCATAAGTAAAACCCTGCCCCCTTGACAGGTTTTTCAGGTTTTTCCTTATGATCACTGAAGATTGTCCCTCTCTGCGATCCATCCGGACAGTCTTGCTGCTCTGAGGCGAACAGTGTCACATCAGTAAAAGGGGTGGGAGAGGGATACTTTATCATTCAATTACTCTTGAACTACAACTCTGGCAGTATTGAAATAACACTCTCCACGGCCCAAATACTATGAAGATTAATTAGAGCTGCTTTTATTATGAAACATTACTATCCCTTTAACCCTATGAGTAAAAGTATGGTACGTTACGCATCGTTTTGCAATACGTTGCATACCCCTCTTGCACCCAAAGGGTTAAGCTTCTTTTAGCTTTAAAAGTGCCAGAGAGGTATCCAGCGTATTACATTGATCTACATTGGATACCTCTCTGGCACTCAAAGGGTTAACCATTTCAGCACCAAAAGGGTATGCAATGGCTCTCAAACAGTTAAAAATGTGTCATTTTTAAATTTTTTGGGGGACTGTGCATTAAAGGTATAGTAATGTTTGCAGATAAACTAAGCTTCGACCACACATAATAGTTTTTTTTAATAATGTAGAGCGTTGTTAGAATGCTGTAACTGGTCTAGTTCATGTGAAATTATATTATAAAGTTCCCCCTCCCGCCAATTTTACCTACATAATGCTGCTCTCCTCAGAGGAGAAAGCCTGTCTAGATGGAGCTCGACAAGACATAAGGAAAAACCTGCCCTCCTTCATCAAGGGGATAGGGTTTTCCTTATACTGAAAGAAAGAAAGAAGATTGTCCCTCTCTTCCATCTGTCCGGTTTGCTGACCAGATTCCAGATCTGAGAGGAAACAGTGTTATGTAGGTAAAAGGGGTGGGAGGGGAACTTTATAATATAATTTCACATGAACTAGACCAGTTACAGCATTCTAACAATGCTCTGCATTATTAAAAAACTATGATGTGTGCCCCAAGGTTAATTTATCTACAAACATTACTATCTGTGTAATTAATGGTAAAACTAACAGTCAGCAAAAGGCCACATTCAAGAACTTAACCCCTTAATGACTGCTGACATGTCAGGACTGTCATCATTTTGTTCCCCTGAAGGGCCGGTGACAGTCCTAGCACGTCACATATTTTGTGCCTACAGCTGTCCTGCGTGAGCGCAGTAAGCACTAACAGGGTCTGAGAGAGACTTCTCCGGTCAGTTCGGTGCGCCAATATACATCATCAGTCACGTGTGGCGGTGAGCCGATAGTGATCAAAGCAGTGCTTAAGGGAAGGTAACTTCCCCGGGTTGCCTGTCATTAATGGGTTAAAAAGGAACAATTCTGGAACAAACCAACTGCCCCATAGATGGAGAAATAAACATCCCGTTGGGTTAAATGGGGCTTTTAACCCTTTAAATGCTAGATACGTTTCCAACTGTTTTCTTCACATTGCATTGTAGACCTCTTTAACATGCAAGGGGGTAAAGCTCCCTGTTTGAATAACTAGGGGTTAAAGTGATAGTAATGTTTCACAATAAAAAGCAGCTCCATTTAATCTTCATAGTATTTGAGCCATTGAGAGTGTTATTTCAAAGGATAGTAATGTTTCATAATAAAAGCAGCTCTAATTAATCATCATAGTATTTAGGCCATGGAGAGTGTTATTTCAATTCTGTCAGAGTTGTAGTTCAAGAGTAATTCAATGACAAAGTATCCTCCTCCTGCCCTTTTACTGATGTAACAATGCTCAGCCAGAGCAGAAGGGAGGTGCCCAGGTAGATTGCAGAGAGGGACAATCTTCAATTAAGCTGAAATAAACCTGAAAAACTTGTCAAGGTGGGCGCAGGGTTTTCTTTGTTCTCATAGGAAGAAGAATGTCCCCTTCTGTTGTCTGTCTGGTCTTGCAACCAGATTCCACATCTGAGAAGAGATGGCTTATACTAGGTAAAAGGGGCGGGAGGGGAAACTTTGCTTGTGAATATCTCTCAAACCATAAAGATTTGAGAGAAAAGACATATCGTTCTTCATGGTTTTTTAATGCCTACAAAATAAAATAAAGATAAAATGAAGTATTACTATTCCTTTCAGTACTGTCTGAGTTGTAGTTCAAGAGCAATTGAATGATAAAGTATCCCCTTCCCGAACCTTTTACTGATGTAACACTGCTTACCTCAGAGCTGCACGACTGTCTGTATGGATCGCAGAGAGGGACAATATTTAATTAGCATAAGGGAAAAACCTGTCAAGGGGGGCAGGGTTTTCATTGTTCTCACAGTAAGAAGATTGTCCTTTGCTGTGAGCTGTCTGGTCTTAAGACCATATTCCACACCTGAGGGGAGGTGGCTTATACTAGGTAAAGGGGGCGAGAGGGCGATACTTTATCATTCAATTACTCTTGAACTACAACTCTGACAGTACTGAAATAACACTCTCCACGGCCTAAATACTATGAAGATTCATTGGAGCTGCTTGTATTTTGAAACATTAGTATCCCTTTAAGGGCGATTTTTTTTTTTGTCTCCTGTGGTGCAGTTAGTTTGCATCAGAATTGTTCTTCGTTATCTTCCCAGATATGACCCAAATTTGCTTATTGGCAGTGCTGAATTTCAGGATCTCCCCAGCTGAACACAATTAAATATATGATCAGCACTAATGGATCTCTAATACACCCCCCTTGGAGAAGACCACCCAGTAAGGATATAATTAAGATCCTATATTTAGGGTGCAATGTTCAAAAAGTCTTCATATTGAACAAATTGCGTTGGTGGTAAAAGAAGGGTGGTATTTTCAGAAGTAAATCCGTAACTGTAAATCTGTAGTAAAAGATTAACCCTTTGAGTGTCAGAGTGGTACGCAATGCATTGCTTTCCAATGCGTTGCATACCCCTCTGTCACTCAAAGGGTTAAAAAATGGTTGTAAGGTGAGGTTGTTGAGTATTGTCCTTAAAAATGTTAACATTAAATATTCTTTAATTTTGTCTTGAAGAAGAAATTTTTCACAGAAAGGAAGACTTTTTTTTATCAGTTAAATAACCCATTGAGGGCCAGAGAAGCTTCTCACTTCCATCTACTATTAGTACTTGAATTTGTCTTCTCCAAATTTAGACCAGTTTTATTTTGTCAGGAAAAAAAATGATAGAAATCAGACAAAAACATTACTGCTAAAATAGTTTTTTTCTGAAAATACTTTACAATATGACTATAGATTAAACCACACCCACTCCCTTTGATGGAGATGGTGAAATTTGATGCAGAGAATTATGGTAACCTCTCAGAATTAATCGACCATGGTGTAAGAACATTTTCAGACTGATTACAGGCAGTTTCCATTACCACGACTATTTGAAAATCTCGCCCTTAGGCAAGGTGTGAGGGCAGAGAAAATCTCGTACAATAGATATGGGTCCTGATTCATTAAAGGGATAGTAATATTTCACAATAAAAGCAGCTCCGATTAATCTTTATAGTATTTGGGCCATGGAGTGTGTTATTTCAATACTGTCAGAGTTGTAGTTCAAGAGTAATTGAATGATAAAGTATCCCACTCCCACCCCTTTTACTGATGTAACACTGATCATCTCAGAGAAGCAAGACTCTCTCCGGATGGATCAAAAAACTTCTCCAAAACATAAAGGGATAGTAATGTTTCATAATGAGAGCAGCTCTAATTAATAATCACAGTATTTGGACCTTGGAGAGTGTTATTTCAATTCTGTCAGAGTTGTAGTTCAAGAGTAATTCAATGACAAAGTATCCCCCTCCCACCCCTTTTACTGATGTAACACTGCTCAGCCAGAGCAGAAGGGAGGTGCCCAGGTAGATTGCAGAGAGGGACGATCTTCAATTAAGATAAGGGAAAAACCTGAAAAACTTGTCAAGGTGGGCAGGGCCTTCATTGTTCTCATAGGAAGAAGATTGTCCCCTGTTGTTATCTGTCTGGTCTTACAACCAGATTCCACATCTAAGAAGAGATGGCTTACACCAGGTAAAAGGGGCGGGAGGGGAAACTTTGCTTGTGAATATCTCTCAAACCATAAAGGTTTGAGAGATAAGACTTATATCGTTCTTCATGTTTTTTTTAATGCCTACAAAATAAAATAAAGACAAAACGAAGTATTACTATCCCTTTATGAAATGTTAGTGAATTGTCTCCATAAAATAATATAGGAATTGGAGAAGAGATATCACTGAAGAAGTCATATCCACTTTATTATCTCATTATCACGCCGTTGTGATTAACTCCCAAGGTGTCTTGTCAGTCTAATGCAAAGGATTATTTAATTACTTACAGACTTCAGTCTAGCCCTCTGTGTAACCTGATCATTTCTTTAAACATACATATTTTTGTTTTTCATCGTGGCAAGCCGGTCTTTTCTTTTGCCCTGGCAATATAATTTATTTTGTTTTATGTGGCAGGCCACCACTTTCTTTTTGCCCCAGCATTATAATTTATTTTTCCTTATTTCATTTGCTTCTATTCATTTTTATTTTAGTTTTGTTAACAATAAAAGGTAAGTTTTACTCCCCTGTGCTCTCTCACTTGGGTAATCACTCAGGTCCTTTGTATTGAGTGCTAGTTCGTCAGGGTCAGGGTCACTCTTGGTGAACTGCCCAAAGTGTATTTTGAGAAAAGTGTTTTAAAAGTTTGAGTGAAAATACACCCTGGGAAATAGACTGCAGAAAGTCCAACCCCAGAAAAGAAGTCCATATTAATGAGGCACTCGGAATCCAAAAATATATTCAAATGTCAAAATATAAATTTTATTAATGTATCAAAAGTATAGAATACAGATGCAAATCTTTAAAAACAATTAAAAACATATAGTACATCGAGCCCTGGTGAGACCTGTAATCAATAACATATATGTCTGAGGTGATGCTTCAGTGTCACTTTGTATTAGAATAATAGGGTAAACATATATCCAATAGACCTCCAAGACCATATCCCCACATGTACTGGTACTTATATAAGAAGAGGAGTAGTATACATATATGTTCCTGTGTATTTATAAATACACAGGGGAGGGCTGGCCTGGGGGACAATTGCCCCCTGGGCTGGTAATATGTCTGGGCTGGTGGGCCACTGCACCTCACTAAATCTCCTGATTGCTGCTGTAAATGGAGCTACACTAGTGATAACATAGAGCTTACAATTGAAATGGAGCTACATAAATTATACCACAGAGATAAAATCCAAATGGAGGTAAACTAGTAACATAAACCATTTGCCATGAAAGCTCTGTAGTATCACTAGGTAAGCTTTACTTAAATTGTAAGTTTTGTAGTAGCGCACTAGTGTAGCCCCAGTTCAACTGTAAGCTCTGTGGTATCACTTGACTTACATCACAACAGTAACGCCAATTTTAAAATTAACAAGAGGGGTGGGCTGGGACAGTGGGCTCGAACGATAATAGAAATGGGCCACTTGATTGTATTTGCCCCTTGGGCCACAAGTTTCCAGTGCTCGCCTGTAAATACATATGCCTAAGATACTCACTAGTATAAAGAAAATAAACAATAAAGGTATTAATCCTTACAATATCAAGACAGAAGTGGTATATGATAAACCAGTGGAAGGCAAAAAACAAGACATTATAAGAACGTATACTTATCCTAATTATGCATAATAATAAACAGGACTCTCTCCAACCCCAACCCTCCCAACACGTATCGCCTTGGTTTGAGTGCACTGGTATTCCTTTTTACTTGCATTCCACAGAATAACATAGGAACTGGAGACGTGATATCACTGGAGGAGTCATCTCTTCTTTATCACCTCTTTATGGGGTTATGCACTAAAGTGTGACAAAGAAGTGTTAAAGCTGAGATGACATCTCCAGTGATATCACGTCTCCAGTTCCTATGCTATTCTGTGGAGCCAATGCACTAATATCTCCAAAGTTCTAGACATCTTAGTGAATTGGCTCCATAGAATAACATAGGAATTGGAGAAGTGATGTCACTGGAGAAGTCATCTCCACTTTATCATCTCTTTATCACACATTATTGAGTCTCCTCCTTTGACTCCTTAGGGCATCTCCCCCAATATGTGTTGATCACTTTGTCATGAAGGATATGACACTTCACCATATGCACTAAGAATTATCTATGCACGGGGAGGGGAGATACTTTAATCATTAGAACGTAGGGCTTCTGTTATGTTGGAGATGCATTATGGAAGGCTATTTTAGGATCAGAGAGGACGTGCTATACTCCGATCAGCTAATTCAGATAAAAAAAAACACCCTTAAAAGGCCTAAGATAAAATAACAATACAACAGCAGTGGGCACTAATCACAATCAATTAACTGACATTAGGTCTTATCTCTCAATACAAACAGCACTGACAAGATAAAACAAATACTTTCTGAACACAATGTACAATTTGCAAAACAATTTGTTGCATACCCCTCTGGTCCTTAAAGGGGTAGTAATACTTTATTATTACTATCCCCCATATTGTACATATTTGCAAAATAATTTAATAGCCCCCAGGTTCATCTCTCAGACCTTTATGGTTTGAGAGATAACCAAAGGCAAAGTTCCCCCCCCTCTCCCTTCCCTGAAGTCAGCGTTGTGCTGACTGCAGGGATATCCGGTCTGACTTTCATCAGGCGGCTCTGCATCAGAGCCGCAATCTCGTTAGTGACAAAGAATTATTTCATTGAAACGGTCTTCTATGTGTGCTTGCAAACCAATCACATGTAGAAGACTGTTTCAGTGAAATAATTATTTTTCACTAACGGGATCTCTGCTCAGCTGCAGAGCCGCAAGCCTGTTGTACGACAGACTTCCCCTGCAGTCAGTACAACACTGACTTCAGGGAAGGGGAGGGAGGGGGAAACTTTGCCTTCGGTTATCTCTCAAACCATAAAGGTTTGAGAGATGAACCTGGGGGCTATTAAATTATTTTACAAATATCTACAATATGGGGATAGTAATTCTAAAGTATTACTATCCCTTTAAAGGAAAACAAGCATCAAAACATGAAATAAGTTAATAGAACCTTAATTATCATGTGCGTACAGTTAGTATATGTAAAAACTGATTACATGTTACATCCCTAACATATAATGCTAAACTTGCTTTATAATACATATGTAAATTGTCCTGTTCAGACAGCATTTATGCAGTGTTGTATGTGCTGTTTGTATTAACCCTTTGCACTCATAGGGTTCAGAGATAAATGATAACTTCCGTTAGCTGATTGTGATTAGAGCCCATTGCATTTGCATTCAGAAAGGCTATACTCTTATCACAGTCCATTAACCCTTTAAGTGCCAGGGGTACGCAACGCATTGCTTTGCAATTCCCCTCTGGCACTCAAAGGGTTAAAGGATAACAACGGATAGTCAGTGGGAGTCCTGGGGGGAGATGCACTAAGAGGTGATAAAGAGGTGATAAAGTGGGATGACCACTCCAGTGAAATCATTTCTACAATTCCTGTGTTATTCTATGGAGCCAATGCACTAAGATTTCTCCAACCTTAGATATCTTAGTGCAGTGGTTCTCAACCAGGGTGCCGTGGACATCCAATAAGGGTGTCGCTCCTTTTCTCTGAAGATTTTGAAAATTTATGGTTGCTGAGTTTCAATTGCATATATGGAAAATTATATGTACATGTTTGTTTTTGTTATACTGATTTAGAAACCTAAAAATAACTAAATATTTATATATTTGTACCTTTCATTACCACTTTGCAGTTGATCTATAAGATCTCCAAACAAATAAACGACAAGCGCCCAATAGTGTAAAACATTTCACTGGTATCTTGGAAGTATAAAAAAAATCAATGATTCTACTCACATTTTTATGTGGTCAACAATGGGGATAACCAAGGTTGACAACCAGACAGATGGAGATCTTACACCGTCTCCACTTGGTGATCCCTATAGCTGCTCTGTCTGTACACACACAAGAAGGCTCTAACAAATGTATCTTTTTATTATGGACTAGCAACATGGGACGGCGTTGCCCGTCATGTTATGACCATTGGGCGCACGTGTTTGAAATGCAGACACACTGATAAACACAGACATATGCAGCATACAGGCAGACACATACCATACATCCCAAGTGTCCCTCTTTAGGAGGGACAGTCCCTCTTTGAGGGCAAAATCCCTCTGTCCCTCTTTCCCACCCTGTTGTCCCTCTTTTTAGGAGGTCAGACTGTGTGCAGGGCCGGCTCCACCTATAGGCGAGGTAGGCGCCGGCCTAGGGCGCACACGTACTGGGGGCGCGGGCATGCAGCGGAGAACAGCTGCGCCCACACACACCACGCCAGGAACCACAACACAGTCAGGTCTGTGTTGCTACAGCGCTCCCTCATCTGGTCGGATCTTTAGTAATGCAGAGCTCGCTGGGACTCATGATCTCCCGCCGCGCTCTGCATTACTGAAGAGAAGACTGCGCGGGAGATACAGGTATGTGATGGGGGGCAAGTTGGAGCTGAGGGGGCATAGTGGAGCTGAGGGGGCAAGTTGGAGCAGATGTGGGGCAAAGTGGAGATGATGGGGGCAAGTTGGAGCTGTTAGGGGAAAGCTGGAGCTGAGGGTGCATAGTGGAGCTGGTGGGGGCAAGTTGGAGATGATGGGGGCAAGTTGGAGCTGATGAGGGTCAAAGTGGAGCTGAGGGGGGGCAAGTTGGAGCTGAGGGGGGGCAAGTGGAGCTGAGGGGGGGCAAAGTGGAGCTGGTGGGGCAAGTTGGAGCAGATGGGGGGGCAAGTTGGAGCGGATGGGGGCAAGTTGGAGCTGCTGGGGGCATAGTGGAGCTGATAGTGGAAAGTTGGAGCTGAGAGGGCATAGTGGAGCTGGTGGGGGCAAGTTGGAGCGGATGGGGGCAAGTTGGAGTGGATGGGGGGCAAAGTGGAGCTGATGGGGGTAAGTTGGAGAGGATGGGGAGCAAAGTGGAGCTGATGGGGGTATGTTGGAGCTGAGGGGGCAAAGTGAAGCTGAGGGGGCAAAATGGAGCTGGTGGGGGCACGTTGGAGCTGATGGGGGCAAGTTGGAGTTGATAGGGGCAAAGTGGAGCTGGTGGGCCAAAGTGAAGCTGATAAGGGGCAAGTTGGAGCTGGTGGGGGGCATCTCTTACATGCATCTCCAGAACAGGGGCAGAGTGGCTCAGGGGGCAGAGAGAGGACAATCATGAAAAGAGGTTGGGTATAAGTAGGCAGGGTATAAAGGGGTGGGACACAAGGGGCGGAGCGAAATGGGCGGCAAAATTAAGTTTTGCCTAGGGTGGCAAAAATCCTTGCACCAGCCGCTCCACTTGCCCCCCTTCAGCTCCACTTTGACCCTCATCAGCTCCAACTTGCCCCCATCATTTCCAACTTGCCCCCACCAGCTCCACTATGCCCCCTCAGCTCCAGCTTTCCCCTAACAGCTCCAACTTGCCCCCATCATCTCCACTTTGCCCCACATCTGCTCCAACTTGCCCCCTCAGCTCCACTATGCCCCCTCATACTTGTATCTCCCGCGCAGTCTTCTCTTCAGTAATGCAGAGCGCGGTGGGAGATCATGACTCCCAGCGCGCTCTGCATTACTAAAGATCCGACCAGATGAGGGAGCGCTGTAGCAACACAGACCTGACTGTGTTGTGGTTCCTGGCGTGGTGTGTGTGGGCGCAGCTGTTCTCCGCTGCATGCCCGCGCCCCCAGTATGTGTGCGCCCTAGGCCGGCGCCTACCTCGCCTATAGGTGGAGCCGGCCCTGCACACAGTCTGACCTCCTAAAAAGAGGGACAACAGGGTGGGAAAGAGGGACAGAGGGATTTTGCCCTCAAAGAGGGACTGTCCCTCCTAAAGAGGGACACTTGGGATGTATGGTATGTGTCTGCCTGTATGCTGCATATGTCTGTGTTTATCAGTGTGTCTGCATTTCAAACACGTGCGCCCAATGGTCATAACATGACGGGCAACGCCGTCCCATGTTGCTAGTGTGTTTATACATTAGTCTGTGCAAATAAAATACTTTGGTCTTGAACTAAATCATTTATTCAGTTACATAAATAGTCAGTAATAGGTCATGAAATAACCTAAAAATTCTTACTAATGCCCCGCCCACCAGCCACACCCCCAATAATATCACCTAAAACTAACGTGTCCCTCTTTGGCCCTGTGAAATGTTGGGAGGTATGCACATACACACAGTGAGCGGCAGAGACGTGCAAAACACATGTACACACAGACGCACTGGAGATGCACACATGGACACACATATGTAACAGAGATGTACACACACAGACACGCAACATATATGAGCAGAAACACATGTGCTCATGAGTTGTGTACCCCTCTGGCACTCAAAGGGTTAAGGTATAGAGAGGCATGTCAGAGTTAAATAGCAGTGGGAAGTGTGTTCATACCTGGGAACACTGACTTGTGAAGTCCCTAGAGGGGACTGATGTGGTGCTGATGTGGAGAGACAAATGGGGCAATCTGGGTTAAAAGTGGGTGGGGCTTAATCGCGAGTAGGGGGTGGGGCTTAACATAAATGTGAAAAAGTGTTAGTAATAGGCTGGGGAAGGAGGAGAAGTGGGAGGGGAATGCAAGTTTACAGTGTGAGGGGTTTGAAGACACTCCATGAGGGGTAAAACTTGATACAGAACCCTGTGGCAGTCAGTGGGTTAAGTGTGAATCTGATGGCTGTCTGTCCTGTGTCTTGCATGGCAAATGGTGACAGTGAAGAAGTAATTCAGCAATGAGGGCCTACCTTAACCCTTTGAGTGCCATTTTGTTCCCCTGGTGATGCAGCACCGTTCAGTGGCTTTACTACAGGTCCTGCTGAGGCCACTGGGAGTCAAGGTGAGTGACTGTGTGTCAGCCATCTTTCTTTCTGGCTTTGTGTGTGTGTATGGGTGTTTGGTGCTGTGTGAGTGGGGCATGAGTGTGTAATACCTATGAACTTTTACTTGTGGAGTCCCTCATGTGGTGCTGATGTGGAGAGAGCAATGGGGCAATCTGGGGTAAAAGGGGGCGGGGCTTAATCGCGAGTAGGGGGCAGGGCTTAACATAAATATGGAAAAGTGTTAGTAATAGGTTGGGGAAGGAGGAGAAGTGGGAATGCAAGTTTACAGTGTGAGGGGTTTGAACACACTCCCTGACGGGTAAAACTTGATACACAACCCTGTGGCAGTCAGTGGGTTAAGTGTGAATCTGATGGCTGTCTGTCCTGTGTCTTGCATGGCAAATGATGACAGTGAAGAAATAATTGAGCAATGAGGACCTACCTTAACCCTTTGAGTGCAATTTTGTTCCTCTGGTGCTGCAGTACAGGTCCTGCTGAGGCCTCTGGGAGTCAGGGTGAGTGACTGTGTGTGTGTGTCAGCCATATGTATTTCTGGCTTTGTGTGTGTATGTGGTGTATGTGGTGCTGTGTGTGTGAGAGGGGGCATGTCTGTTTGGTGCTGTGTAAGTGGGGCGTGTGTGTGTGGTGCTGTGTGAGTGGGGCATGTGTGTGTGTGTGTGTGTGTGTGTGTGTGTGGTGGTCTGTGTGTGTGAGTGGGGCATGTGTGTGTGTTTGTGTGGTGCTGTGTGAGTGGGGCATGTGTGTTTGTCTGTGGTGTAGGAGCAAGTGGCGGCCATATTGTTTTTTTCTGACTTTGATAGTGGTGGGCGGGCTGCATAGTGGGGGCGGGCCAACTCCCTGCATGATTGAATCACCCAATAGGAATAGTAACTCCTGCTTTATGCCTCCCCTGGGTGTGTTTTGGCAGGCACAAAGTCTTCTTTTATATATATAGATTTAATGAGACAGGTGAACCAATTTTGTGTATACCTATCAAAAGACCTGGAGGTGGATTTAAACGGTCGCTTTCTGAGTCTATGGTTAGATTTGTTTTTTGGCTTCATAAAGCGGTGTTTCAAATGTGAAACGTGTAGCCATCAAGTATTTGTACTTTTTATTGTTTTTAGATTTTGTATAATACTGAGAGCTACTTTTGAGCTTTATATTAAAGGGATAGTAATACTTCGTTTTAACTTTATTTTATTTTGTAGGCATTAAAAAAAACATGAAGAATGATATAAGTCTTATCTCTCAAACCTTTATGGTTTATGAGATATTCACAAGCAAAGTTCCCCTCCCGCCCCTTTTTCCTAGTGTAAGCCATCTCTTCTCAGATGTGAGTCTGATTGTAAGACCAGACAGATAACAGAAGGGGACAATTTTCTTTGTATGAAAACAATGAAAGCCCTTCCCCCCTTGACAAGTTTTTCAGCTTTTTCCCTTATCTTAATTGAAGATTGTCCCTCTCTGCAGTCTACCTGGGCACCTCCCTTCTGATCTGGTTGAACGGGGGGGGATACTTTGTGAATATCTCTTAAACCATAAAGGTTTCAGAGATAAGACTTATATCATTCTTCATGTTTTTTTAATGCCTACAAAATAAAATAAAGTTAAAACAAAGTATTACTATCCCTTTAAATCCAAAATAAGAGGTACATTTGTTGGAGCTTTTTTGTGTGTGTGCGGATAGAGCAGCTATCAGGATCAACGAATGGAGATGGTGTAAGATCTCCATCTGTTTGGTTGTCAACCTTGGTTATCCCCATTGCTGACCACATAAAAATGTGAGTAGAATCATTGATTCTTTATACTTGACAGATACTTGTGAAACATTTTACACTATTGGCCACTTTTTTTTTTTTTTTTTTTTTTTTTTTTTGGAGATTCATTACTACTGGAATAGTGTGTGTGTGTGATGGAGACAATAACGACTTGGAGCTGAGTCACGGCCCGGAGCTAAGTCAGGATATTTACTTAGCAAGTGTATTCTCTGTTTTTCATATATATGATTTAACATAACAGCAATTATTTTTGTATCACGGTGCCCGTGTTCCAGGCCTATGGCTCTACCTGTCCATTCCTGATATGCTCGGTGGCAGTGTCGCCGATCACTGACTTCCTGGTTGCTACGCGAGTCATTTGGCGCGCTCGCTATTATTATAGGCTTGGCTGCTTTGGTCAAGCGTGGCCCTGCCTCTCTAATAGACCTTATATGCTGCATTCTGTCCTAGCCTCAGTGCCCTTTTGTGGTGTACCTGAGCGCTCGTTAGTCTTCCATTGTGATTCGTTTCTGGCTGCCGATTCCGAGTTGTGTATGACCCTTGGCTCCATCTGACTACCCGATAAGTGCTTATACCTCTGTCCTCGTCTGACTACCCGCTCCATGCTTAACTCCTGGTTCCGTCTGACTGCCCGATCCGTGTATGACCGTTGGCCTGGCTGACTACCCGCTCTGTGCTATACTGTGGTTTTGTCTGACTACCCAAATAGTGTATGACCTTGGCTTAGTCTGTTCCACTATGTGCTTCCTGGGGCCTGGCTCGCTCTGTGCAGGCTCAGGGGCCTGGTCGCCTCCTGGTGAGTTCACTCTGTAGTCCAGCAGTGCTTGGTCCTATCGGTCGGTTGTAGTCCTAACGTTCTAGGATGTGTGGCAGTTCCTGTGTCCCCTAGCATTCTAGGGTATTGTGTCGGTGGACCCTAGCATTCTTGGGTTTTGGGCCTCCAGTCTCTGCATGCTGTCAGTGCTGTACGCTTTCTATCTCTGGACACATTGTCTGGCTACGTTCAGTGCTAATCCTGGTAGTGGACTGTGCACTGTCCTCACACCTTACCCGGGGAGGTTGGGTAAGTGCTTATTGCCATCTTGTTTGCATTTGTTCTTAATAAAATGTATTATTATTATACCGGGACCTGTCAGAATCTTTATTTGTCTAGTCACTCCGTGACACTTTGTGAGTACCCACGTGTGGGATGAATTCTGGTGATGCATACATGCCTCATAGTTTTGATTGCACTAGGGCGCTCCCCTGTTCTCTTCCCTTTTTTTGATTGTGCAGTCTGATTGATAAGATGTTAGGGGTGCCCTGAAAATTCCAGACTGTGTTAGGGGTGCCTTGATAAAAAAAAAAAGTTGAGAACCACTGTCTTAGTGAATAGGCTCTATAGAATAACATAGGAACTGGAGACATGATATTACAGGAGCCGTTATCGCTACTTTCTCTCCTCTCTGTCACATATTAGCGCATCTCCCATTAAATTGTAGGCCTCAGATCGCAAATAGAGAATTTTAGAGGCTAGCATGAAGTATGAGGTATATACATAGCCCCAGTTCATTTTTATGTGTTATTGTTCTTTTAAAGGGTAACAGTTCTGTGTTATATTTTTAAGTTGATTTAACTGTTTCAGTGGCCAAAGAAAATGTAGAATTCACAATCAATACAATGTATTCTCATGTTAATACATTTTAGCAAATTTGCTTCTGTACATTTGTCAATATGTAGCAAATACTGCCAAATTATGTTTAACTCTGTAAAGACCAGCAGGATGACGGCGATACACCACTGGTACTCAAAGGGTTAACCCTTTGAGTGCCAGAGAGGTACGCAGCGCATTGCACTGCAATGCGTTGCGTTCCCCTCTGCCATGCAGGGGTTAAATAATAATAATAATTATGTAAAGTAATTTTAGTCAAGCATGTCCAAATTGTTTTCCTCAAGAACCAAACTGGCATAAGAATTGGCCTAAGAAAATTAGTTGAGGGCCAAATACTACTAAATAATGTAAAAAGCATTAAAGACAAGAATTCTTCTGAACACAAAATGAGAGCTTGTGTGGATTATCGTATGCTCTCAAGAGATAGGCTGACGCATTTTATAACATGAACTTCATACTGAGCATTATCTGCCTGCTTGATTGATAAAGATCAGCTCAGGATTATCATGTTTTACAGAAAGTCACTCTTAATTGAAATTGTGTTAAGGGCGGCACTTCTAGTTTGGATGTACCCAATTAACCCCTTAACAACCGGCCGCACGGCTGTCCCCCAGATGTTCAAAAAGCCATCATAATGAAAAAAATGTTGGATCATGAGTTTGTGGTAAAAGAAAGACAATATTTTCAGAGGTAAATCTTTCACGTCTGAAAATGTCTATAGAATTAAAAATAACTGTAAGAAGATCTTGATGAACATTTCCTTTAAAGGGATAGTAATACTATAATATTACTATTCTCCATATTGTAGCCATGTTAAAAAGAATTGAATTGTCCCCAGTGTCATCTCTCAAACCTTTATGGTTTGAGAGATAACCGAAGGCAAAGTTCCCCCCTCCCTCCCCCTTCCCTGAAGTCAGTGTTGTACTGACTGCAGGGATATCCTGTCTTATTTGCATCAGGTGGCTCTGCAGCAGAGCAGAGATTGTGTTAGTAAAAAATAATTATTTCACTGAAACTGTCTTCTACGTGTGCTTGCAAACCAAGCAAATGTAGAAGACTGTTTCAGTGAAATAATTCCTTTTTACTAACGCGATCTCGGCTCTGCTGCAGAGCCGCCTGACTGTCATACACCAGACTTCCACTGCAGTCAGTACAACGCTGACTTCAGGGAAGGGGGAGGGAGGGGGAACTTTGCTTATGGTTATCTCTCAAACCATAAAGGTTTGAGAGATGACACTGGGGACAATTAAATTCTTTTTACCATGGCTACAATATGGGGATTAGTAATATTTAAGTATTACTATCCCTTTAAAAATTCTGATGTTAAAAATGTCCTTGAAACGACAAATTGCTTCTCACTCCTGCTAACTTCTCCAAGTTTAGACCATTTTTATTTTGCGGGAAAAAATGATATTAATCAGACAAAAAGTGACGTTGAAACAAATATTTTTTTCTGCAAATGCCTTACAATATGATGCTGGATTAAAACCACATCCACTTTTAAGACAGCTTTTTCCCTTTGATTGAAATGGTGGCATTGGATGCAAAAAATGACAGAAAGATGTGTGAGAATTGTTGGTCCATGGTGTAAGAACTATTTTATTCTGATAACAAACCATTTCAGTTACCAACACTTTCTGAACATTTACCCTTAGAGTGCCCCTTTATTTCTATAAAGCATTTGTCAAAAATGTAAATGTTTAGTTTCAAATATATCTTTATAGAAACTGTGGCACACAATATGCATGTTTTTGAAATTCTGATTTTGGCACCTAAAAAAAACAATATATTTATGAATTTATACCCTTTATTACTCCGTGTCAGATGACCTATAAATGTTAGGTATGTTAGTGATGGCTTGTGCAAAAAAGATTAAGAACCACTGGTTTAGATATTAGCCTAAACATTAGGAAGCTACACTTATAGTTAAAGGGATAGTAACATATGAAAATAAACAGCGGTCCAATTCATCTTCATAGTTCTTTCTGTATGTAGAGCAGTATTTCAGTAGTATCCGATTTGTAATTCATGAGTAATGTAATTATAAAGGATCCATCTCCCACCCCTTTAACCATGTAATACTGCCTTTCCAAGCCAGAACGGATGGATCTCAGCAAGGGACAATTTTCAATGAGCAAGGGGGACAGGGTTTTCCTTATGCTCACAGCATGAAGATTGTCCTATGGTGCGAGCTGTCTGGTCCGATGACTGGATTCCACATCTGAGGGGAGGTGGCTGAGAATAGGTAAAAGGGGCGGGAGGGGGATCCTTTATACTTCAGTTACTCATAAACTACAAGTGGGATACTGTTAAACAGCATCTGATGGGTTACATTCTTTGATTACAGAGAGTCATGAAGATAAGTATAGAAGATATAATTTGGCGTAACAGGATGTTACAGGAAGCGTGGTGTTAACAGCTTTTGATGATATGAATGAAGTTGTTACAGCATGGTGTTATCGCTGTCTGGTCTTAATCTAACACAGGTACCCAATTGCTGTCTAATATATACAGTTTAGGAGTCTCTAGACACATGGTCATTACCTCACGAAATAGAACATACATATGTCATCAGTTTGCATATGTTCAAAGACGTATATACACACTGTGGAGGCACATTACATCATGAATGTGTAATTAGCTAGATCATCATAAAGAAACCATGATATATGAATATCGAGACATGTAGCTCATGGTGGGGGAAGGAGCAGCGCTGGTGCAAGGATTTTTGCCGCCCTAGGCAAAACCTCATTTTACAGCCCCTTGACTCCACCCCTTGTCCCGCACCTTTATGCCAAGGTGCAGGCGGCTCTTAGGGTTACCATATTTCCTGTCTGCCATTCAGGGACACTGCCAAGGCAAGAGTGGAATAGTACTTCTCATTGGCTCCCGTACAGCTGCAAGGCCATGGTCACATGACATTATGGGAAACTGCTGTGGTGTCCCTGGCGTGTGGCATGAAAAATGTACAAAATATCCATACATTAAATAATACTGATGTTTCTGTCAGTTATCATGACATATAACCCGTCCACTGAATGGCCCAAATGAAAGATAAATAATAAAATTTATATTTTCAGCATTCAATAGATTGATGCTCTTTGCCCAGAGCCCAATGTCATCTAGACATGAGAGTTCTATTCAGTACACAGTGGAGACATGCTATGCCTCCTTAACATGCCTGGGCCCTTGGTGATGGACCACTATCGAGGTTGGACCATATATGGTCCAAGGGAAGATAGGGTTAAGATTTCCAGGGTTTTTGGATATGCGCTGTGAGATATTGGACTCGAATGTGGATGATGTAGTTGGGGGTTGGTACGGACAAAGAGAGCATGCTCATACTGGAATGCAAACACAGAGTCTCAATCCGGCGCAAGTATGAGTTGCGGAAGATGCCATTACTACGTCATAGAATAATTCACAGTACATGGTCTTGGCGGAAGAGAAAGAAAAAGAGGATCCTATTTGGCAGGAATATTATACTATATAAGGTATGCATTAATATACCCCTGATGAAGCAGCCTGTGAGCTGGGAAACGTGTTGGGAGAAAAGGCCAAATATTTTAAATATATGGTGTTTGTTTGAATACAATAGATATTTTACTATACCAGAGAACCGCAATTTTAAATATTATATTTTAAATAAATTCATATTTACTGGCCCCATATTGGTGCTGTCGTGTCCAAGTGTTTCCACATTATATTGGTCCCTGTCCAAGCCCTGCGGTCCTCAGGTAGGGGGAATCTGTGGCAGATTAAGAAAGCAAAGCTGAGACGACGGGAGACCTAGCGAGATCAGTGGAGAGGAGACAACAGATAATACCATTACTGGGGGTGATCCAGTAGAGGCGTTGGTACCTAGAGGCGGGATTTAGCCTCTGGAGAATGTTAGTGGGAGATTTACCCACACTAAAAGAGCTTAACCCCTTAGGGTCCGACGATCCCGCGGTGTCTGGTCCTTTAAGGACCAGATAGACGCGTTCGACGTGCCGTCCCACGTGACTGATCACGTGGGGCGGCACATCGAAGGGAGGACTGAATGAGATCGCTCCGGTCTTGGAGCGATCAATTTCAGTCCACGGTATTACTCACCGCGCTCCTGCAGGAGCGCAGTGAGTAATAGTACGTGACGTACCAGGACCGTCACTGGTCCTTAAGTGCCGGACCAGCGTGACGGTCCGGGTACATCACAGGACGCGAAGGGGTTAAGCACGGTGGAAGAAACAGTTGTTTAAAAACACGGTGCAGGTGGATACTTGATTTCAAACAGATAACACTTACAGTGCATGCGCTCTCTCTCCTCTTTCGTTTTTTGCATTGTCCTATTGGGGAGTAATCTACACCAGAGGTTCATGGAGAGAATTGGCAGCAACGTCAAGTCAAGTTTAGGACTCCGATCCATATAGGGGTACATCTAATTGGTACATGTTTGTTGTTTATTTGAAATAGTATATTGTGTAGCACTATCATACTAGCACTGAAGCTAATAAGTGGTGGTGTTGGAAAATGAAAGATGATACCACCTGCCAAACAGAACCCCTCCCTCCCCTGGCAGTAAGTTGTTCATCCCTGACCTCTAAGTGGGGCATCAGATGTGAACATATATACAATGAAAATACTGCTGAAGAGTTCATCTTGGAAATATTAACCTCCACCAGTCAATTTAAATGTGCAACGTAAATGTACAGAAGTGTAGATATCCTACAGTGAAATAAATATATATATATATATATATATATATATATATATATATATATAGCCAATGAGAATGTGGCAAAAAAGATAAATAGGGATTGGCTATATAAAAGCCAACCCTGTTTTTATTTTTCCTCAAAGTGGCCTGGCAACGGCTCAGGCAGAATAAATGGTATTCATTATTGTTTACACACATGCATGCACCATAATGGGGAGGTGGGTTGGAAGGGGTCCCAGGGAACCCTGCCAGGTTTTTCATTAAATGTGGGGGCTTTGTACCCCATACTTTTTTTTTTTTTTTTTTACACATTCTTGTACGTCAACATAAAATGTGGTGACTAGACCCCATATTATTTTTTTCCACTAAACCTCCATTGACAGTGTGGGTAACTGTAGGCACCATGAGCAACCGATGGGTTAATCACCTTTTTGGATATGGGTTTTTGAGCGCTCCTGGTAGAGCGCTGTAAGTAAAAAGTACGTGACGTACCAGGACCGTCAAGGGTCATTCGAGCAAATTTACCCTTGACGGTCCTGGTACGTCAAGGGTCCCTAAGGGGTTAAGGGACTGTCCTGGGCATTCCGGCACATGTGGTCACCCTAGCGTGTCCGGCTCTGTTCTGCACCCCCAGTGGATGTGCGCCTTAGGCCAATGCCTACCTCGTTTATAGGCGGTGCCGGCCCTGTGTATTCTTAACTAACTGTGAAAGCTAGAGTTACAATCACAGCTGACTTTGTACATCACAAATGGACATAGTTACTTTTAATCAGATTCTAACAGACTATTGAAATACCTCTTTACGTATAGAAAAAACTATGAAGATGAATCAGAGTTGACATACACACTCCACCATTGTTAAGACTTCAACCCAGTCCAGACTACGCCCCGCTATAGCAGGTGCAGGGATATGGAGTCATTTTCTGACAATTTTTTTTGTGCCCTGTTAGTAAATATAAAGAGAAAAGGCAGAGAGGATTGGAATTCCTGAAACGCCCATACACTTACCCACTGTCATTAAAGGGATGTAAGTAAAAAAGTACCATAAGCACATATTTTAGAGTGGAACTTTACTAATATATGCCACCAGGGCAGGGCTAGGTAACATGAGGCCCTGCAACATTTGCTGGGTTACAACTCTGGCAAATTCTGAAGGGCTTCACAGGTGAAGTCTTGAAGGGCACCAGGGCTGATTGTTACCAGCTCCTCTGACTGTAAGCTGTCATGAGCAGGGCCTTCTGATCCATTTCTGTTCTATTTACTGTCTGTACTGTTTTTCATCTCTTTATGTCTATTCCTTAAAGGGGCACTAATGTCCCATAAAACATCTTCTACTTTTGTAGATGTTAAAAAATTAAATTATGTGCCAGAAATCCTATCTCTCAAACTACTATGGTTTGAGAGATATTCGCAGTGAAAGTTCCCCCCTCCCTCCCCTTCTCCTGATATCAGTGCTGTGCTGACAGCAGGAGATCCCGGTCCAGGGACCACCTGGCGGATCTGCAGCAGATCCGAAATCGCATTATTTAAAAAATATTACTTCATTGAAAAGGTCTACAAAGTGTGCCTGGTTTGCAAGCACACTTTGTAGACCGTTCCAATGAAGTAGTTCTTTTTCAGTAACGCAATTTCGGTTCTACTGAAGAGCATCCTCGTGTCGGCCGAGTTGAATCTCCTGCTGTCAGCTTTACAACTGACATCAGGAGAGGGGTATCTCTCACTGTGAATATCTCTCAAACCATAGCAGATTTCTGGCACATAGTTTAATTTTTTAACATCTACAAAAATAGAAGTTTTTTTTTATGGGACATTACTGTCCCTTTAAGGCCGGCACTTAAGGATCACAGAGCATGTCATGGGTCCTTATAGCACATCCAACCCATGACGTGCCAGGACCGTCATGGGTCCTTAACCTCTTAAGGATCAGGTTTCTGGTCTTGAAGAAGTCAGTTTCAGCCTCCCTGCATGTCATTTAACGCATGCATGCCAGCAACAACACTGGTCCTTGAAGGACCGAAAGTTGTGATGGTCCTGGAAAGTCATGGGTCCTTAACGGGTTAAGGGGTTATTGTACAGCGCTATAGAATAAGCTGGTGCCTTATAAATAAAGGATAATAATAATACTAATAAAAATACTGAAAGTGGGCCCTGCAGATCATCAAATGGAAAAAAACTATAAATTCCAGGGAAATGCTCATATCAGTTGTCGGTTGTACTGTTATAAATGATGGCTCGTTGGCTCTGATTCATCATTGATACACATCAACTCAGAAATTGACCTCAAAGTGGCCCATAGGCACTGTACTCAGAGCATTGTGTGTAGGCAGCTAACTGAATTGTATCACAGCCAGCAGCATAATTAAAGTGAGGCCAGACTGCTGTTCTGTAGCAAAGGTCAGAGCAATGCAATCTCAAGACAAAGGGATGTAATTATAAGCCAAACGATTCCCTTTCAAATTGCTGGTTTACAGTAAACTAACAGCACTAAGCGTACCCAACTAGCTCAGACTGAAGAACATTCTGATTGATCGTGTTAATGACATAATGAGGAAATACACACGCTTAAGCTGCTGCCTGCTTCCAGTGGGTGGCTGATAATGTCCATATAAAAGAAATGACTTGTTTCCTTTGATCATAATCATACCATCACTTGGTATACCTCCTGATATTAACCCCCCACTTACCTCAATCCACTGAAATGGAGTGGAACCATACTTTGCATCAAATACACAGTAATCCACTGTTTCATCTCCTCCTGTGTTTGGTTTCCTTCCCTTTGTGTTAGTAACACTTTAAAGGGATAGTAATGTTTCATAATAAAAGCAGCTCTAATTAATCTTCATAGTATTTGGACTTTGGAGAGTGTTATTTCAATTCTGTCAGAGTTGCAGTTCAAGAGTAATTCAATGACAAAGTATCCCCCTCCCGCCCCTTTTACTGATGTAACACTGTTCAGCCAGATCACAAGGGAGGTGCCCAGGTAGACTGCAGAGAGGGACAATCTTCAATTAAGATAAGGGAAAAACCTGAAAAACTTGTCAAGGGGGGCAGGGCTTTCATTGTTCTCATAGGAAGAAGATTGTGCCTTGCTGTTATCTGTCTGGTCTATAGACTGGCTGAGAAGAGATGGCTTACACTAAGTAAAAGGGGCGGGAGGGAAAACTTTGCTTGTGACTATCTCTCAAACCATAAAGATAAGATAAGATGAGAGATAAGACTTATATCGTTCTTCATGTTTTTGTAATGCCTACAAAATGAAATAAAGATACAATGAAGTATTACTATCCCTTTAAAGTGGAACTATCACTCCAGTTAAAGTGCTCCCAAATAATTATTCATATAGCGATAAGCATAGAAATGCTAGTATTATCCTGAATAAGTCCAGAGTTATTAAAGGGATGGTATTGTCAATTTTATATAAAAATAAATCTTGCAGCCATTGAAAACTTACCTTTATGGTTTGAGAGATAATCGTAGTTAAAGTTCCCCCCTCCCTCCCCTTTTCATGACATCAGCGATCTAGCTAACTGCAGGGGAATCCGGTCCCGTGACTGGTAGAGGCTCTTCAGCAGAGCCGATGTTGGGTTATTGAAAAAGAAATCCTCCACTGGAACGGTCTCAAAGTGTGCCGGATTCCCCTGCTGTCAGCTAGAGGGCTGATGTCAGGGGAAGGGGAGGGAGGGATTGAACTTTAACTACGATTATCTCTCAAACCATAAAGGTTGTAGAGATGGGACTGGGGGCATTTAGTTTAAGTTTTTAATGGCTGCAAGATTTAATTTTTGTATAAAATTGACAATACTTTCCCTTTAAGAAATCCAACTTGATCCAAGACAGAGACATCTGTGCGCCTGCTCTGTCCGTCCCGGTCTCCTCCAGGATTGGTGAGGGGGAGTTACATTGTACCTTAAAGGTGCAGGAAGTGACTGACGGCGCAAGCACACAGATGCCACTACAGCAAGAAGCATGCCCATCAGTCTTCGAACAAGATGGATTTCTTAATGGACTTATTCAGGATAATACTAATATTTCTATGCTTATCGCTATATGAATAATTATTTGGGAGCACTTTAACTGGAGTGATAGTTCCACTTTAAAGGGATAGTAATACTTCATTGTATCTTTATTTCATTTTGTAGGCATTACAAAAACATGAAGAACGATATAAGTCTTATCTCTCATCTTATCTTATCTTTATGGTTTGAGAGATAGTCACAAGCAAAGTTTTCCCTCCCGCCCCTTTTACTTAATATTATAAAATTATTTGGGGGCGCTTTAATTGGAGTGATAGTTCTGCTTTAAGGTCCAGATGGGTGCACAATGCATTGATAAGCAATGTGTTGCATACCACTCTGGCTTTTAAAGAGTTAATTTGAATGCGACAGTACAGCCCTGTCAAGGAGTTTCCAAGCACCAGGTATCATCATCATCATCAGTAGGGAATGCAGGTGACTTTCCATTGTTTTTAGTTCACATAAAAGAAATGAGTTGTTTCCTTTACGTGGTAGATATCCTACTTTGGTCATAACAGTTCCACTACTCTGTATTAACCCTTTGAGTGCCAGAGGGGTACGCAACGCATTGCTTTGCAATGCGTTGCGTACCCCTCTGGCACTCAAAGGGTTAAAGAACTTTTTAATAATAACCCCCCAATTAACGTAAAGGGATAGTAATGTTTCATAAAAAAAGCAGCTCCAGTTAATAATCTTCATAGTATTTGGGCCATGGAGAGTGTTATTTCAATTCTGTCAGAGTTGTAGTTCAAGAGTAATTGAATGATAAAGTATCCTCCTCCTGCTCCTTTTACTGATGTAATACTGCTCACCTCAGAGCAGCAAGACTGTCCAGATGGATCACAGAGAGGGAAAATCTTCACTGAGCATAAGGGAAAAACCTGTCAAGGAGGCACAGTTTTCCTTATGCTCACAGTAAGAAGATTGTCCCTTGCTGTGAGCTGTCTGGTCTTAAGACCATATTTCACATCTGAGTGGAGGCGGCTTACACTAGGTAAAAGGGGTGGGAGGGGGATACTTTATCATTCAATTACTTTTGAACTACAACGCTGACAGTATTGAAATAACACTCTCTATGGCACTAATACTATGAAGATTAATTGGAGCTGCTGTTTTTGTGAAACATTACTATCCCTTTAAATAGATAGTAATGCATACATTAACTATAGTTTAATTATATTGTGAGCTATTTTCTCTTCTCCCTCTCCTTTCAAGGGATTGTAATACTTAAAATGTAAAAAAATATATATATTTTAGTCAAACAAGGGTACTCCCACTGCTGAGAGATGTTTTATTCAAAAGTTGTCACAGCTCAAACTTGAATTTTTTATGTGTAATTTCTCAATGGCCTGAAATGTTACAGTGGCATTGTAGCTAAGCCATCCTATGGAGGTTTATGGTCAGTGGACCAGAGCTGTCCATAGCATGGTGTAGCAACAGCGCCACTGTAATATTTCAGGCTATTGAGATACTGCAACTAAAAAAATTCAAGTCTGAGCTGCAGTAACGTTTTACTAAAACACCTTTCAATAGTGGGAGTTCCTTTATTTTATTCAGGAGGGTAAACCCTACAATACAATTTTTTTTTTTTACATCTTAAGTGTTACTATCCCTTTAAGTGACATCAGCCCTTTTTCCTTTGAAGGGTTGAGTCAGTTGCCCGACCGCCAGAGCTGGGGTTTATTTACTCAAGAGGGTAAACCCTATCATATATATTTTTTTTGCATCTGAAGTGTTACTATACCTTTTAAGTGACATCAACCCCTTTTCCTTTGAAGGAGTGAGTCAGTTGACCGACCGCCAGAGCTGGGGTTGCCATGGCAACCTAACCCAGCAATCTTCTGAATTAGATCATTTCCTATGTGTGTGAGTGTTTTAAATGAGTACTGAGTATTAGCTACAATACATCTAGTGCTGGATTAATTTACAACATGTATTCATTTATTGCTACATATGGCTGTCATAGTAACCCCAGCTTCATTACTCAGTCTTCCAGGTCTGTTTTTTCAAAAGAAAAGAGGTTGGTGTCACATAAAGGGGAAGGAGGGTGGGGGAATAATGAAACATAAATAACTGCAGAATTATAGCATTTTAAGAGTGTAAGTGACATCTTAAATAGCAAACAGAATTATTTCTTTTGTCTGTGTGGAAGATCCTAATGCAGTGTGAATGTAATGGAGACAAGAGAAAAAAGATTGACACAACGCACAAAGGCATTCTGACAACACCGTGGGTGGGATAAGGAAGAGGAGTAATTCTTATGGGGCAGCGCGAAAGCCCGCACCTCTAGACCGCACTTCTTATGTAAGGCCAGAGGCAGACACCATCACACTGATCCACCAGAATATGGTAAAATATGTTTCCTGGGTGGTGCCCCAAAGGTGCAGAAACAATACACAAATAAATATGTGTAAATAGACAAGTAAATAGCCCTAGTTCTATATTAGTTCCGAATATATTTTCCCCTTTTCTTTTCTTTGCAGCTTTTCCTTTGAATTAATTTCACGGGTCAAGTTTTCACCAATGGTTCATAGTTCCACATGCAAAAAATAAGAACAGAAAGGGTGGGGGAGAGCAGTGCAAATAATTCCCTCTAAGTGTATTATTACCAATAACGGGTATTAAGTCAAACAGTAGTCACATAAACCATTAAAGGGGATGTTTACCCCTTCTCAACTTTGCTTAAAACTTTTCCTTATCAATGATAAATAATGGAAAGTGTATCCTTTTTTAAAAAAAAAATCAGCTAGTTTAGAGAAATTAAAAGATTAAATGTAGTTCTGTACCTACTTCCAGCAGACAGTGTTGACCGGATCTGTAGCGTAGTCTGAGCTTCTATCCAGCCTCCTCCGATGACAGAGGCTGTCTGTCTCTAAGCTGGAGCGCTCTCATTGGCCAGAAATCAATCTCACTCCAGCTTAGAGACAGGCAGCCTCCGCCAACGAAGGAGGCTGGAATGAGCTCAGACTACGGTACAGATCCGGTCAACAGTGTCTGCCGGAAGTAAGTACAGAGGTACATTTAATCTTTTAATTTCTCCAAACGAGCAGATTTTTTTAAAAAAAGAATACACTTTCCATTATTTGTATATAAAAATAGCAGAATCGCTCACCAAGTCTAGATGGGTGAAGGGAACCAGATGGAATGATGGTGGTGCTAATCTCAACAGCCCTGAGAGAAATATCAGTAAAGTACCCAAAAATAAAAAAATTAAAAAAAGTGGATAAATAACGTATGTACTTGTTATGCGCAAATATTGGATCTCAACGGTGATAGCAATACACCCTAAGACCTGATTATGGTATAATGCCAAAAAAGGCGACAAACAACAGTTGGAATGATTTAGATGATGATAAACAGACTAAACATATAGTATAGTATGTGAAATACTTGAGTAAATAAGCTGGAACCTAGGGATAATATCCTAAATGTATCTCCTGTAAGTGGCAAAAAAATGTCTCAAAAGGCCAAAAATAAAAGTTCCATAAAATATATATATATACTAGTTGAAGAGCTCGTTACACAGGCCACAGTGCCACTGCCAGCCGGTCACGGGGCAATCATGCACAGTAGAGATTGCCTGCGCCATGGCTGATACAGTGCCAGCCGGTTGCGGTGCAGTCATGCTCAGTAGAGACTGCCCGCATCACGGCTGATACAGAGCTGGATGCTCCTTCGGAGCTCCTTGCTCTGTATCAGCCTCGTTACAGGCAGTCTCTATTGCACATGACTGCAGCACGCGCAGCAATATCTACTGCACATGACTGCAGCACGCACAGCAATCTCTACTGCACATGACTGCAGCACGCGCAGCAATCTCTACTGCACATGACTGCAGCACGCACAGCAGTCTACTGCGCATGACTGCGTTGTTACAAACTTTGTAGCAAATTATTATATAGGATAGTTCAATAGCTCATCAACATACTACTAAGTCAATATGAATATTAGATAATTCATTAGATACTGTCTATATTGTCAATCAGTCACATGTAGAGATGATGATGATGATGAGAGATGATATTGATGAATGATGTGAATGAAGTCAATGAATGATGATGGATCAAACTTATCTATATTCTCAGTTGTTGGTGGTGAAAAGGTCTTTGTGCACCAAAGACCTAAGTGAAGAAGTTATATAAATCAACACTGCAAAAAAGTGTATATAAATAAATGCTCAAATATAAATATAACTAGAGATGTAGTAACTAAAATAGTTTATTGGTAGTAAAATAGATAAAATTATTAAACGAAAGGTAAATGAATAAATTAATTCATCAAAACCATAAAAGGGAATAGAATCCTCAATTGTGGCTAGCTTCAAGAAGGAATTAACAATACTGCTTGAAAAAGAAACATGAAACAATCTAAAAATGAGCAATAGAAAATAAAATAAAAACGAACCACTTGAAGTAAAAGAATTACAATGTGTCTTTCATATACACAATACTACTATCTGATACATCCGTGTGTATAGCATAGTTGGATGGTGACAGGCAACCCTGGGAGTATAGCACTTTGAGTGGCAAGCCGCTATCCACTAGTGCATCGAACCCCTACTAGTAATGGGGGAATATATATCCAAGGAGATATTCAGCACCGGACAGTCTTAGTAATAGTACAACAGTACGTCTGAGGTATAACAGTGATACTCGGTATCTCAAATCTGCTTAACAAATTAATTCTTTAAGTGTAGCATATCGAGTATTCTTGTACTCCCAATCTCATAGAATGTCCAGTCTTCCAAGATCCTATTTGCTTCCTTCACGCAATCTTGTCTATTCATAATTACCAGTCCTCCCCCTTTGTCTGCTTCACGGAACACTATAGTCTTGTTTTTCATGACACTTGCTAATGCTGTTTTCTCCTTTCTTGTCAGGTTGTGTTGGAATTTGAAGGGTTTCTCAAACAATTTGTGCATTTCTCTAATGCCCGTGTCCATGAATGCCTCAATGTGCGGTCCCCTTGATTGAGTAGGATTAAACCTAGATTTGGGCTTCAATGCTGTATGCGTATAATTGGGGATTTCCTCTTCAGGGGTTTCTAGTGTTGATGGTAGGTAGCCCTCCATCCCCAGTTCGACCGGTGTTTTTAAGGTGGACATATCTTCTGTATTGGCATACATGTCATTAGAGTCTCTATCTTTGAAGTGTTTCTTCAATGTAATTTTCCTGATGAATCTATGTATATCCACAAATAATTAAAATTCATTTGGCGGGGCATTAGATGCAAATCTGAGTCCCTTTCATAATAGAGAGATATCATAGCATGTTAACTTGTATGAGGACAGATTCGCATCGCACAGCAAACCGGACGGAGGAATTTGCAGGACGGAGGGACCATAAGCGCTCTGAGGATTTGGGAGTACAAGACTACTCGATATGCCACACTTAAAGAAGTAATCTGGTAAGCGGATTTGAGATACCGAGTAGCACTGTTATACCTCAGACGTACTGTTGTACAACTATTACTAAGACTGTCCGGTGCTGACTATCTCCTTGGATATATATTCCCCCATTACTAGTAGGGGTTCGATGCACTAGTGGATAGCGGCTTGCCACTCAAAGTGCTATACTCCAGGGGCTGCCTATCACCATCCAACTATGCTATACACATGGATGTATCAGATAGTAGTGTTGTGTATATGAAAGACACATTGTAATTCTTTTACTTCAAGTATTTATTTTTTATTTTATTTTCTATTGCTCATTTAAGGTTGTTTCATGTTTCTTTTTCACCCAGTGTTGTTAATTCTTCCTTGAAGCTAGCCACAATTGAGGATTCTATTCCCTTTTATGGTTTTGATGAATTATTTTCTATATTTACCTTTCGTTTAGTAATTTTATCTATTTTACTACCAATAAACTATTTTAGATACTACATCTCCAGGTCTATTTATATTTGAGCATTTATTTATATATACTTTTTTGCAGTATTGAGTTATATAACTTCTGCACTTAGGTCTTTGGTGCGCTGTCTCCCCCACCTTAACTTTCCATTACTTATCATTGACAAGGAAAAGATTTTATGCAAAGTTGTGAAGGGGTAAACGTCCCCTTTTAAAGTGATAGTAATGTTTCACAAAAACAGCAGCTTCAATTAATCTTCATAGTATATGAGCCATAGAGAGTGTTGTTTCAGTACTGTCAGAGTTGTGGTTCAAGAGTAATTGAATGATAAAGTTTCCTCCTCCTGTCCCTTTTACCTAGTGTAAGCCCCCACTCCTCAGATGTGGAATCCAGTCCATAGACCAGACAGATAACAGCAGGGGACAATTTTATTCCTATGAGAACAATGAAAGCCCTGCCCCCCTTGACAAATTTTTCAGCTTTTTTCCTTATCTTAATTGAAGATTGTCCCTCTCTGCAATCTACCTGGGCACCTCCCTTCTGCTCTGGCTTAGATATTTTATCATTCAATTACTCTTGAGCCACAACTCTGACAGAATTGAAATAACACTTTCCAAGGTCCAAATACTATAATGATTAACTAGAGCTGCTTTTATTATAAAACATTACTATCCCTTTAAATCTAAAACATGGCATTCAAGTATGGAGAGGTTGGTGCATCAGTTTGGAAAAAAGACTAAACCTTGAGCTGGAGTGTATCACAGAGATAGTACAAAATCAGACGAAGAAAGGGAAAGATAAATTGTGAAAAATATAAAAATTGTATAGCAATGATATTCATCCAAACTCATCAAAATATATGATCAAAACATTTTATTACACGATACAAAAAATAAAATTAAATCAAACAAACCAATAGAAATTAAAAGAAAAGAAAATCGGTTATTAATTTAGCAACCCTTTATCACAGCTGAAAGAAAACTGTGAAAATAGTTCACAATTGTGGGGGTAGTACCCCTATATCATTAATTATGTTATGTCTAGTGTAATCCACATTCTTAAAGGGATAGTAATACTTCGTTTTAACTTTATTTTATAGGCATTAAAAAAACATGAAGAACGATATAAGTCTTATCTCTCAAACCTTTATGGTGTGAGAGATATTCACAAGCAGAGTTTCCCCTCCCGCCCCTTTTACCTAGTGTAAGCCATCTCTTCTCAGATGTGGAATGCAGTCCATAGACCAGACAGATAACAGCAGGGGACACTCTTATTCCTATGATAACAATGAAATCCCTGTCCCCCTTGACAAGCTTTTCAGGTTTTTCCCTTATCTTAATTGAAGATTGTCCCTCTCTGCAGTCTACCTGGGAACCTCCCTTCTGATCTGGCTGAGCAGAGTTACATCAGTAAAAGGGGCGGGAGTGGGAGACTGTCATTGAATTACTCTTGAACTACAACTCTGACAGAATTGAAATAACACTCTCCAAAGTCCAAATAATATGACGATTAATTAGAGCTGCTTTTATTATGAAACATTACTATCCCTTTAAAAAAGCCAAGATAGTGAGGTTTCTAAGAGAATTAGCAACATACAGGTAATCAGGAGTGGAGAGAAATTCGGAATTGAGCCCTTAGGAGACAAGTGTTCCTATATAGCAGCATACAGTGTAGATGGATGCTTAATAGAGGCTATTGGCAATAATTGCAATACAGTATCCTCAAATGCTAACGGTGTATGCTTACTAGGCGTCCATATGGAAAGTGCTCATCAGTATAATATACCTATCAGTATACATGCAGTACAATATTCTCAAATGTAAGGGATGGATGCTTACTAGACAGCCATATGGAAAGTGCTCATCAGGATCTATGGCACTCGATCTCCTGGCTGTTTAACGTCCCCCACAGAGGAAACTCTAGCTGACTGCCTGATGCTTCCTCCCCTTGTTACTCCCGTCTCAAATGCCTCCTCCAAGTGTGATGTATTGGTAGCTCTCAACCTCAGCTGTTGTGATCGTGTTTGGTGTTCCTGTCCAACATATGTCCGCTCTACATGTTTTGGCGCTTAATTGCGCCTTCCTCTTGAGCTACAGGAGTAACAAGAGGAGGGAGCATCTGAGAATTGCTGAGAGTTTCCTCTGCGGGGGAAATTAAACAGCCGGGAGATTGAGTGCCATAGATCCCGATGGGCGCTCTCCATATGGACATCTAGTAAGCATACACCCCTTACATTTATTGTACTGCATGTATACTGATAGGCATTTTATATTCCATACTCCACCTGTTAAACAAAAACGACAAGAGGGAGCCCAATAGTGTCTTAAATGGCAACTTAATATGAAACAGTATAATCTTCAATATCTATACTCACAATTGGAGGTGGTTGTCATTGACATATGTCAATTAGCAACAAATACACTAACAGAGAAATTAGCCTGTACTTTGTGTTGGTTTATTGTGCATCTGCCTACCGCTTGAGAAAGCAGTTCATCTGCGAAACGTTGTGTTTGATTGGCAGTTACTCTTCTGTTATTAATATTAGACTATTGTTGTCTTTTTTTATATTTTTATAATTAAATAATTTTTTACAAAGTCTTGGAGCAGCACCTTTTCCTTTCCTTGTCCGGATTGAAGCTGGAGTTTCCTGAACAGAGACAGGCTAATTTCTCTGTAAGTGTATTTGTTGTTAATTGACATATGTCAATGACATCTACCTCCAATTGTGAGTATAAATATTGAAGATTATACTGTTTCATATTAAGCTGCTATTTAAGACACTATTGGGCGCAGGGCTGGATTTACATCTCAGGAGCCTGTAGGCACAGATATGTGAAACGCCCCCCGCCTCCACAATGCTCCAAATCTCCATATTGCCCCCCAACACCTTCACATTGCACCCCATCAGCTCCACATTGCCCTTATATTGCCCCATTATCTCAACATTGCCCCATTCAACTCCATATTGCCCTCACATTGCACCCCATCAGCTCCACATTGACCCCATTAGCTAAACATTGCCCTCATATTGCCCCATCTCAACATTGCCCCCCATCAGCTCCACATTGCCCTCATATTGCCCCATCATCTAAACATTGCCCCATTCAGCTCCATATTGCCCTCATTTTGCCCCCATCAGCTCCAAATTGACCCCATCAGCTCCACATTGACCCCATCAGCTCCACATTGCCCTCATATTGCCCCATTTCAGCATTGCCCTCACATTGCCCCCCATCAGCTCCACATTGCCCTCATATTGCCCCATCATCTAAACATTGCCCCATCCAGCTCCATATTGCCCTCATTTTGCCCCCCATCAGCTCCACATTGACCCCATCAGCTCCACATTGCCCTCACAATGCCCCCCTTCGGCTCCAACTTGCCCCCACCATCTCCATGTTGCCCTCACATTGCCTCCCTCCCATTGTCCGTTTCCTACCTCCCTGGCAGATCTGTCATCTGTGCCTCCTTTGGCACAGTCAGTCCTGTAAGTGCTGGAGCTCCCACGCGGCCTCCTACTCAGGAATGCAGAGCGTTGGGAGATGATGTCATCTTCCAGCGCTCTGCATTCCTACAGAGCCGACGAGGGAGCTCAGCACTTACAGGACTGTGCCAAAGGAGGCACAGACGACAGATCTGCCAGGAAGGTAGGAAATAGACAACGGAGGGGGGTGCAGTGTGAGGGCAACATGGAGTGGGCGCCTGCGCAGCCAGCGAGGTGGATTTTTTTTTTTTTTTTTTAAAGAATTAACAAAAAAAAAAATCCAATTGGCAGGCGCCCCTCGGTGGCGTGCGCCTGTAGGCAGGTGCCTACTTTGCCTTATGGCAAATCCAGCCCTGATTGGACGCCCTCTTGTCGTTTTTTTTTTTGCATGTTTATCGTCCTGGTGGATGTTGTGAGGAGCTGCCGTCAGAAAGTTACTGAGAAAGGGACAGTATTAAAAAAAAAAACCCGAGCAAGATTTCCAGAAAACATATAAGTGTTATTCTGGGTGATATTTTTGTGAGTATGTTTCATATAAGACTGAAGATTTTAATATATTCCGATCCCTGGGATAATACACTAGTAGCGCCTCTTGGTTTTTTTTGTTTTCTTTTTTCAGATAATCCACCTGTTGCCCACCACTAATCCAAGTGATAAATATGCATAGAACAACACATTTAAATAAGTCTTTGCAGTAAAACCTAGTTCCTACAGGAGAGAGATATAAAATCATAACGGCTGTTGGAAATGTATAGTTACACTTGTAATTCTAGAAAGCTGTTTTGACAGAAACGACTGAAGTGAAAATATGCATTTTTAAATCCAATCTGTTGGCAAGATTAACATTTTGTTTGCTAGAGAGGACTCCATCATTTTGAGGATGATATCCTATGAAGAACTGAAATAATTGTGCGTTAAACAACTGCATCAGAGGTAACAAATACAATTTATTTTTAGTTTAAATGGGACTTTTAACCTCTTGAATGCTAGAGGACCCTTTACCATTGAAGGATGTAAAATACACATTTAAATCGAAGAGGATTTGAGGAATATTTATTTGTTCTCTATGTTGCCATTGATTTGTTCCTGAATGATTCCACTAGGAAGGTCACCATCAAAACCAGCAACTGAAACAGTACTCAAGGTCAGTGTCTGGGAAATAGCATCAGTGTGGTTAATGAGCATAAGGAAAAACCTGAAAAACCAGTCAAGTGGGGCAGGGCTTTCCTTATGCTCACAGTAAGAAGATTGTCCCTTGCTATGAGCTGTCTGGTCCCAGGACCAGATTCCATATCTGAGGGGAGCGGCTTACACAAGGTAAAAGGGGCAGGAGAGGGATACTTTATCATTCAATTACTCTTGAACTACAACTCTCACAGTATTGAAATAACACTCTCCACAGCCCAGATACTATGAAGATTAATTGGAGCTGCTGTTTTTATGAAACATTACTATCTCTTTAAACTTATACTCGAATGCTTCTTCTCCTTTTCATTTTAGACGTGGTATTTGTGTCTTGATAAAGCAGCAGTACACTGTGAAACGCATTGACTTTGCCATTTTTAAAGAGGAAATTTCATGTTATTGCTTTACTACCCCCATCATTTTATAACCCCCTAATATGCAAAAAAAAAAAAAACCACTCTGCATACATTCTTATATTTACCTCTCATTTAAAAACCCAGTAGGAAGAGGGAGAGCGCGGCCATGTTTATGCTGCGTCACTTGATTGGCATTGCTCTCCCTCCAAACAACTGGCATTCTTCAATGATAAGCCTGCCCTTTTGCAATGGGGTGGGCATTGTGTATGTAGGACATGCACATATGAGGGGAGAGCACCACAGAGTTATGGATGTGCTGGAGAGCCGTACAGTACAGATTGTACTGCAGCGAACATCGGAACTACGTCACTGGGTAATTCTTTTACATTAAAGCGGAACTATCACCCCAAATAAAGTCCCTCCCCCAATAATTATTCATATAGCGTTCAGCTTAGAACTAGTAATATTATCCAGTATAAGTTCAGCGTTATTAAGAAATCCTACTTTTTCTGAGTCTGACGGGCAGGCTTCTCTTTACAGGCATCTGCATGCTTGTGCCGCCAGTGCCTTCCTGTTACCTTAAGGTACAATACAACGCCTCCTAGAGGAGACCGGGATGGACAGAGTAGACACGCAGATGTTTCTAAGGCAAGATGTCTGCACTGATTCCTGCCTGTTTGGGGTGATAGTTCAACTTTAAATAACTCTATAAATATAGCACATTTTGAAAGATAACTATAACAAGTAAAAATATTTGAGAGCCATCAAATGAAATGTATTTTTATGTGGGTTATACACTTCAATAGAACAATTTTTGTAGTGTTTTAAAAAAATAGATTAAATGGCACAAATCCTATTTCTCAAACCTTTATTGTTTCCCTTCTCCTGAGGAGGCTCTTCAGCAGAGCCGCAATAGCGTTACTGGAAAAGAATTACTTCGTTGGAACAGTCTACAAAGTGTGCTTGCAAACCAGGCACATTTTGTAGTCCTTTCCAATTAAGTAATTATTTTCCAATGTCGCAATTTCGGCTCTGCTGAAGAGTCACCGGCTCATCCCAGTACTGGAATCTCCTGCTGTCAGCTAGACGCTGACGTCAGGAGGAAGGGGAGGGAAGGGGGAGCTTTATATGCGAATATCTCTCAAACCATGATGGTTTGAGAGATAGGATTTGTGCCATATAATTCATTTTATTAAACACTACAGAACACAAATTTTTCATGGGACATTACTGTCCCTTTAAGGGATAGTATTGTGTAATATGAATATATGAATATATATATATATATATATAGAGAGAGAGAGAGAGATTGTAGTGTTTTTCCTGCTGAGTAATGCAAGGGTCCTCCCACTGCTGAGAGATGTTTTATACAAAAGTTACTGTAGTCCAACTTGCCTTTTATGGATGCAGTACCTACATGGCAATATGTTGCCCACCCCCTGGCACTCAAAGGTTTAACAAAGTGTTTAGAAATGTGAGGCCCTCCAGCTGTTGATGACTTCAGCCTTACCCCATCATCCCCAGCCAACCATTGCCCAACCCTGTTTTAACATAAGTTTTTTTTTTTTTAATCAGAAACCGAGTTAATATTCTACAGGTTTTTCCGCAGCCTGTGCTCTTGTAATTAACTATGCAGACATCAAATAAATGCCTTGTTTACCTCCGTTAAGAATGTCCAAAACAGTTTAATTCCTGGGTAACATAATACAAACCTTATTATTTGTCTCCAATAATTTATAACTGCAATTTAGGAGTAATTGCCACAATTGCCTCTTCAGGTTCACTTGTGACCATTTATCATAATGTGAAAATTCGTCTGTGGACAACCACAGATTAATTTGATGTCATCTTTTCAATTAAAAAAGTGGAATTTAATTACACTGTGCTCGTGATGACAGGACTTTGAGTATAGTTCACACTTTATTAATTGGTTAATAAAATATCTACATTTCAGATTTTGCTACATAACAAATTATACATATTATTCTGCTTGTAGTGATTTATTTTTAGTTTACAACTTACTGTGATCAGGGCAAATGCTGTAAAATGGTAGCCTGTTCTCGTTATCTTGTCTTGTAAGGATCAGTTAAGTAGAAAGTGATTTCATGTATCACAGTTTAACCTTTCAGGAAAACAGAGGTGTGATCTTTCACAATACTGTGTATGCACAGATGGGGAGAAATGTGCAGAATGCTGGCAAGTAATAAAACAGACTGCAAATATGTTATTCTTTTTTTTACATAAACTTTAGTAAAATGTAATGGTTATGTAATGAAATGTAATGTATTAGTCTTATCTCTCAAACCTTTATGGTTTATGAGATATTCACAAGCAAAGTTTCCCCTCCCCGCCCCTTTTACCTAGTGTAAACCATCTCTTCTCAGATGTGACTCTGGTTGTATGACCAGACAGATAACAGCAGGGGACAATTTTCATTGTATGAAAACAATGAAAGCCTTTCCCCCCTTGACAAGCTTTTCAGGTTTTTCCCTTATCTTAATTGAAGATTGTCCCTCTCTGCAGTCTACCTGGGCGTTTCCCTTCTGATCTGGTTGAACGGGGGGGGGGATACTTTGTTTGTGAATATCTCTTAAACCATAAAGGTTTGAGAGATAAGACTTATATCGTTCTTCATGTTTTTTTAATGCCTACAAAATAAAATAAAGATAAAACAAAGTAATACTACCCTTTAAGGCAGAGGCATCCTACATGCGGCCCGTGGGCCAAATTTGGCCCTCTTGATCCCAAGGTGGGGCCCACCTGAGATTAAAAAAATAATAAAGTGTATATCTAATTAAAGCGGAACTTTCATGTTAATTACATTGCCCCAGAATATATTACTTACCTAGAGCTATGCAAAGTTACACAGTCCTTAAGCTCAGTACGTCTGTGGTAGTTCAGTAAAAGCACATCTTCTGTAACAGAAGAAAAGCAGGTTAAGCAGGAACCAGAGGACAGACAGTGCAGACATCTTGGAGGAAATGTACCGTTGAGTCTGCGCTGTCTGTCCTGTTCACTGCCAGCATTGGTGGTGACGTTCCTTCATGCCTTAAAGGGATAGTAATACTTTGTTTTATCTTTGTTTTATTTTGTAGGCATTAAAAAAAACACGAAGAACGATACAAGTCTTATCTCTCAAACCTTTAAGGTTTGAGAGATAGTCACAAGCAAAGTTTCCCCCTCCCGCCCCTTTTACCTAGTGTAAGCCATCTCTTCTCAGATGTGGAATGCAGTCCATAGACCAGACAGATAATAGAAGGGGACAATCTTCTTCCTATGAGAACAATGAAAGCCCTGCCCCCCTTGACAAGTTTTTCAGGTTTTTCCCTTATCTTAACTGAAGATTAACATAGTAACATAACATAGTAAATTAGGTTGAAAAAAGACACAAGTCCATCAAGTTCAACCTTCGCCTCATACCTCAGTAACTGAGAATTTTATAGCTTTCCTGCTACCAATTAAATTAGTCTTTATCAGACCTTCCTGATCAGCCTACTGATAAACAGTATAACTCTGTATGTTCCCTTTTGAAAGAAATGTATCTAATCTTCTCTTAAATGTATCCATTGTATCTGCCATAACTACCTCCCTGGGCAATGAATTCCACAATTTGACAGACCTTACCGTAAAAAAACCCTTCCTCTGCTGAAGTTTAAACCTCCTTTCCTCTAATCTCAAGGGGTGTCCCCTGGTCACCTGATCAGGCCTTGGAATAAATAACTCACCGCAGAGATCCTTGTATTGACCTCTCATATACTTGTACAATGTGTCCCTCTCTGCAGTGTACCTGGGCACCTTCCTTCCGCTCTGAGGTGAGCAGTGTTACATCAGTAAAAAGGGGCGGGAGGGAGATACTTTGTCATTGAATTACTCTTGAACTACAACTGTGACAGAATTGAAATAACACTCTCCAAGGTCCAAATACTATGATGATTAATTAGAGCTGTTTTTATTACGAAACATTACTATCCCTTTAACCCCTTAAGGACCAGCGGTCCAGGGAAGTTAGGTTCCCTTAAGGACCGCTTTGATCCTTGCCGACGCGCCGGGACACGTGACCTGTTACACGTACCGGCGCGCCGCTTTGAGGCCTAAGAGAGATCGCTCCGGTCTTGGAGCGATCAATTTTAGGCCCCCTTTTTACTTACAGCGTTCCCGGTAGAGCGATGTAAGTAAAAAGTACGTGACGTGCTATGACCGTCACGGGCCTTATACCCTTAAGGACCAGTGACGGTCATAGCACGTCACATAGTCTTTAAGGGATTAAGGCACAGGAAGGGACTGACTGCTCAGGCGTACAGAGCTTCTCTAGTAAGCTCTGTGCAGCTCGATGTCTACGGAAGATGTGCTTTTACTGAACTGCCACGGATTTATTGAGCATCAAGATTGTATAACTTTGCATATCGCTAGGTTAGTAATATATTCTGGGGCAATGTAATTAACATGAAAGTTCTGCTTTAACAAGCACACATGAACTTGCAGGCCAGTATGATCTAGTCTTCTGCTTGCCAGAACCACAGAATTCAAGAATAGATGTCTATTATATATTAGTAATGTCACTGACTTGATCAATAAATAAATCCATATTTTTGAATAGCTGACAGGCTTTAAATTCACCATCATTTTATCAATAAAAAAAACAATGCAGCCTTCATATTCATGGCTTTCTGATCACGTGACCTACGACTGGAAAAACTTGAGTTGCCTTAACCCTTTCAATGCCAGAGGGGTACACAGCGCATTGTTACTTTGCACTGTAAGGACTGCTTCGATATCATGCATTTAGGACATAGTAACTCAGATGTGGAATACAAGCTTAATCCTTTGAGGGATAGAGGAGTAAGCAATGCATTGCAAAGAAATGCGCTGCGTACCCCCTCTGGCACGCAACAGGTTAACAGTGCTGTGCTGCCAAAACATCAGAGGAAAGGGACTTGGGTGTTTTTATTTCCTCTCTGGTAACACCTCACCTAGAGTGCTGTGTGCTGAACCATCCATTTCACCCTTTGAGTGCCAGAGTGGTACGCAACGCATTGCAAAGCAATGCGTTGCGTACCACTCTGGCACTCAAAGGATTAAAAGAGGACACATGAAAAATGCCTGCTGCATTGATACATTGGAACCATTGCAACATAATAATTTACCACTGGAGCCCTGCATCAGGCATTTTTTATATATATATATATGTCCTCTTTTAAATGGATGGCCTAGCAACCCTTATTTAGTACATGGGCATTAGGTAGGGGTAACACAAAAATAAGGTTCAAGCACTTATTTTAATGTGGAATCATATTTTTACATCCTCTTTGTGTCTGCGGCAGATGGGATATTGGTATATGTGTGTATTCCTAGCACTAAAAGTGTTTTTGTATGTCCCTGGCACTGACATCCACACCTGGGAACTTCTTGGTTGGGGCTGCCCGGAGGAGAGCCCTCTGGTGCGGATAAGGGTAGAGAAATGACGCGATTTGCATCATAAAAGGGGCTGGGCTTAATCACGAGGGGGCGGGACTGCAAAACACACAAAAAATAGATAGAATACACTGGGGAAGGGGTAGAAGAGGGTGCGGAGTGGGAGAAACAGGGTGGGATTTAGCACAAGTGGGCAGAGTTTCCCCACATCCGAAGAATCTGATTCTGGTAATTCATTGTCAAACCCAGAGTCTCTGGGGCAAAACCGGAGCGTTCCCAGCTATGCTGACATCATTTTGTTATGTGCAAGCTTCTCCAATGGTCCTAGGGTGACCACATGTCTTGGATTACCGGGACAGTCCCGAATTTTAAATGTGTGTCCCTTGTCCCAGGCAGCCCCCTTCTGGGAATGCACACTCCAGATCACAGAGCTCTAAACACTAAATGCAGAACAGCACATTGATACTGTGACAGGAAGTAATGCCTCTGCTGGGCTACAAGAAAATGGCTTCCAGACAGAGGTCTAAACAAGAGAAAGAGAACTGAGCCCTAGATCCTGACATCAATCAGGACCTACAGTGCAATTTAGTGTTTAGAACTCTGTGGTGCTCTCTTCTCTCTGCAGTGTCCCTGAATGGCAGAATTTAAATGTGGTCACCCTATATGGTCCCCAATTTATTCTCTGAAACAGTGGGAAAGAGAAATAATTTCCCTCAACCACAGCACTCATTAGCTTTTTTTCTCAGTATATACTTCCCTTTATGCTCACACAGATCCATCTTAAAGGGATAGTAATGTTTCACAAAAACAGCAGCCCCAATTAATCTTCATAGTATTTGAGCCATAGAGAGTGTAATTTCATTACTTTGAGCATTGTAGTTCAAAAGTATTTGAATGATAAAGTTTCCCCTCCCGCCCCTTTTACCTAGTGTAAGCCGCCACCCCTCAGATGTGGAATATGGTCCATAGACCAGACAGCTCACAGCAAGGGTCAATATTCTTACTGTGAGAACAATGAAAGCCCTGCCCTCCTTGACAGGTTTTTCAGTTTTTCCCTTATCTTAATTGAAGATTGTCCTTCTCTGCAATCTACCTAGACACTCCCTGCTGCTCTAAGGTGAGCAGTGTTACATCAGTAAAAGGGGCGGGAGGGGGATACTTTATCATTCAATTACTCTTGAACTACAACTCTGACAGAATTGAAATAACACTCTCCAAGGCCCAAATACTATGAAGATTAATTAGAGCTGCTTTTATTATGAAACATTACTATCCCTTTAACTCCTTGGGAGCTAGAGAGGTTTCCAGTGCAATTCAATGTAATGTGTTGGAAATCTGTTTAGCACCCAAGGGATCAATCTACTTCTTCAGCCCCTATTTAGAATTTTTAACTGTAATGTGTGACCCTTTCTTGGACTTGAGGATGACATTTGCGGCCCTTGGGTGAATCTGGTTGCCTATATGTAGATTAAACTGTTCTTTTCCTCCTTTTGAACAACAGGTAAATATTTAAGCACATATGTAGTTAAAGGGGAACTTTCACCCCTTAATAACTAAATCTCCCCTTACTGCTGACCTGGCGACTAGCTGCTTAGTAGCGCTAGTCGCCAGAAATCTTACCCCGTTCTCAAGATTTCGGCGTTTCAAAGGATCAGGAAGCACGGACGTCTCTTCACAGTGACGTCCGTGCGCCTGCGCTGTCAGTCCCTTGTGCACCGTACGGTGCATACGGTGCACAAGGGACTGACAGCGCAGGCGCACGGACGTCACTGTGAAGAGACGTCCGTGCTTCCTGATCCTTTGAAACGCCGAAATCTTGAGAACGGGGTAAGATTTCTGGCGACTAGCGCTACTAAGCAGCTAGTCGCCAGGTCAGCAGTAAGGGGAGATTTAGTTATTAAGGGGTGAAAGTTCCCCTTTAATATAGATGGATATAGAGGGAAATGCATCATATATATAGACTGCACAGTCCTAGATGGCTTTATCCTCTATTTAGAGAATGGCATTTATGTCCTCCATATAAAGGTTTATCTGTGAAGGAGGCTTAATTTATTTATTGTCCAGACCATGCAGAAAACATTGTGCAGTAGAGAGATGAGTCAGCACTGATCTGTGAAACCAGAACATTCATCTTTGTTCCATTAACCCGTCATGGAATAGTCAATTCCTGATAAATATGACGTTCCACTGTCTGCAGTATTAAAGAAACACGAGTGACTAACAACATAGTTCACCTAGTAATGTAATCAGGCTGTAACTCAATCCTAGGTGACCGAGCACAGTGTGGAAACACTGATGAAATAATACTGTATTTTTCATACTTGTGAAATGAGTCTGAAAATAGTCATTTAGCTTTACACTTTATATTACAAGGCAAGTCAAACTCAAACACAATAAAGCAGTGATTCTCAACCATGGTGCCTTGGCACTTTGGTGTGCCACGGACATCAAATTAGAGTGCCCCATGTTTTCTATGAAGACTAACAAAAATGGACCTCTAAATAAAGATTTATAGAAATTTTATGCACAATATGTTTAGTTTTGTTATTATGTTTGTAAGACCTAATAATAACTGTATATTTATGTATTGTACCCTTCATTATGCCCTTGATAAAGCACATTAAATATGTTAGGGGTGCCCCGAATGTTCCAGATTACATGTTAGGGGTGCCCAGATCAAAAAAAGATTGAGAACAACTGCAATAAAGGGCCACAACATTGGATGCTAGGGTCTGCTTGTGTGTGTGTGCATACCTCCCAAGTGTCCCTCTTTAGGAGGGACAGTCCCTTTTTTAGACCCAAATCCCTCTGTCCCTCTTTCTCACCCTGATGTCCCTCTTTTTAGGCGATTAGACTGTGTGGTGTGTATATAAGTGTATCACATTGCTCTACAGCAATAAAACTCACATTATGGTTTGTATAAACATAAGTATATGTGTTTATAAATTAGTCTGTGTAAATACAATGCTTTGGTCTTGTTATAAGTAATTTATTAGGTTACACAAGAAGGTGTCAGTAGGTCATGAAATAGCCTAAAAATTCTTGGTAATGCCCCGCCCACCAGCCACACCCCCAGAAACACCTGCTAAAACACAAGTGTCCCTCTTTGGCAACTTGAAATGTTGGGAGGTATGTGTGTGTGTGTGTGTGTGTGTGTGCGTATATATGTGTACACACACACACACACACACACACACAATATAATATAATCTGTGCATGTTGGGTACAGTGATACACTGTCTGACATCCCAACCGTGGTCCACTGGTATCCACAGAACCACCCATACACTGTCTGCTGTCTACCTCTTACTGGGGCACACAGGTGGATCATCATTGCATTGGACGCGTTTCTGGCATTCAGATGGTTAAAATGACTGAACCACTGATTTGTCTACATATGCTCAAGCAAAGATATCCTGAAAACATGGAGCAAACCATTTGTATCAGAGGGAACACAGAAAAAAGAAAACCCATTGATCTAAAAGTGCTTTTAACCTCTTGCTGATGATGAACGCAGAACGCTTAACCCTTTCAGCACCAGAGAGGTGTGCAACGCATTGTTTTTGGAATGGGTTGCGTACCCCTCTAGCAATCAAAGGATTAAAAGTTTCTTTTTATGGAGAGTTTCAAATTGCTGGTCCTCACGTTGACTGTTATTACTCCCTGGATGCAAAAAAAAAATATCTCCAGCATCTTGTGTCTTTAGCATCCAAGGTTTTAAAGCAGATGCACCCTTTTTATAGTGACATTTAACAGGCTGCAAATCTGTTCTTAGTTTGACGGAGCACTGTGAATCAAACTGGGTTATAGTCAGTTAGCTTTAACCCTTTCAGTGCCACAGAAGTATCCAACAGTGAAACGCAATACATTGGATACCTCTCTGGCACACAGAAATATTCCTGCTGTGCAGAGCTGTCTCTCCCCTTCTCTCTACACACAGAAATATTCCTGCAATTTGCCTTACTTTATCTGAAACTCCGAAGACATTTGATTCTTTTTGTTGGCTTGTTGCTGAGCGCTGCTCCAGGCTCTCTCCCCCCTTCTCGGTGTGCAGAATGACAAGGAGGAGTATGCAGAAAAGGGGAGAGAGAGCCCGACACATCTCTCAGCAAAAAGCTATGTGGTTGGGATCAAGAAGAATCAAACGACTTTGGAATTTCAGATTAAGTAAGGCAAACTGTAGGAATATTTCTGTATGTAGATAGACATGAGAATCTTGCACTTTTGATGCAGGGTGAGATTCTCATGTCACCCTTTTCATCACGGCGACAGGCTTAATGCTCCGTGTACTTGTATGCTGTTCTATGCGACATTTTCAAAGTATACATCATAACAAAATGATCAAATTGGGAATAGTTAGTGAATTTTTATTCTCATATATTCTCTACAGATTTGATGTTTCCTTTATATACACTGGCAATTTTGTCATTGCATTAACCCTTGGAGTTCCAGAGGGGTACGTAACGCATTGCAGAGCTGTGCGTTGCGTAGCGTAGCCCCTCTAGCACTGAAACGGTTAAGGAGGTGGAGGTGGAGGCAGACAAATAACGAACACAAAAAATCTCTTTTTATTTGCTCCTTTTTCACTTTTTTTATTTCTTAAAGCGGAATTAGCATCAAAGTTACATTTAGCCCGAAATCATTAATACTTTAGCGATATACATATAAATACTTGTATTTTGCAGCATAAGCCCGGCATTAGAGAAAAATAGAACTGGTTCGGCAGGCGGCAGCGGGGCAACAGCGGAGAATTCTTGGAGAGACGGCATCTCTGAGTCTGCTCTGTCCATTACGGTGACCACATTTCCACTTTGCCATTCAGGGACGCTGTCGAGATGAGAGAAGCAGAATCACGTGTCCTCAGCTCTAGGACAACTATAGGGGAGGTCTAAACACTGCTGTGATAATAGCTGATGCTTGTTTTAGGCTACAAGAAAATGTACATCATACCCAAAGCTTTAGACTAGCATTACACTGCAGCACAATTGCCCAACTTTTCCTGTTGATGTCAGGTACAAGGCTCGGGTCTGCCTCTAGTGTTTAGATCTCTGTCTGTAGGCCATTTTCTTGTAGCCCATCAGAGGCCTCGCTTTCTGTCAGAGTAGGCAATGGGCAGTGCTGTGCTCTGGAGTCTTCATTCTGGGACTTTGTATTGTCCCTGTAGGGGGCTGCCAGGGACATGGGACACATGTTTAAAATCAGGGACTGTCCTGGACAATCAGGGACATGTGGTCACCCTACTGTCCATCCCCTTCACCGGCACGATTGGTGAGTTGAATGCCTTAAGGCACCAGAAGGGACTGACAGCGCAGGAGCAAAGAGAGCCTACAGCAAGATCCCAGCTGGTGCCTGTCTGCCGAAAAAGTTCTATTTCTTGTGCTGCAAAATACAAGTATTTATATGAATATCTCTAACGTATTAAGGATTTGGGGCTAAATGTAACTTTGATGATAGTTCCACTTTCAGCTTAAGCTAATTCTTTTGCATGTCACAGAATGTGCTTGTCGTAGTCATATTTATTTATTTTTGAGTGAATTTCCTATTGTTTGTAGCCCTTAGCCATTTAAATTTCCCTTCTGTGCCAGTTAACTACAGACAAATGTGTGAGGGATATGTAGACCCCTTACTTTAATGAGTCTATATCCTTCCTGTGTGAGTTAATAATATCTGTATTCTGACACATTTACTTAGTGCACCTTCCTTTACGATCTTTGACAAGGCAGTTGACAGTTTTCACACTCCAGTCAACCACAGCATTTCCCGCTACAATTTTTTACATTTCATAGCATTGTGTTGTTAGTCTGTGGACATTACTTTAAATGCTTGATTGCTTCACAGCTGCTTTTTCTCCCAAACCTCCAGGGCCTATTCTGTGCTAGGCAGGGTCAGAGAAAGAGATCAGCCTTACTGGTTCACACAACCCTGGAAGGAAAATGTGACAGCAAACACAAGATTTAACTGATTCGGCTCCCATAGCAGTCCACATTTCACTGTCCGATTAACCCTTTAAAGACCAACGTGGTATGTGCAAAGCATTGGAATCATGGATTTAAGAGCATTAAAATTGTATTACGGTAAAAGCATGTATAGTATCATTGTTCCTGCTTAGTAAAGCAAAGGTACTTTTGCTACTGGGAGATTGTTCATTCAAATATTATTGCTCAAACTGACACAAAGTGGTATTGCTAGTAATATTACATATGTGGCGTGATCACAACTTTCATGGGGTTTACCGGACATATTTTTGTTTTTGCAAACCTGGTGTCATTGATGCTGATATACTAAAAGAACTGTAATGATTCTGGAATAATCCAAACCAAATTCCAAAGTCAAACATTGTCTCCACTGAGTGAAACTCTGTATAGAGATGAGTCATAATATACGGGCAGCAGCTCCTTCTTAATAAATCCACAGTGTGACTAAACCAGATAGCCACAACACTGGAATTGAAAAAAAAAAAAAAAAAATAAGCACTTAAAACAGAAGGGAGCTAATAGTGCCCAAGATATCAAACAGCCAAGATATTTGCTTCTTGTAACTCACCTGGAATGGTACTTACACATTCCCCAGCTGGATCTCGTGATCAGAGAGAATGGTAACCTTTCTTCGTGTTCTTTTGTTGAATGTTCTTTGTTTGATACCGTGTATTCCTGAAGGAAGTGTTTGTGAAACCAGCATGAAACATGTTGAATAGACCATTCCAATGAAGGGATTCCATGTAACTAACGAGATCTCGGCACTTCTCAAGCGCCTCCGTCTCGACCGACATGAATCTCCTGCTGACAGCTTTACAGCTGTCAGAAAGGAGACAGCGAAATGTAAACGCCTGTATCTCTTAAACCATAGCGGTTTGAGAGATCCATTTGTTTGCATTTAGCTCAGCTTTTTAAGCTCTTCTAAATGCAAAAAACTTTTTTTGGACATTACTAACACTTTAAAGCCCGTGTACACGGGCCAACACTGGCGGCGCTGCAGTCATGCGCAGTACAGACTGCCAGCGCTGCGGCTGATACTGAGAGGGATGATCCGAATTCAGACCGGAGTCCTCTCTGTGCACCAGTCTGTACTGCGCATGACTGCAGCTCTCGCAGCAGTCTCTGCTGCGCATGACGGCTTATGACAAACATCCTTAGCGAATTATAATATAGGATATTTTATATAAGAGAGCATCATTGTGTTTTTTTATATATCTTTTTACTTCTGGACCTTCCGGAGGACGAAAGGAAGACAGCAGTCTGTCCGATACTTGAGCGGAGACAGGTTACAATTCTCTCCAACTGTGCAATACATCTTGGGAATGTGTAAGCACCTGTCCAGTTGTGCACAAGAAGTGAATATCTTTGCTGTCTGACATTTTTGGGCAGTAGTAGCTCTCTTCTGTTTCCCATTGTTTGGGAATTCCCATTAGGCAGAGGAGGCATCTGCCTAGTGCTCCACAAGTGCTTGCAAGCTCAGTATCATGGCAAACGGAGCTTGCTGTAACGATAGCCCACATAAATCCCACCATGAAGGGAAGTGTAAACGCGCTCCCTGGGGCAGCTGGGAGGGAGATGGGAAGTCCTGAACCGTTGTGCCACACATACAGGGTGCCGCAGAGCGCTGAAGTGCCCAATTTTAACTCTTCATATCTTCAATAGTAGGTGAGTAAATTAAAACAAAAACAATAATATTGTTGTGCTGATTAAACTCCATGGACAAAAGTTTTTCTAATATGAATGTTCCCCTTTAAGCTTATCACTAGATGCCTAATAAGGTGGGTGGACTTTAGTTGGGGTGATAGTTCCCCTTTAACCACTTGGATTGTAGAGAGGTCTTGTAATGCATTGAAGATCTCTATGCAACCAAATGGTTAAAACATTTATTGTGCTTGTATGGTATAGGCTATGGTGTTTTCTGTACCAGGGAGCAGTGGATAGGACTGGGGGTGGGGTCAAGAGAGAAGTGGGGGTGTGGCCATGGGCAGAGCTAAAGATGCCTAGGTCTCCTTGCCTAGGGGAAGTTACTTTGTAAATCTGACCCTAATCCAAAAACGCAATGGGGAAAAATCAAAGTGTTCCAAACACCCCTTTTGCTTAAATGAGGCTTTTAATTTCTTGAATGCTAGACAAGATTGCAAAGCAAGGAGTTGGTAACCCCTGTATCATTCAAATGAATGAGAATGTTTATTTCTTCCCTATGAAGCAGTTGGTTTGCTCCAGAATTTCTCCAGGTCATCTTAGTGTTTTACCGCCTTGGCATTAACACTGTTTATTCCAGAGCTGGGCAACCTGAGGTCCCCATCTCTTCAGGACTACAATTCTTTATACAATTTGCAGTTTAAATATTTTAGCTTACTTGCGTTTTAAATGTATTTGATATGTCTGGGTAGGAGCACCGTGATTTTTTTCTTGGCTATTGATTTTGTTTCCTGCCCGCCGTATACAATTAACAATTTAACTAAACTGCCCTCAAAGAGCCATTTCCTGCAATGTGTAGTACCAGCGCTGGGTCTCACGGCCAGGACAATGTCAAGAGCATGTGACCTAGTTTGTTTATTTTAATGGTGCCCGTGTGGATACAAAGGCTGACTCCTATTGTTTTACACCTCTCGGTTGTGTCTTCTCCCTGCTCTTTATCTGTTTAACCTCTTGAATGCTAGAGAGGCCTGGAATGTATTGCTAAGGGTTAAAAACTTCTTGAATAAGTGTTTAACCTTTTGATTGGCAGAGGAATATGCAACGCATTGCTTTGCAATGCGATGTGTACCCCTCTGACACTCAAAGATTAATATTTTGTATAATTCAACTTGTTTTAATCATTATCAGCTCATGTTGAATGCTGAACAAATCTGTCTTTAAAGGACCACTAGCACATCCTAATCATAAGCCCCCAGTTATCTTACTATGGAGGAAAATCCACTACGATTAAATTCTGCCAGAGATGGTTCCCCTAAATGTAATCTTTAATTAAAAATGGATATAATGTCCGTGTTCCGATACCTCGTATTTCTTCATCAGAAGGTTTCCTATTTACAAAGGACTATTTCAAGGGAGTTTGGGGACATATAATCTAGTAACACATATTTATGTCCACTTCCATGGTCATGTTATGTAGTCTGTTACTCCCCTGCTCTTTATCCGTGTGCCTGTCCCTGCTCTATTTACTCCCCTGCTCTTTATCCGTGTGCCTTTGCCTGCTCCATTTACTCCCCTGCTCTTTAGCCGTGTGCCTGTCCCTGCTTTATTTACTCCCCTGCTCTTTAGCGGTGTGCCTGTCCCTGCTCTGTTTACTCCCCTGCTCTTTATCCGTGTACCTCTCCCTGCTCTGTTTACTCCCCTGCTCTTTAGCCGTGTGCCTGTCCCTGCTTTATTTACTCCCCTGCTCTTTAGCGGTGTGCCTGTCCCTGCTCTGTTTACTCCCCTGCTCTTTATCCGTGTACCTCTCCCTGCTCTGTTTACTCCCCTGCTCTTTATCCGTGTACCTCTCCCTGCTCTGTTTACTCCCCTGCTCTTTATCCGTGTACCTCTCCCTGCTCTGTTTACTCCCCTGCTCTTTATCCGTGTGCCTGTCCCTGCTCTGTTTACTCCTCTGCTCTTTATCCGTGTGCCTGTCTCTGCTCTGTTTACTCCTCTGCTCTTTATCCGTGTACCTGTCCCTGCTCCGTTTACTCCCCTGCGCTTTATCCGTGTGCCTGTCCCTGTTCTGTTTACTCCTCTGCTCTTTATCCGTGTGCCTGTCCCTGCTCTGTTTACTCCTCTGCTCTTTATCCATGTGCCTGTCCCTGTTCTGTTTACTCCCCTGCTCTTCAGCCCTGTGCCTGTCCCTGCTCCGTTTACTCCCCTGCTCTTTATCCGTGTACCTGTCCCTGTTCTGTTTACTCCTCTGCTCTTTATCCGTGTACCTGTCTCTGCTCTGTTTACTCCCCTGCTCTTTATCCGTGTGCCTGTCCCTGTTCTGTTTACTCCTCTGCTCTTTATCCGTGTGCCTGTCCCTGCTCTGTTTACTCCTCTGCTCTTTATCCATGTGCCTGTCCCTGTTCTGTTTACTCCCCTGCTCTTCAGCCCTGTGCCTGTCCCTGCTCCGTTTACTCCCCTGCTCTTTATCCGTGTACCTGTCCCTGTTCTGTTTACTCCTCTGCTCTTTATCCGTGTACCTGTCTCTGCTCTGTTTACTCCCCTGCTCTTTATCCGTGTGCCTGTCCCTGCTCTGTTTACTCCTCTGCTCTTTATCCATGTGCCTGTCCCTGTTCTGTTTACTCCCCTGCTCTTCAGCCCTGTGCCTGTCCCTGCTCCGTTTACTCCCCTGCTCTTTATCTGTGTGCCTGTCCCTGATCTGTTTACTCCTCTGCTCTTTATCCGTGTACCTGTCTCTGCTCTGTTTACTCCCCTGCTCTTTATCCGTGTGCCTGTCTCTGCTCTGTTTACTCCTCTGCTCTTTATCCGTGTACCTGTCCCTGCTCCGTTTACTCCCCTGCGCTTTATCCGTGTGCCTGTCCCTGTTCTGTTTACTCCTCTGCTCTTTATCCGTGTGCCTGTCCCTGCTCTGTTTACTCCTCTGCTCTTTATCCGTGTGCCTGTCCCTGTTCTGTTTACTCCCCTGCTCTTCAGCCCTGTGCCTGTCCCTGCTCCGTTTACTCCCCTGCTCTTTATCCGTGTACCTGTCCCTGTTCTGTTTACTCCTCTGCTCTTTATCCGTGTGCCTGTCCCTGCTCTGTTTACTCCTCTGCTCTTTATCCGTGTGCCTGTCCCTGCTATGTTTACTCCCTTCTCTTTATCCGTGTACTTGTTCCTGCTCTATTTACTCCCCTGCTCTTTATCCATGTACCTGTCCCTGCTCTATTTACTCCCCTGCTCTTTATCCATGTACCTGTCCCTGCTCTATTTACTCCCCTGCTATTTATCCGTGTACCTGTCCCTGCTCTCCTTATCTATGTGCCTGTCTCTGCTTTGTTTACTCCCCTGCTCTTTGTCTGCATGCCTATCCCTGCTCTGTTTACTCTCTTGCTCGTTATCCATGTACCTGTCCCTGCTCTGTTTACACCCCTGTTCTTTATCCATGTGCCTGTCTCTGCTCTGTTTACTCCCCTGCTCTTTGTCTGCATGCCTATCCCTGCTCTGTTTACACCCCTGTTCTTTATCCATGTACCTGTCCCTGCTCTGCTTACTTACCCACTCTTTACCTGTGTCTGCTTCTCAGCTCTTTAGCTTTGTGACTGTGTCCGCTCTGTCTGTTCCCCTTCTTCGGTCAATTTTAAAAACACCTCAACTTCCCTCTCTGTCTCAATCTGTGCACGCATTAGTCACTGTGCACCCACCAGTTTCTGCATGTATAAGTAGATAGGATGTTGATCCAGGGAAATATCTGACTGCCATTTGGAGTGAGGGAAGATTTTTATTTTACCCACTTGGGGCTTAACTGGAAATATCTTCAATGTTTTGCAATGCGTTGCGTACCACTCTTGCACACAAGGGGTTGCATGATTAGTGTTGAGTACTGTAGTGTTGTGATTGTTTTTTTTAACTAATATTATTCTACATTATACGTTTAGTTTTCTGGGTTATTTGCCACCTAATAGTACGTGTCTGCTTCCCTCTGCAGAAGAAAAAAAAACACAATAGGGAGACAGTTTTGTTGCAGAGTGGTTGATCCACTTCCCCATAGAGGTTCATTAACTGTCGGAATCAGCATATCTTTCTATAGGGAAGTTGCTAAACAATCCTGTAGTGATTCATTCGATTATTTACAGCAGTGTTTTCCAAAAGACAACTAACATGAAAAAATGATGTGCTAAAGGCCAGTTAATCAGTGCTATCATAAACCAGATCCACTCTAGCCGTTTCCTCTCCAGAGGTAGCTGATCATTCCTATTGGCTGCCAAGACCTGTTTTTCACTGCACAGACTCACAACCAGCTGTGCATCTGAACACTGAAAGGCAGGTCTTGGCAACATAGGCAGGGAAGCAAGCGGCAAATTCAAACATGCTCTACCAGGCTGCCTCCACTATATTAAAGGCAGGGCTTATAATTTTAAGTCCTTTGCTACTAGCCAGACCTGAAAAATTACTCGCCACTGCAAGCCATAACATACCCACCAGGGCTGAATTTCTACTCGCGAGGGCAAAATTTTCACTCGCCATTGGCCAGTGGCGAGTGGAAATTTTGAGCCCTGTTAAAGGGATATTAATGTTTCACAAAAGCAAGAGCTCCAATTAATCTTCCTGGTAGTTGGGCCATGGAGAGTGTTATTTCAATGCTGTCGGAGTTGTAGTTCAGGAGTAATTGAATGATAAAGTATCCCCCTCCTGTCCTTTTTACCTAGTGTAAGCCACCTCCCCTCAGATGTGGAATCTGGTCCTGGGACTGAACAGCTCACAGCAAGGGACAATCTTCTTACTGTGAGAACAATGAAAGCCCTGCCCCCCTTGAAAGGTTTTTTCCTTATGCTCACTGAAGATTGTCCCTCTCTGCGATCCATCCGGATAGTCTTTCTGCTCTGAAGTGAGGAGTGTTACATCAGTGCGTGAGGGGGATACTTTATCATTCAATTACTCTTGAACTACAACTCTGACAGCACTGAAATAACACTCTCCATGGCCCAAATACTTGAAGCTGCTTTTATTGTGAAACATTACTATCCCTTTTAAGTTACAGGGATGGAAAGAGGAGGTGAGGGGGAGTGGTCTCGGGATGAAGGGCAAATTTCTGAGGGTGAGAAAGCTCAGTTTTTCCTACTACATATATGATCAGTTCTGAATTCCTGCCATTTCTCACAGAAAGGCAGGAGTAGCCCTGCTTGTCTTGTGTGTGTTCAAGCTGTGATATTTCTAATTTATAGCAGGTTATAGGTTCACGAAGAACTGACTGGAGCATCTCTCATGAGATTTTTGAGTATTGTGGGAGTTTCGAATCAGGGCTGCATATTATATACAAGTACTTGTTTTTTTCATTCAAAATTGTGTGCAAGTCACTCCAGCATAGTATACATTGTTGAGTATTATAACCAAGATCTAATTGGTATTCTTCATGTGCATGAGTCTTGTTCAGGGGCAGTATTTTTTCTCTTTAAGGGATAGTAATGTTTAATTTTAAGTTTCTTTAATGTTGTAGGCCAGTGCTTTCCAAACTGTGTGTCGCGACACGTTAGTGTGTCGGCTGCAGTGTGTAGGTGTGTCACAGGCATTTACACACTGCAAGATTGTCATTCAGCCCAAGCACAAGCTACACTGGGAGCTGAGTTAAAACACTACTACTTAATGGTCGCATTTACACAGCGGGAGATTGCCTCCGTGTGCTGCATACTGCTGGAGCACCACAAAAGACTTGTAACAGCTGGAGCACCTCTGTGGGCTGCATACATAATACGTATACAACACACGGAGGCACTCCAGCTATTACAAATCTTTTGGCGCTTCAGCTGTTAAAATATTTTGAGATGCCACCTCCTCTATACCTCTGCCCTCTCTTTGAGCTGCCAGGATGGAGTGTCCCTGTGTGCCGAGGTGGACTGTCACATGGCTGCTGCTTCTGCTTTTGGTGCTGATGAGACGGGAAAGACGGACAGTACTTCTAAAATCAGATATGCTCTATCTATTTACTAATGCGACATGAGAATCTTGCGCTTATATGTAGCGCAACATTCTCATGTCGCCCTTTTAAAAACCACACAACATGCTTAATGCCTTCCGCAGTATGAATGAAAGGTTTTCATGAGATATGTTGTGTCCCCTTACATCTTCTTATTACAATTTATGTATGTGTCCGTATCTCTTATAAGGGATTATTAGTTTAACCTCCGGTTTGCTAGCAAAATTGAATGACTGTGTCACGAAATGATGCATGTCTAAAAAGTGTGTCACCAACATGAAAAGTTTGGAAAGCTCTGTTGTAGGCATTAAAAAAGAATGACATTGATGTAAACCTTTATGGTTTGAGAGATATAACTGGATAAAGTTCCCCATCCAGGCTGTTTCAGCTCTCTAGCTGACTGCAGCAGATTCCAATCATTTGACTGTCCGGCGGCTCTTCAGTAGAGCTGAAATCATGCTATTTAGAAATAACTAATTTATTGGAATGATCTACGAAGTGTGCCTGGTTTGCAAGCACACTTTGTAGACCGTTCCAATCAAGTATTTATTTCTAAATAGCATGATTTCAGCTCTGCTGAAGAGCCGCCAGCCAGTCAAATGACCGGAATCTGCTGCTGTCAGCTACAGCGCTGACTTCTCTGAAACAGCCTGGGAGGGGGGACTTCAGTCAGTTATATCTCTCAAACCATAAAGGTTTGAGAGACAAGACTTACATCAATGTCATTATTTTTTAATGAATGCAATATTTAAAAAAACTTAAAATTAAACATTACTATCCCTTTAACACAATATTAATGGACACGTCTATCAAATCTTCAGCGCTAATGTGAGTACAAGCATTTGCATCCATGCCCTGAATATCACTGCATCACTTATTTTCCAGACATTATTGACTTTTATGTCAACGGAACAATTTCATGTGTTTACGGGTGATGAATCGGTGTTTTTTATCAATGTAAAATTCGATGATCTATCATGCTTCCTCCTTGATAGAGCCATGATTCTGACATAATGCATTGATTTTGACAAATCCTCATTGATCTTCTCAGTGATCTTGCAGGAGGAATCTTGCTTTTCAATTTACAGACAGTTGTGCATCTCTAGGTAACAGTTTGTATAGAACTTCACCCATGCTGCATTTCAGAAAAAAACCCACATTTTTATTTTAACCCCTTAGTGAACGGCCACGTGCACACGTGGCCAGCACTTAATGCCCGCCAAACAATTTCTTTCATTTTTTTAAACGACTTCTGGGACGTACATGTACGTTCCCTGTCCACCTGGGACATCCACTTAGGAAGTACATGTATGTCCTCAGGCGGTAAGGGGTTAATCGCAGTTTTGTGTAGGGCATGGCTGTGAAAACTTAGAGTTTGAGGGAGTTGATCTAAGAAACAGTTAAAAAAAAAATTAGAGATAGTAATACCTCAAGTAAACTTTAGCTCTGAGTATTAGTTAAGTTTTTTTAACATGTTGCACTATAAATACTTATAGATCTGTAGTTCAAACACTATTAAAGAGGAAAAGATCCCCCTCGCTCCCCTTTCCCTTACGTCACGCTGCCTCTCTATCTGGTCTGTATGGAGTGCGACGAGGGACAACCTTTACTAAGCAAAAGGAAAATCATGCCGTCCTTTGTCAAGGGGGCGGGGTTTTCCTTATACTTACTGAATGAAGATCGTCCCTCGCTGCATCCATCCAATCTCACGACTGGATTGCACATCTAAGGGGAGGCGGCCAGAAGGGGCGGGAGGGGAATCCTTTACTCTTGAATAGCGTTTGAACTACAAATCTGTAAGTAACTATATACAGTGCAACATGCTAAAAAAATGTAACTAATACTTGGAGCTAAAGTTTTCTTGAAGTATTACTGTTCCTTTAATTTTTTGTAACTGTTTCTTACATGAACCCCCTCATTTCACAGCAATGGAGGGGCTTAGTTAGAGTTTGATAAACTGCAGCCCTGAATTTCTGTGATGTACTATGTTTGTGTGCTTCAGCGAAAATCATAATGTGGTATTTGTCAAACATGTTTTGCCTTTTTAATTTACTCTTATATTCAGATGTAGATGAATGATTGCAGTATTCAAGCTTTATTAACAAACTAGTGTAAAAGCCCATGTACACATGCCAAGGTCCGGGTAATGTTAACCCTTTGAGTGCCAGAGGGGTACGCAACACATTTATTAAGTGTTTCTGACCTTGGATTAAAAATAGCCAATCTATCAGCTCAAGGCTTGAGCAATAAAATGTATCATATCGATAATTATCTGTCAGCCATCTTGTGACATTGCTACTTAAAATGATAAACCAGTGGTTCTCAATCTGTTTTTGCTCAAGGCACCGCAACACACAGTCTGGAATTTTCAAGGTGCCCCTAATACTTTGTAGGTAGTCTGTCAACAGTATACTTAAGGGAAAAGTATAGGGACCTCGCACCCAATGTTTCACTCTACAAAGCACCTGTAACCCTGTATTGTTTAAACCCTGAGATTGTAAAGCGCTGCGTACACTTGTGGCGCTATATAAATAAACATATTAATTCATTCATTTATATATATATTTTACCTTTTAAATGAGAGTGCTTCCTGACCAGTTTGTGCTCCGTCTTTGCATATATATATATATATATACACTAATTGAAGAGCCCGTGTACACGGGCCACAGTACCACCCAGCAACGGCCGCGGTGCAGTCATGCACAGTAGAGACTGCCCTTGCCGCGGCTGATAACGGAGAGGGGCACTCTGAATTTAGACCATAGTCCTCTCTGGGCACGGTCTGAATTCGGAGCCCCGCTCCGTTATCAGCCACGGCACGGGCAGTCTGTACTTCATACTCACAGTCCATTTTAGCTTTATGCTGGAGTTTATACATAGTCCCACTAGAGGCCAGAGTGGGCACCCCACCCACTACACATGCTGCTGGGTTACATGAAGGTTTCTTGTATCTTTTAGTCCTGACAGAGGAGTTGGGAACAGCATCCTAAGAGGTTATCCCCGGCCTCTTTCTTTAGTCTTGGGTCATAGCCACCGAAGTTTAGCTTCCTGGCCACAATCCTTGTGGTGGGAACATCAGGGTACTTCTGTGGCTGTAGCCACCTTGACTTACAGCCCCCATCTGAAAAGGGCACCTGGCCACTACAGTGCCCACTCACTCTAACTCTTCCGGTGAGGGCACTCACCAGTCACAGTTTCTCCCGTACTCCTTTAGGAAGCACATGGACCCTAGGCCTCCCACCATTATGGAGAGGCCTTCTCTCCTCTGCCTACATTTTCAACTGTCCCTCTCTCTCTCTCTCTTCCTAGCCTTTTTTCTACCCACCCCCAATAAGATCTGATGTCACAGGTAACATTTTCAAGTTCTCTTTTTGCTTAGCCTGATTTAAGGGGAAAGATACACACATTCCACACACAGATTTGCCCTACCCCCCTCTATCTGATCATAACACAATCTCTTTGGTCAGCTAGACTGGATGGCACCATTCCTCTGAACATCATACATACTAACCAACCCATTCAATGCTGGTAAATGGTCAGCACTCTCTAATGCATGTACACACAGGGGACATTAATGTTTTCAAGAATGGGAACACATATGAAACAATGGAGATCACTGAAAATAGACAGGGTTCATTCTCAGGGTGACAACCATTCTGTCACAGTCTGGCCCCCCCTTTCAGATGGGGACACAAGAGTTCAGTCCACACGGATAGATCACTGGGTCCCCACATATTAACTAATTTACTGTACTTCTATCAATACAGACTTCAAGCCTACAAAGCATTTTTATATACAGTACATCATTTGTATCTTTAGCAGTGATAGTTCCAAAACAAAGTCCAGTGATTCAGGATACTTCCTAGGGTAAGACATATCAGATTAGGGTGCAGGAAAAAGTAGGCCCTAAACAGTTCAAACAGGCAGATCTCCTGGTTTGGCAATGCATTTTCCTCACAAGCACAAAAGCTTACTGTCATGAATATTAAGAGACCATCCCAGAACACCATCCCACTTAAATCAGTCCAACATAAATAATCAGAACAAGTCCCATCACAATCAGTCCCCACAGGAGTGTCACTTACCCCTGCAAAGCCTTCCAAGTAACATTGCTTTTGGGGTGGATTAACTTTTCCATTAAACTTCTCACTGTAACTGATTTCTGAATCGATCATCCTCCACTGGATTTTCCTTTAGGCTGAGAAAGTAGTGCAATGGTCTCTTACTGGATTATCCTTCTGGTCTCTGTGTCATATTACTCCCATGCTTGGATTCTGTGGCACACAACACTGGTTCAGCACATTCTGAATTTTCAGTCTGGATCTGGTTGCTTTGGAGCTGTGTTTTTCAATGTTTGACCACTTTGCTTTGAGGTACAGGATCATCCAGGCAAGTCTGTAAAGCTGTAAATCACTGCATTGCTGGGGCATAGTGGGTGCTGGATGCAGACTACACCCCTAGTCCCATTTTGTCTGGCAGGGCTGATAGGGTAATAGCTCACATGTCCTTTAGGCTAACTCTAAGGCAAAACAAAAATAAGGAGGGGTTCCCATACTGTTGTCCTTGGCCATGTCTTTTTTGTCTGGGTATTAAAGTGACCACGCTACTGAGCTGGCACAACTAGCACACATAGTGGTTAGGGTTCACATTTTTGTCCAGGTCTTCACAGAAAATGATGGCATCCCAGGCAGGGCAAAGTACTTTGGCATCCTGGTTGAGAACCACAGGGTTAAACAAAAAAACATTAGGAAGGTCTGCAAAATATGCACTGGACTAATTCTTGGGAAAACCAGATGTTTCATAGAGAGCAACTAACAATTCCCAGTCTTAGTAATGCATTCAAGGGGTTAAATACCCCATTTACATTTTTATTATGTCTCTGTGATAGAACTGATTTGCTCTAGAGTTGTTCTAGGGCTTCTCAGTACATAAGCCTCTCTGTCTTCATTTAAGATTTTGTCAGAAAAAATAATAAAAATAATAATAATAAAGGTATGTAAAATGTGTTACATTGTATTAAAAGGAAAGTATCGGAAAACATAGGTTTACTTATTAGCCAGCATATTTGATTTGGCATGATAGTTCCGGATATTTGCATAACTGGCATGCAAGGAGTAAGTAACCAGTGTACAATAGTCCACCATGCCCCTGACTGCTCCCACACCTGATTAACACCTTCCTCACACTGCTGTATCTCTCCTTAAAGGGATAGTAATACATCAATATAATTCCATTTAATAATGTACCTAGTAAAAAATGAATTAATTGTGCCGTGTCCCATCTCTCAAATCTTTATGGTTTGAGAGATGTCAGCTTACAAAGTTCTCCCTTACCTTCCCTTGCACTGACGTCAGCTTGCTATTTTACAGATGGAGATCCCGGTCCGCAGACCGTCCTGCAGCTCTTCAGCAGAGCCGAAATCACACTCTTTAGAAAGAAATACATCATTTGAACCGTCTACAACATAGCAGAACCTGAAATCACGCTCTTTAGAAAGAAACACTTCATTTGAATGGTCTACAACATATGCTTGCATACAGGCACACATAAACCGTTCAAATGAAGTATTTCTTTCTAAGGAGCACAATTTCGGCTCTGCTGAAGGTCTGAGGACCAGGATCTCTTCTGTAAGATAGACAGCTGACATCAATGCAAGGCGAGGGAAGGTTTGAGAGATCGGACACGGCGCAATTAATTCATTTTTTTACTAGGTACATTATTAAATGGAATTATAGGGATAAGTAATGTTAAAATATAAACATGCATAAGATTGTTTAATTTTTCATAACGCATAGCCTCTTTCCGTCACATCATGCAGAATTCACTTACATCCGGAAGCCAGTCCAGACGGATCTCAACGAGGGACAATATTGTGTCAAGGGAGGCATGGTTTTCCGTATACTGACACAAGCAATATTGTCCTTCGTTGCAATCCTTTCTGTCAAGCTTTCAGATCTCAATGACGTGATTGAAAGGGGTGGGAGAGGGAAACTTGATTTTTAAGAAGAATTTAAAGGTAAAGATTTCAAAAGATGCTATGCATTATAAAAAAGTGTAATTGAACAATGCTATGTATATTTATATTTTGACATTGCTATCTCTTTAACCCAGTATTTCTGCTGAGGTTGTTGGGGGAGGGCAGGAGACACTTCAAAGTAGGACATGAGGCTTTGTTTCAACACCAAACCTCCATGGAAAAGCTGGTTCAAAATACATTTTACTATTTGTACTCTAGATAAGCTTACATTTGGCAGACACCATTAGACTCAGTGAAAAGCAAGCAATAATCAATGCCCCGATCAACCAAGGAACAGACACAGCTTACCTCATTATCATCCAATCTACATGTGGAATTGCAATTACATCAATACATGCGCGCAATGATAAAGTTAAGATCAACATAGAAAAAGGCATTCAACAAGGAGGCACAATCTCTCCAAAACTATTTTCTGCTTGTTTAGAAGAAGTTTTCTGCAAACTGGGACAAAAAAAGGACTTAAGATCAATGGAGATTACCTACATCACTAATGTTTTGCAGACAATATCCTACTCTTTGCCAGTGGTCACAATGAACTGCAAGAAAGAATTGAAGAAGTACAACATGGAGGCAAAAAATTTAGTCGTCATATTTAAAGGGATAGTTGGTTTTAAGAAATTCTAATATTGTAGATATTGAAAATAGAAGTATAATAACCTATCTCTCGTCTCTCAAACTTTTATAGTTTGAGAGAGAAGAGCATCTAAAGCCCCCCCCCTTCAGAGATTTCAGTGCTCTAGCTGACAGATGGAGATTCCGGTCATTTGACCAGCTGGTGGCTCTTCAGCAGAGCTGAGCTAGCACTATGTAGAATGAAATATTTCATTGGAATGGTCTACAAAATGTGCTTGCAAACCAGACCTTTTGTAGACCTTTCCAGTTAAGTATTTCATTCTACATAGCACTATCTCGTCTCTGCTGTAGAGACCCGCTGGCCTGTCAAATGACCAGAATCTCTGTCTGTCAGCTAGAGCGCTGACGTCTGTGAAAGGGGCCGGAGGGGGGAACTTTAGATGCTTCTATTTTTAATATCTACAATATTAGAATTTCTTAAAACCAACTATTACTATCCCTTTAACAAATTTACCATACCAAGGAAAATCACAGTAGATGGACAAGAGTTAGAAGAAGTGGACAAATATGTTTACCTTGGACAGCAAATGTAAACTGATAGAAACACCATGACTGCAACTATTTGGAAAACTTAGTAGTATTGTCTTCAAGTAAAATTTGCCACTCTGCCTCAATCAAAAAGTTTTTGACCAATGTATCTTCCAGGTTCTTACATACGGGATCAAGAAATGTGCTCATGCGCTAAAGGCATTTTTCCAGAGCAAATAGATGTTGACCATGTTACAATCCAGAAATCTGTATACCGAAAGCTTCTTAAATTGCCCATAGAAAATTGGCTAAAATCACGCGCAATAGAACTTCCTACATTATGTGCATTCGCTATTCCACTCAGATTATTTAATCTTGGTCACGCCCACAAAAAATATGCACCTCTGTTTGCTAATTTTGTTTTTTCATGTGCAACTCAACCTCATAATGTGCAAACTTATTTGCTAGTGACTTTTACACTTGAAATAGCAATTGCTCATGTTTCTTACATCCTGCAGTAACTGCCAAAACCATACAAAAGCGTAAGGTTTGAAACATTGAATTCTGGACATAGCAAAAAGAGTCTAAAAAAAGTGTGCTTGGATTTGACAGCAAACAATGGTTTATGGCATAATTAAAAGAGCCCTTAAAATGGAAATGGGAAGGTCACATACCAAAAAGACCTGACAGTAGATTGACCAAATATATTTTGGAATGGATTACACTTGACTAGAGATGCACCGATACCGCTTTTTTAAGACCGAGTACAAGTACCGATACTTTTTTCACGTACTCACCGATACCAATTACCGATACTTTTTTGCGGTCATTTGCCAGTTTTCCAAGTACCTATATGCTTTAGGTCCTTGGAAAATTGGCAAATGACCACAAAAAAAAGTATCGGTAATTGGTAACGGTGAGCACTTGAAATACACACACACACACACACACACACACACACACATACATACATACATACATACACACACACCACCTCTTGACTCTTGATTCTCCCCTTTTGACTCTTTCTCCTCCTCTTGATTCCCACCTTTTGCTTCATTCTTCCCCTCTTGAGCCCCCTTCTTTTGCCTTGGCTTTTTCTCTCCCTTTTGATCGCCCTTTCTCCCCCTCCTTCTCCTTGACTTTTGATCCCACCCTTTTGCCTCTCTCCCTCCTGACCCCCCCCTCCTTTTGCCTCTTCTTGGCCCCCCTCCTTTTGTCTCCTGATCCTTCCTCCCTTTGCCTATTTTTCTCCCTCTTGACCCCACTCTCTGCCTCTTTCACCACCCGCTGCCCCATCTTGCCTCCCTTACTCTCCTCTGCCAGGTGCTCCCTGTTCTCTCGCGAGCCCAGGCAGAGGTCAGCGTTGGAGCGTTGCCATGGTAACCCGCGGCAATGCTCCAACGATGCAGTAGGAAGAGAGGTGACCAGGGAGCATTGTGAGCAGCTCCCCGGGCTCCCTCTCTGAAGCACCAACCCTGACACAGGGTATCGGTGCTGGCATCGGCCGCATTTGCGCGAGTACAAGTACTCGCGCAAATGCTGGTATCGGCACCGATACCAGTATCGGTGCAACCCTACACTTGACACTATACGCACAAGAAGAAGACCAATGACAAGATGAGTTGATGAAATTACCAAGTTAGTTGGTAGAGTTAGGGAAAAAATTATTTGATCCCCTGCTGATTTTGTACGTTTGCCCACTGACAAAGAAGTGATCAGTCTATAATTTTAATGGTAGGTTTATTTTAACAGTGAGAGACAACAAAAAAATCCAGAAAAACGCATTTCAAAAAAGTTGTAAATTAATTTGCATTTTACTGAGTGAAAGAAGTATTTGACCCCTTTACAAAACATGACTTAGTAGTTGGTGGCAAAACCCTTGTTGGCAGTCACAGAGGTCAGACGTTTCTTGTAGTTGGCCACCAGGTTTGCACAAACTTCAGGAGGGATTTTGTCCCACTCCTCTTTGCAGATCCTCTCCAAGTCATTAAGGTTTCAAGGCTGACGTTTGGCAACGCAAACCTTCATCTTGAGCCACTCCTTTGTTGCCTTAGCCGTGTGTTTTGGATCATTGTCATTCTGGAATACCCATCCACGACCCATTTTCAATGCCCTGGCTGAGGGAAGGAGGTTCTCACCCAAGATTTGATGGTACATGGCCCTGTCCATTGTCCCTTTGATGCGGTGAAGTAGTCCTGTCCCCTTAACAGAAAAAAAACCCCCAAAGCATAATGTTTCCACCTCCATGTTTGACGGTGGGGATGGTGTTCTTGGGGTCATAGGCAGCATTCCTCCTCCTCCAAACACGGTGAGTTGAGTTGATGCCAAAGAGCTCGATTTTGGTCTCATCTGACCACAATACTTTCACACAGTTCTCCTCTGAATCATTCAGATGTTCATTGGCAAACGTCAGATGGGCCTGTACATGTCCTTCTTGAGCAGGGGAACCTTCACAGTGTAGTGTGTTACCAATTGTTTTCTTGGTGACTATGGTCCCAGCTGCCTTGAGATCATTGACAAGATCCTCCCATGTAGTTCTGGGCTGATTCCTCACCATTCTCGTGATCATTGAAACTCCGCGAGGTGAGATCTTACATGGAGCCCCAGACCGAGGGAGATTGACAGTTATTTTGTGTTTCTTCCATTTGCAAATATTTGCACCAACTGTTGTCACTTCTCATCAAGCTGCTTGGCGATGGTCTTGTAGCCCATTCCAGCCTTGTATAGGTCTACAATCTTGTCCCTGACATTCTTGGACAGCTCTTTGGCCTTGGCCATGGTGGAGAGTTTGGAATCCAATTGATTGATTGCTTCTGTGGACAGGTGTCTTTTATACAGGTAACAAGCTGAGATTAGAAATACTCTCATTTTTTTGAAATGTTTTGTTGTTATTCTGTCTCTCGTTGTTCAAATAAACCTACCATTAAAATTATATGCTGGTCATTTCTTTGTCGGTGGGCAAATGTACAAAATCAGCAGGGCATCAAATCTTTTTTTTCCCTCACTGTATATAGTATATGTATATATATATATGATATTGTTGTAGAGCACTCACTTAGAATTTCATTTTTAATTTGCCTGGGTGCCAGTCCCGTGTTCATGTAGATAATCCAAAAGAAGACTGCACTCAGAGGTCTTATATCACCTATAAGACCTGTGAGTTCAGTTTTCTTTTGTAATATATATATATATATATATATATATATATATATATATATATAGAGAGAGAGAGAGAGAGAGAGAAAGTTATAATTATATATTAGCTATATAAAATATTGGTTTGTAGAAATGTCAATGGCAAAGAAAAGGGTGTATAATTCATTGGTTTCATCAATAGATATTACAGAGTACATTAAATACAAATCAATAGTAATATAAAAACCACTTGCAAAAGGTTACATTTATTTTGATTAAAAAAGAGGTTTGATGAAAAAGAAAATCCTTTAAAAAGTTTGGGAACAATTGCCTCAAACCCTCTGTTAGATGAAAAGGTTGCAGTGCATTGCTTTTTCTTAAAATTAGACTCTCCGTTAATGCTGCAACTGTTAGCAACACATTGGCCCCAAATGTGGTGATTCACACTTCCAGTGGTTGCCGTGTGTGACACATCACCTTGCCACAATGTTCACTGATGGTGATTGCCATACATGACATCACCTTGTGCAATGTTCCTGCATTCATGGGGTGAAAACAGGGAAGTTCAGTAGAGGCGATCTGCACGACTGCCTGTGTTTTCAATTTCTAATGTTTTTGTTACAAACTAAAAATTAACTTTCCCTCTGTCTAGAATGTGCAATTATCCTTTTGTTTTAATTGATTTATATTTGTTTTCTCTACGTCAATTCATTGTTGTATTTCAGAATAACATGAGAAATCCTTAACCCTTTGAGTGAGTGCCAGAGAGGTATGCAACGTGATGCATATCCCCTTGGCACTTAAAGGGTTAAACAAGTGTTTAGGAATTTTGGTATCCATGTTTTTCCAGGAGAAGTAACACAGGGAGTATTTTTAGATACAATATATGTGACATAAATCTTGCAGATAAGATAAATGATTCCCATTGAGACAGTGCAGTATTCATACATTAATTCATTCTCAAGGACTGGGTGAAGGTTATAGAGCAGTGATGCACCATGGAAGAGACATAAGAGTTCTTTCCCTGAAGAACATTTAGAATCTTTTGGCTACAGATATTGTTATTTGTCCATTCTACAAAGATGTATTGAATATATATATATATATATATATATATATATATATATATATATATATATATATACTAGGTGAAGAACCTGAGTATACGGGCCACAGTGCCACCCAGCAACAGCCATGGTGTAGTCATGCACAGTACAGACTGCCCATGCCGAGGCTGATGCGGATCGGGCGTAGGGTTGCCACCCAACCGGTATTTTACCGGCAGGCCAGTAAAAAATTGGCTTCTGTCCAATGTTAAGTCTATGGAGGGAATGCCATGGCTGGTATTTTTCTGAAGAAAAGGTGGCAACCCTAAGCAGGCGCTCCAAATTCAGGCTGAAGATGCACAGACAGGTCAATGGTCTGAATTCAGATCCCTGCTCCGTTATCAGCCGCAGCGCGGGCAGTTTGTAGTATGCATGACTGCAGTGCACGCAGCCATCTCTACTGCGCATGACGGCTTTTGACAAACACACATTTAGCTAATTATTATAATGGATATATATATATATATATATTTCTGTCTGCCATCTTATTGCTTATATATTGTTATTTATATTTAATCATATACATAATGGGGGAAATGTATAAATCATTCAGAGTAGCTTAGCTGGCAGCAGCCTAAAACATCAACAGCTGCACTTTGAGATATGCACTAAAGAGTATGATCGCTGTAGTTCGTACCTGAGAACTCATTCTGCTCTCCTAAAGACATTAACCCACTGACTGTCAGAAGGCTGTAACACCCTTCTGGCACTCAAAGGGTTAGTGACTGCAAGCTCCAAATGCCTTCTTTTTACCATGCGCAGGGAAATATAATAAATTTAATGATTCTTACAAACAAAGAGCAGATGCAAAGAATGCTCCAAAGCTCCCATTCTTTCCAACAGTACCCTCCATTTGGAGCAAGTGACATGAGGGGAGAATTTTAGGCTTAACACTCTGACTGCCAGAGAGGTATGCAACACATTGCTTTAATTAAACTTGTTTTTTCTACATTAACAGTGCCCTCTAGTGGTCACATTCTAGCTAGTTATTCTGTTGCATTCTCTAGGAGAGGTAGGTCATTGACATACAGTTCTGCATAGAATGTGATGGAAACTGCTGAATCATGCTGGCAGTTAGAACGTTCAGGAAGTAATCACATCAGTTTACTTCCTGGTTATTTGAACTGTTATAAACTATGAATACAACAACTGACAGCAGTTAGAGTGACCTTGTTTTACTCAGTAGGAAAAACTCTATAATATATTGGTTTCCATAAAAATGTTTGCTGCTACTTTAAACTTCTGGGATCCCTTGGGATCTGAAGTTGTCCCAAAATGATTGCTATGCAACGCATTGATTACCTCTCTGATGCAACAGGGAGGCGTTAAATGCTATTCTTCTCGCACCCTTCTGGTTCTTAAAGAGTTAAACAGACACTATTACCAGAAAACAACGTAGGTGATTGCAAAATCACCTACATGATGCATTAGCCATTTTTTATTTAACCCTTTGAGTGCCTAATGGTTACTCAACATATTGCTTTTGCAATGTATTGGCTTCCCCTCTGGCACTCAAATTATTAAAAAAAAAACAAAAAAAAACAAAAAACAGTCTTTGCTTTATTTATATTGTCATATTGTGCTAATCCATTTTTATGCATATATTATCTCCCCCACTCACAGACATTTAACCCTTCCAGTACTGAGGGAGGTGGACAACACATTAGGTTGTGTTAATAGGTGGAGGGAGGTAATATAGGACTATGACAGAAAGTTCCTGCATGGCATTTCTTAACCCCATATGGACTAGCGGCCCTGGGGTTGGTTTCCCTTTACAGACCAGATAGGGAAGTTCGGTGTGGAGGCACATGTGACTGATCACGTTCGCCAGCGCGAATGGGGGACTGATAGTGTAATGACGTGCCAGGACCATCACTAGTCCTTTAGGCAAGGACAGCTAGCACTGTGAGGAAGAGAGAGGCAGAGAACACTGACAAAGACAATGTATGTCATTGGCTCAGCCAGCACATGTGATCACTGTAGCCAGGGAAAGGCAGAAACTGACTGCTCTGGTCCTGACATGATCACAACGCACCCTGAGAAGTGATGCGATCATGAAGTCTGTGACGGACTAGGTCCTTCATACGTCCTGGTCCTCAAGGGCTTAATTAGCATAAACTAGAAATCTAAATAATAAAAAAAAAAATAGCTATTACAACAGATAGGTGTCTTTGGATCTGCCAGAGTTGTTTTTAAGTGGTAGGGTCCCTTCAATGTATAGGGGCAGGAAGACATATCAGCACATTGTTCAGCAGTTCCTACCTTTTTCCTATGGGTCATCATGTTGGGTGTCCTGGCTGAAGTTGTGTGTAACCTATCATTGTTTCTTACCTTGCAGATCCAGACTGGGCATCATACACACTGGGAGTGTTCATTTGCCTAAACTGCTCTGGAATCCACCGCAACATCCCTCAGATCAGCAGGGTGAAGTCAGTCCGCTTAGACCCCTGGGACGATGTACAGATTGAGGTATGGAAATATATATTTTTTTCCAGCATACAGGTCATGACCTCAACTTTCTGTACAGGACCCAATCTCTAACATAGAATTAACCCTTTGAGTGCCAGGGGTGTAACACCACCTAATAATAACCCCCACTTACCTTATTATGGTCAGTAAATCGTAGTGACCGTTATGAATTTGCCCATTGTCAGAGAATTTCAGACTCTGCTCACGGCATAAGCTGATCTTAACTCTTTAAACAGATATTAATGGCTGATTTTAACGAAGTTTAATATTTTAGATATAAAAAATAAATTAATTGATGTAAGTCAGGTCTCTCAAACATGTATAGTTTGAGAGATATACGCTTATAAAGTCCCCTCCCCTTTCACAGACGTCAGCGCTCTAGCTGACAGTGTGAGATCCTGGGCCTGGGACCGGCTGGTGGCTCTTCAGCAGAGCCGAAATAGCTCTATCTAAAAAGAAATACTTAATTGGAACGGTCTACAAAGTGTGCCTGGTTTGCAAGCACACTTTGTAGACCATGCCAGTGAAGTATTTCTTTCTAGATAGAGCTATTTCGGCTCTGCTGAAGAGCCACCAGCCGGTCCCAGGCCCAGGATCTCACACTGTCAGCTAGAGCGCTGACGTCTGTGAAAGGGGAGGGAGGGGGGAACCTTATAAGAGCATATTTGTCAAACTATACATGTTTGAGAGACGACATATCAATTTATTTATTTATTTTTTTATATCTACAATATTAAACTTTGTTAAAATCAGCCAATCCTATCCCTTTAAAGCGGAACTATCATCATCATACTATTTTGCCACAATCCATCCTATATAATAATTCGCTAGAAAGTTTGTAACAACGCAGTCATGCACAGTAGAGACTGCCCGTGACGAGGCTGATACAGAGTGGGGGACTCTGAAGGAGCATCCAGCTCTGTACAGAGCGGGCAGTCTCTACTGAGCATGACTGCACCGCGACCGGCTGGCACTGTATCAGCCGTGGCGTGGGCAGTCTCTACTGTGCATGACTGCCCTGTGACCGGCTGGAAGTGGCACTGCGGCCTGTGTAACGGGCTATTCAACTAGTTACTAATATAGCGATAGGCAAAAGCATACTTCTGTTATGCTGAATACGTCCGTGTTATTGAGGTAAACCAGCTTCTTCTGCAGCCACCAGCAGACTACAGCTCAGACATCTTAGATGAAAGTTACCTCTGAGTCTACGCTGTCTTTCCCTTGCCCGGATTGTTGGTGACGTTCGTTGGTTACCTTAAGGTAACAGAAGTTACTGACGGCGCAGGCGCACAGAGTTTCTCTTGTAAGCTCTGTTCCCTGGATGCCTGCAGAAGAAGTTGGTCTTCTTCAATAGTGCTGACTTATTCAGCATAATAGAAGTATGCCTTTGCCTATCTCTATATTAGTAATGGAGTGAGGGCAATATTATTATGTTTATTTACAAAGTAACAGGAACACAGGTGAACCGTTGTTGTTTAGATCTTAATAACACAGTATCAAGAGTCTTATAAATGTTCCTCCAAAGATCTTTACTGAAGCGTTTCTTCTTCCAATCGTTCTCCCAATTATAATTCCGTCCTTTAAGGACATGTGATGGACCTAGTCCGTCATAGACTTCATAATCGCATCGCTCCTCAGGGAGCACTGTGATCATGCCGGGGAGGTTGCAAGGGACTTTTCCAGGGCCAGAGCAGTCAGTTTCAGCCTTCCCCAGCGAGACAGTACATGTGAGAACTGCTACGGCAATCGTGTGCCGGCTGAGTCAATGACAAAGACATTCATTGTCTTTATCAGTGTTCCCTGCCTCTCTCTTCCTCACAGTGCTAGTGAGGAAGAGGGAAACAGAGAACAGAAAAGGGCCACAACCTCTCTGGCACTCAAAGGATTAAAGGAGAACATATACATCCTATAAAGTTATCATTATTTAATTCTGTGTCCCCCAATACTGTTTTTGTTTTTCTAAATCAGTAATTTCAGCGTGATATAAGCTCAGAAAGTGTTACTGCCTGACGTCACTGGTTGCCTCTTCGTGGTACAACTCTGTACCAAACGTCTGTCAATCTTCTCCTCTTCTCCTCCCCCCTGTTGTGCCTGTTCCCTCCTCCTAGTCTGACTCTCAAATCTCCATGTGACCTGGCACACATTGACCTGCATTGGCAAGAGAGCGCTCCAGGTCACATGGAGATTCGAGCCTCATACAAGAAGGAGGGAACAGGCACAACAGGGGGAGGAGAAGATTGACAGCCGTGCAGTACAGAGCTGTACTACGCGAGGCAACCAGTGACTTCATGCGGTAACATTTTCTAAGTTTATATCTCGCTGAAACTACCGATGTAGAAAAAAAAATAGGATTCAAGCTGTATTGGGGACACAGAATAAAATAATGATTACTTTACAGGAGGTGAAAGTTCCCCTTTAAAAGCTCATTTTAAATCAATGGGAATTTATCCGTTCCCTTTGGTGTGGCTGGCTTACCTCAGAATTGCACCGATTTTCTTGCATCGTCCACAATACGTAATACATTTTCTGATAAGTTCCTCAAAAACAACTACAAGGCAGATCAGACAACACTGTCTGGTTTGTGTTGTGTGTGAGAAAAACGATTTTGCCCTCTAGCTATTTGATCATTCTGAAGACGTGTTCACGGGAGACTTGTCGGGTAATGATGTCGAGCATTTGTATGTCTGCAGTCCTCAGCTGAACTGGGAAAATATCTATCTAGAATCTCGCTTTATTTCACAGTCTTATCTTTTTTAAAACCCTTTGATGCTGGTATCCAGGGGTTAACCGTTTGAGTGCCAGAGGGGTCCGCAACGCATTGCAAAGCAATGCGTTGCGGACCCCTCTGGCACTCAAAGGGTTAAAACTTATATACCTGAATTGGAATGATCTCAGGAGTCTGCAAGACAAGGCTTCTAAAATTGAATTTCTGGCTCTTATATGGAAGCATTTTGTAAACATCCATAGACATGGACCCTCTAGACTGGCTCCCAAAACTCCTAATTGGCTCCTAAAAATTCTGTCTGCCTTCAAAGTTTATTATATTTGGTCCACCCCCTCCCCATTCCTATAGTAGATATCAGTGTCTTCATCTGGGAAAGAAGACAAATGTATTAAAAGGCAGGGATTGACTGAACCACATGTCGGTGAAGGGATTATTACATCACATTCACGTATTTTTATTACTGGGGAGAAAAATATTATATATAAGATAGAGATAGATAGACAGACAGACAGATAGATAGGTAATCAGTCCTGTTTCACATAGGCCACAAACAAGAACCAATGTTTTAGTTTCTGATGAGACCTGCTGTGGTGTGTTTAGTGCATATGACTTATTTGGTGCATATGGCGTGTTTAGTGCGTATAACTTGTTTGGTGCATATGGTGTGTATGGTGCGTATGACTTGTTTGGTGCATATGATGTGTTTAGTGCATATGCTGTGTATGGTGAGTATTACTTGTTCGGTGCATATGGTGTGTTTAGTGCGTATAACTTGTTTGGTGCATATGGTGTGTTTAGTGAGTATGACTTGTTTGGTGCATATGGTGTGTTTGGTGCATATGACTTGTTTGGTGCATATGGTGTGTTTGGTGCATATCACTTATTTGGTGCATATGGTGTGTTTAGTGCATATAAATTGTTTGGTGCATATGGTGTGTTTAGTGCATAAGGTGTGTATGGTGAGTATGACTTGTTTGGTGCATATGGTGTGTTTAGTGCATACGACTTGTTTGGTGCATATGGTGTGTTTAGTGGGTATGACTTGTTTGGTGCATATGGCATGTTTAGTGCATATGACGTGTTTGGTGCATATGGTATGTTTAGTGCATATGACTTGTTTAGTGCATATGGCGCGTATAGTGTGTATGACTTGATTTGGTGCATATGGTGTGTTTAGTGCGTATGACTTGATTTGGTGCATATGGCGTGTTTAGTGCATATGACTTGTTTGGTGCATTTGGCATGTTTAGTGCATATGACATGTTTGGTGCATATGACTTGTTTGGTGCATATGGCATGTTTAGTGCGTATGACTGATTTGGTGCATATGGTGTGTTTAGTGCGTATGACTTGTTTGGTGCATATGGTGTGTTTAGTGCATATGAAGTGTTTGGTGCATATGGCGTGTTTAGTGCGTATGACTGATTTGGTGCATATGGTGTGTTTAGTGCGTATGACTTGTTTGGTGCGTATGGTGTGTTTAGTGCATATGAAGTGTTTGGTGCATATGGTGTGTTTAGTGTGTATCACTTGTTTCATGCATATGGTGTGTTTGGTAAGAATGACTTGTCTGGGGCATATGGTGTGTTTAGTGCGTATGACTTGTTTGGTGCATATGGTGTCTTAGTGCATATGACTTATTTGGTGCATTTGGCATGTTTAGTGCATATGACTTGATTTGGTGCATATGGTGTGTTTAGTGGGTATGACTTGTGTGGTGCATTTGGCATGTTTAGTGCATATGACATGTTTGGCGCATATGACTTGTTTGGTGCATATGGCATGTTTAGTGCATATGACTGATTTGGTGCATATGGTGTGTTTAGTGCGTATGACTTGTTTGGTGCATATGGTGTGTTTAGTGCATATGAAGTGTTTGGTGCATATGGCGTGTTTAGTGCGTATGACTGATTTGGTGCATATGGTGTGTTTAGTGCGTATGACTGATTTGGTGCATATGGTGTGTTTAGTGCGTATGACTTGTTTGGTGCATATGGTGTGTTTAGTGCATATGAAGTGTTTGGTGCATATGGTGTGTTTAGTGTGTATCACTTGTTTCATGCATATGGTGTGTTTAGTGCGTATGACTTGTTTGGTGCATATGGTGTCTTAGTGCATATGACTTATTTGGTGCATTTGGCATGTTTAGTGCATATGACTTGATTTGGTGCATATGGTGTGTTTAGTGGGTATGACTTGTGTGGTGCATATGGTGTGTTTAGTGCATATGACTTGTTTGGTTTATATGGTGTGTTTAGTGCGTATGACTTATTTGGTGCATATTGCATGTTTAATGCATATGACTTGTTTAGTGCATATGGTGTGTTTAATGCATATTACTTATTTAGTGCATATGACTTGTTTGGAGTATATGGTGTGTTTAGTGCATATGACTTGTTTGGTTTATATGGTGTGTTTAGTGCGTATTACTTATTTGGTGCATATGGCGTGTTTAGTGCATATGACTTGATAGGTAGAAGGGTATATTCGTTGTATTAATAAAACTCTTACTCACTGGAGGTGACTCAGCTGTTGCATACTACTGTGTACATAGAAGGATTCCATGGTGTTTTCTCATCATTCACTCTAGAAAACCAGTTTGTCTCGTTTGCACATCCCAGGTGAAAGGAGAAATTCACAGTGTCACTGGTTATGTATTACATCTGGCCATGTGTGTGTAATACCTAACTAAACACTGAGGCTGATATACAGAGACAAAGTGAGGCAATTCTGGTGCACACCAAGTGCACCATAGGGAATACATACAAATTCTTGTTTATTTAAAGGAGCAGTCAACTTTTTTATGAAAAAATATATATTGTATGGCTTTTCTGTTGAGCAAAATAAGGGTACTCCTACTGCTGAAAAATGCATATTTTCAGAGTTATTACTGTTTAAACCCATTTTTTTACATTAGTAGTAGCTTCTAGTGGTCAAATTCCAATTAGTTATTCTGTTACATTCTAATGGAGAGGAAAGTTAGTGACTTACAGTTCTCCATAGAATGTGATAGAAACTGCTGAGTCACTTCTTGTCAGTTAGAACTATCAGGAAGTAAACGCACAGTGACTTCACTTCCTGATTATGTGAATTGTTATAAATCTATATATATAATTTGCTAGGATGCATTGTTCCCTGTGTGCGTAACATGCACAGACACAGAGAGCAATGCCTTCTAGCAGACTGCGCATGTGTGGCGGTTGAGGAGAAAGCAGCAGCAGTGGAGGGGAAGCGGAGGTAGAGCGGCACGCTCCGCTGATCACCGCAATACCGCCTCTGTCCCCCTCCCCTACCGCCATGCGGAGAAACAGAACTGCCGGTGGAGGGAAAGGCATTGCCTTGGAATGCGTGGATACCACCTTGGCACTCAAAGGGTTAAGATCAGCCTCACTTAGTTTCTGTCCTGACTAGTATAGCTTCCTTTGGGAATGTAACAATACACACAATACAGCTGTTAGCAAAATCCTAACTCTTGAATGCAAGGAGTGTGTAAGGCTTTGCACCCCTTTGTAATGCCTTGCACTCCTCTCTGGCACTGAAAGGGTGAAATAGAGTACAGTACAGATTTTAACTAGGTCTACAGCTATTAAAGGGGAAGTAACAAGAAAAAAATATATATTCTCAATCTAATACATACTCCCACCTCTGACAGTTAGTAGCATTATTAATTCTTTGAATGCCAGGGGGTGTACAATGCATTGTGAATCAATGCGTTACGCAACCCTCTGGCACCCAAAGGGTTAAACCTATGTGCAAAGCATTGAATTGCTTTCCACAGCCCTATGTGCATTGCACACTCCTCTGGTACTTGAAGGGGTAAATTAATCCTTTATGTGCCAGAGGGGTACGCAAAGCATTGTGGAGAGCAATGTGTTGTGTACCCACCTGGCACTTAAAGAGTTAAAGCACTTAGTGAACAGGTCCTTCCTCTGTTTCTCCTCACCAGAGCAAGTGCTGTGTGCTTTGGAGAGACTGATGATTATTCCTGTTGGCTGCTAATATAACACACGTACCGGCATATCTAATAGAAATGGACCTGCCACTGGCAGCTTCAGCGCTGGCAGAAGGTGGGGCAAAAGCCTGAACTATGTGGGCTGTAAATTTATAATGCTGCAACTCACATTCTTTTTATTTAATCACAGTAAAGGCTTCCAGTTTCAATCACTATAGTAGTTTCCTTTCTCCGGTTTATGATTCATTGAACGAAATCATAATTATGTACTACATTGTTAGGTACATAGACGAAGGAGTCATTCGGAAAGCTCTATGATAGTATTAGAATACACGGATGAAGTTCACAGTAAGGTTTAGAGACACACACACACTCATTGTACCTTCTGTAGCAGGATGCCAAGCAAAATCATATCACCCAGTTACAGGAAGGCATTTCTAAGGTAGATCTGTCTTTTGATGTTAATTTTGCTCTAGTTACTTCATGTTGTTTTACAAATGTAACCCTTTGTGTGCCAGAGAGGTATCGTTGTAAACCCTACTGGCATCCAAAGGATTGACCCTTTGAGTTCCAGACCAACGCATTGCATTGCAATGTGTCGGATGCCTTTCTTGAACTCGGTGGGTTAATTGTCAGAATCTTTATGATCCATTGGAAAGTACTGTGTCTCTCTAGCAGAGTAAGACTGAACCCCTTGGATACTAATCTGACCATGGGAAAAACGAGGGGGGTTCCAATTGCCCACAAGACCCCTTTTCATTTATTTGCCCTTATCAGATCAGAGATACACATATTTAACACCTGAATATGATATTTCTTTGCTGCTGTTGTACATATCAGGGTTACATCTGTTAGCCAACAATTCCCATCATCCTCAGCTAGCCAACAGCCAACTGAAGATGATGAGAATTGCAGTCTGATAGGAGATATACATGTTGTTTCCACCCTCGTCTATTCACAGGAAACTGTAATGCCTATTTGGATGTAAAATGACACAAACTAAGTCACATTTTCAGGGGAAACCCCTTCTTTGGAAATGCTGGGTTTGTCCTTGTCTGTGTGTACCACCTTGCTTCACTAAGTGTTGGAGAATTATCTAGCATCCAGAGGGTTAATAACATAGAATGGAAATGTACATCCTCATAATGCTGAGTTAATACCTAACTGATATTATTTTTTACAGTACATGTCCTGCTTGGGAAACAAGGCAGCACAAGGAAAATATGAATCTAAAGTGCCAGCATTTTATTACAAGCCAACCTCTTCAGATTGCCAGTAAGTAGTCCAATATTTTCTCTATTCCTACGTTCAGACTCAAACTGGAGTAATTATTGGGCAATCCAAGAGACACACAATATTAACGCAATGCTCAATAATGTAAATACACCATAAATGACACATAAAATGCCCATTTATGTAAATACATCATAGAGGGACACATACAATTCCCACAGTGCCCATTTATGTAAACATATCATAGAGGGACACATAAAATTCCCACAATGCCTTTCATGTAAATGCACCAGGATACACATAAAACTCCCACAATGCCTTTCATGTAAATGCACCAGGATACACATAAAATTCCCACAATACCTTTCATGTAAATGCACCAGGATACACATAAAATTCCCACAATGCTCATTCATGTAAATGCTCCAGAAGACACGTAACATTCCCACAATGCCCATTCATGTAAATGCCCCAGAAGACACGTAACATTCCCACAATGCCCTTTCATGTTAATGATCCAGGAGACACATAACATTCCCACAATTTCTATTCATGTAAAGGCATCAGGACACAGAAAATTCTCACAATCCCCATTCATGTAAATGGGGGATTATGCACTAAAGCGTGTATATCACTTCTCCAGCTCCTGTGCATACCTGGGAGCTTTTTCTAGTGGACTCACAGAGAGGGGAGTCCTGTGGTGCTGCTGGGGGAGATACATTACATAATTCATGTCAAAAGGAGTGGGGGCTTAATCGTGAGTGTGGATGGAGCTTCTAAAACATAGTGAAAGTTGTAGGAATAGGCTGGGGAAGGAGGAGAAGTCGTCGGGGAGTGGGAGGAACAGACTGGGAAAGAGCAGAAGTGGGCAGAGGTTCATTAGAAACTCCCCACATCTGGAGAATCAGCCTCTGCCCCGCAGACCTGGTAATTAGCAGCAAAAAACAGAATCTCCGGACAAATCCTGAGAGTTCCCAGCCATGTTCCTATGTTTTTCTATAGATCCTACTCACTAAGATCTTAGTGCATTGGCTCCATAGAATAACACAGGAACTGGAGTGATATAAACGGAGAAGTCATCTCCACTTAATCACCTTCCTATCACACGTTAGTTCATCTACCCCTATGTGTCTCCTGGGTGGGGGTGCACTAAGGAGTGATAAAGAGGTGATAAAGTGGTAATGACTTCTCCAGTTGGAGAAATCGTAGTGCATTGGGTCCATAGGATAACATAGGCCTTGGAGAAGTGATATCACTGTAGAAGTCATCTCTACTGTATCACCTTAGTGCATAACCCCCATAGAATTCCCATAATGCTCATTCATGTAAAGGCATCAGGAGACACAGAAAATTACAGCAATTGCTTTTCATGTAAATGCACCATAAGGGACATAAAACCCCCACTTTTCCCACTGATGTAAAATGGGCTTTTAACCCCTTAAAATATGTTGGGAATCTGTCTATCATGCAGAGGGTTAACCTACTTTTCGTTCATGCAAATTTATATCTCCCTCCATGGAGCAGGTGGTTTGCCCCAAAGTTACTGCAAATGTGTTCTGAACACAGAGAGCTATGCTATCTTATTGTATCTTAATGGGATAGTAATACTTTATTATTACTATCCCCCATATTGTACATATTCGCAAAATAATTTAGTGGCCCCCAGGTTCATCTCTCAAACCTTTATGGTTTGAGAGATAACCGAAGGCAAAGTTCCCCTCTCCCTCCCCCTTCCCTGAAGTCAGCGTTGCACTGACTACAGGGGAAGTCTGTCGTACGATAGGCTTGTGGCTCTGTAGCTGAGCCGAGATCCTGTTAGTAACAAATAATTATTTAACTGAAACGGTCTTCTACATGTGCTTGGTTTGCAAGCACATGGAGAAGACCGTTTCAGTGATATAATTCTTTGTCACTAACGCGATCGCAACTCTGCTGTAGAGCCGCATGATTAAAGTCAGACCGGATATTCCTGCAGTCAGTAAAACGCTGACTTCAGGGGAGGATGGGGGAACTTTGCCTTCGGTTATCTCTCAAACCATAAAGGTTTGAGAGATGAACCTGGGGGCTATTACATTCTTTTACAAATGTGTACAATATGGGGGATAGTAATAATAAAGTATTACTATCCCTTTAAGACACACCTCCTCCAATGTCAACAAACTGGAGGAGACATAATAAAAGGCAACTAATGGGAGGCAGGCTCTGTGTGTGTGAAACTATCCATTGAAGACCCAGCATCCAAAGGGTTAAAGAAAATTGGTAAAATCTCTGTTTTGAAAGATGGGTGCTGTATAGTCAGTTGCGAAATGAAATGGTTTTTTTCCAACACTGTAAATCAATTGTAATACAATGGATTAGACCAAACAGTAGATGTAAACACACTGTAAAGGGGTCACTCTACTCTACTAAGTTATTAACCATTTTGTAGCCAAATTGTCAGTCATGGTCATAATTGTTATTGTTAACCCCTTTAATGACCAGAGGGGTGTGCAAGACATTGTGAAGCAATCTGTTGCACAGCTGCCTGGTCCTTAACCCTTAGAGTGCATTGCTCACCTCTCAGGCACTCTAAGAGTTAAAGGGGTTAATGTCAATCAGAGTATACGGGGAATATATAGAAAGACAAATATGACTAAGGCAAGCCATCTGCATCATAGGGAGCTAATAACTTACAGGAGCGATGGGATCACGAAATGTCATGACATGCCAGTATCCCCCTTCCACCCCTTTTACCTAGTGTAAGCCATCTCTTCTCAGATGTGGAATCCAGTCCATAGACCAGACAGATAACTGCAGGGGACAATCTTCTTCCTATGAGAACAATGAAATACCTGCCCCCCTTGACAAGTTTTTCAGCTTTTTCCCTTATCTTAATTGAAGATTGTCCCTCTCTGCAGTCTACCTGGGCACCTCCCTTCTGATCTGGCTGAGCAGTGTTACATCAGTAAAAGGGGTGGGAGGAGGATACTTTGTCATTGAATTACTCTTGAACTACAACTCTGACAGAATTTAAATAACACTCTCCAAAGTCCAAATACTATGATGATTAATTAGAGCTGCTTTTATTATGAAACATTACTATCCCTTTAAACACTTGAATGTTAGAGAGGTCTATATTGCTTTGCTTTGAAATCCTCTGTAGACTTCGCTAGCATTCAGTGGTTTAACCCTTTGAGTGCCAGAGTGGTATCCAACACTTTGCTCTGCAATGCATTGATACCTCTCTGGCACTCAAAGGTTTAACCCTTTGAGTGCCAGAGAGGTATCAATGCATTGCAGAGCAAAGCTTAATTAAAATTAAAAGTTGTTTACTTGCTGGTTTGCCTTTAAAGGGATAGTAATGTTTCAGAAAAACAGCAGCTCCAATTAATCTTCAGAGCATTTGGGCCATGGTGAGCGTTATTTCAAAGTTGTAGTCCAAGAGTAATTGAATGATAAAGTATCCCCCTCCCATCCCTTTTACCTAGTGTAAGCCACGTCCCCTCAGATATGGAATCTGGTCCACACACCAGACAGCTCACAGCAAGGGACAATCTTCTTACTATGAGCATAAAGAAAACCCTGCCCCCTTGACAGGTTTTTCAGGTTTTTCCTTATGGTCACTGAAGATTGTCCCTCTCTGCGGTCCATCTGGACAGTCTTGCTGTTCTGAGGTGAGCAGTGTTACATGAGTAAAAGGGGCGGGAGGGGGATACTTAATCATTCAATTACTCTTGAACTAAAACTCTGACAGTAATGAAATAACACTCTATATGGCTCAAATACTATGAAGATTAAGTTGAACTGATTTTATTGTGAAACATTACTATCCCTTTAACTCCCAAATGCTAGAGAGTTCTCCAATGCACTGCAAAATAATTCAGAGAGTTAAAAATGAGATATAAAACAATGGAAATATGTATTTATCCCATATGAAATACTCCACTTTTCTTTTGAACACGGGGCCCATAGATATAAAATATGTGCATTAACCATTTGAGTGCCAGAGGGGTATGCAATGCATTGCTCTGCAATGTGTTGTGTACCCCTCTGGCACTCAAAGGGTTAAAATATGAACACTGTAAGCCAATGTATTGTGTGTCTACAACACCTTTGTGATCTTATTCCCATATGATGGCTACATCTAGTTAGAGATGAATTGGAGTTGTAACGGGAGCTTATATTTGTTTTCTTAAATTCAATGATCCGTGGCTCTATTGTAGCAGTTGTGATCAAATCGAGCAGCATTGATGATCTGTCTAATACACTAGCTCGTTTCGGCAGACCTCCTGTATGTGCCTTCACTGCTGCCAGAGAACCTGCTTGTTAAATTATGGGTCCTTTGTGTTCGTTTTACAGAGTGCTTCGTGAGCAGTGGATCCGGGCCAAGTATGAAAGAAAGGAGTTCATTTACATTGAGAAGCAAGAACCTTATTCTGCAGGTAGGAAAGGAGTGTGCGGAGACTATGGAGGAAATGTACAAATACTATTGCATACAGTAGTAAGCACTGATTTTATAACCATGTGTATGTCTAACGTCAATTTACTCAGCCACTTAACACCACTTGCATCAAGAGGAGGAACACCTATGTGCATTTTGGGCTTTCCTTTCCTCTTTATTTTATTTAATCGCCGTGCATTAACAATTTGAGTACAAGAGAGGTACCAACGCATTGCATTGCACTGCTCTGACTTTCTCTCTGGCACTCATAAGGTTAAAGGGAAACAATCACCTAAAATAACTTTAAAAATCACCTAAATATTGTATTAGCCAATTTTTATTTAGAAAACTAGTTTTGGAGTTATTCAGTTTTATAGATTATTCTAATTAAAGAGCTAGTAACATTTAATATGTAAAAAAAATATATTGTAGGGTTTAGCCTGCTGAGTGAAGTAAGGGTACTTCCACTGCTGAGACATGTTTTATTCAAAAGTTATATTACCTCAAACTGGATTTTTTTAGGCGCAGTATTTCAGTGGCCTGAAATTTCACAGTGGTGCTGTTGCTATACCATTTTATGGAGGTTTATGGTCAGGTACTCTATATTACCTTCTCATCTCACTGACACTAATCAGCAATGCATTGCTCATCCCCTAGCACTGAAAAAGTGAATTGTACGTGAGTGGGGGATGTAATGTGGAGCTAAGAGGAAGTTCCTTCATGCATGCCTTAATTGGAATAATCTAGAAATCTAAAAAAATTTTAAAAAATAGTTTTTAAAATATAAAGTGGTTATTACAACATATGGGTGATTTTTGAAAGCTATTTTAATATCACCAAACTAGTTGAACAGCCCATTACACGGGCCACAGTGTCACAGACACCCGGTCGCGGCGCAGTCACGCGCAGTAGAGACTGCCCGCGCCTCGGATGATACAGAGCTGGACGCTCCTTCAGAGCGCCCAGCTTTGTATCAGCCGCGGCGCGGGCAGTCTCTACTGCGCTTGACTGCAGCACACACAGCAGTGTCTACTGCGCATATCGCAGCGTTACACACGATGTAGCGAATTATTATATAGGATATGTTTTTAGTCGTAATGCATAGGGCCCCAAATGATCATGAACGATCTAAGGCTGGAACCTTAAAGTGAATCATCAACTTGACATTGATAGCGTTATAAAGCATTGTCATGTAAATAGGAAACCGACAGGGCACGCCAGACTAGGAGTAAGGTAGGAGGTAGGGTCTGTGTTGCTTAACCCCTTGCATCACTGATTCATTGAGAATTAGCATTGAACATGTTTTGCATTTTTCCTCCTCACTTCCTGCTTTTATTTTGACCACTGGTTATCATTATCATGAGCAGATCCCTGTACAAGCATTCTCAGTGCTCATTCACATTGGAACCCTGATGGACCCTTCCTCAAGGAGTAAAATTTGTAGAGCGAAATTTCTGAAAAACATATACAAGAATGATTAGAATTTGTATGGTGTATGGTGTACTTCTACTTCCAAAAGACATTGCAGTTAAACTTACAGTCCTGCTGGCTATCTGAAGATGATGGGAGATGTAGTCCAAAAAGACATAGAATAAGGCTACCGGCTCCCCCAATACTTCATAAACAGACAGTAGCATAAAACTAATGTGACCAGATATCACGGGAAGTTCAAGACACCTATGAAAACACACACTGCGTGGTTACACTGATTGATATGCAGTCCTGCAGAATTCAGTTTTCATAAGCAAAAGAGTACAACGTGGAAGGGAATGTTCTGGTCAACTGGAAACTGCTTCACTGTTTGCTCTTATCCTGCTATCTTGCTCCTAGTGGAGAATTACCTGTTGGTGCCTGGCTAGGGTTGCCACCTTTTCTTACAAAAAAATACCGGCCATAGCATTCCCTCCATAGACTTAACATTGGACAGAAGCCAATTTTTTACCGGCCTGCCGGTAAAATACCGGCTGGGTGGCAACCCTATGCCCGGCTTATATGTATGTACAAGGCATATACTGATACATGCTTTATTATTAACCCAAAATACAAAGAAAAAAGAGGGAGGTGCCCAATCCTATATAATAATTCGCGAAAACGTGTGTAACGACACAGTCATGCGCAGTAGAGACTGCCCGCACTGCAGCTGATACTTTGGACCAGACCAAAGTGCCCCAGAATATGCTTTTTTTTTAAAGTATGGAATGCAGTTGATCCTTTTTCCTCATTCCTTTACAAGAAAGTCGAGCGGTAAAATTTCTGGCATTGTGGTCTCTAAGCTATCTTAATAACTAGCGCTCAGAAGAGTGGTTTTTAGAAGTAATATAATATTTTAACCCCTTAAGGACTGGCGCGCTCACGTGCGGCCAGCACTTGCGGACCATGGGGCATTTTTTTTTTTATTAGTGCTTCCGGTTCAGGACTTCCAGAGCGGCGTGCATCCGCGATGGGAGCCCTGAACTCCGTGCCGTGCCAGGACCGTCATTGGTCCTTAAGTGCCTGACCGCCGTGACGGTCCTGGCACGGCAATGGTCCTTAAGGGGTTAAAGATTAGTTGAAGAGCCCCGTTACACGTGCCACTGCCAGCCAGTCGCGGGGCAGTCATGTGCAGTAGAGACTGCCCACGCCGCGGCTGATACAGAGCTGGAAGCTTCGGAGCATCCAGCTCTGTATCAACCATGGTGCGGGCAGTCTCTACTGTGCATGACTGCCCTGCAACCGGCTGGCAGTGGCACTGTGGCCCGTGTAACGGGCTCTTCAACTAGTAGTATAATACTACACAATAAGTATGGAATCAAGTAAAAATAGCAATGTGTACACATTTGAAAGAGGTCAGAAAAGGGGATAACCAAAGCTCACAATCAGGAATGTGGAGAACTCACACCATCTCCACTCAGACCAAAGCTGACAATCAGGAACGTGGAGAACTCACACCATCTCCACTCAGACCAAAGCTGACAATCAGGAACGTGGAGAACTCACACCATCTCCACTCAGACCAAAGCTCACAATCAGGAACGTGGAGAACTCACACCATCTCCACTCAGACCAAAGCTCACAATCAGGAACGTGGAGAACTCACACCATCTCCACTCAGACCAAAGCTCACAATCAGGAACGTGGAGAACTCACACCATCTCCACTCAGACCAAAGCTCACAATCAGGAACGTGGAGAACTCACACCATCTCCACTCAGAGAATAGCTGCTGCTCTCTGTAAAACAAAATAGGTATCCACAAATATATGATTCTCCAATATGTTTAATACAAAATGTATAGATCTTCCAAAATTGGAATAAACAATATATATTTTGATAAAACAGATAAAACGTATCAAAAATCAGTCTTTTGATTGTGAAGTATTATACTATTGGGTGCCCCTCTCTTTTTCGTTGTATTTTGTGTTATCACGTGCTGCTTGGAGAGCAAGAAGAAGAGGATCAGCCCACTGTAGGGGATATTTGATCAGTTTCCTGTGTCTGAGTCAGGTGTATTACCCTGTCGGCCTGCCAGCTGTCCCTCATGTGATAGACAGCCTATCCCTTTGTGAGTACTCATGTGTGGGGTGTTAAGGTGGTGGCACGTAGTAATTTGTTTGATGGCACTATGGCGCTACCTTGTGCTCTCCATTTTTGTCTTTGCATGCTTTATTATTGTTCCAATGAATCTTAGCACAGAGACATCTCACTTCAGAGTTGCAGGTGGGTTTCTCTTTTCAGACCGCTTGTCTTCTGCTTCACCTGTTGGACTACAGCATACCTCCCAACATTTCAAATGGTCAAAGAGGGACACTTGTGTTTTAGGTGGTGTTTCTAGGGGCCTGGCTGGTGGGTGGGAAATTTTTAGGTTACTTTGTCACCTATTGACACCTCTTCACATTTATGTGAATTTCATTGCTGTGGAGCAGTGTGATAGACTAATATACATAACACTCACTCTGATGTTCTAAAAAGAGGGACAACAGGGTAGAAAAGAGGGACAGGGGGATTTGGGTCTCAAAGAGGGGCTGTCCCTCCTAAAGAGGGACGCTTGGGAGGTATTCTACAGTTGAAAATACCTGACAACAGGAATCTATCTAAGTGATGTTTGCTATTTAACCCTTTGAGTGCCTGAGGCGTGTGCAACACATTGTACAGAAATGCTTTGCATCCTTCGCTGGTACTTACAGGGCTACATCTACTGCTATAAGGGAAGACTTGGTAAAATATGATAATTACCCTACGTACTGAACTTTCTACTTGGACTGCAGTACTGCACCTCTGAGAGGTTTCCAGTAGACTACAGCTGCAAGAAGGTCAGACCTCTCTGGCATTCAAAGGGTTAATCTCTAATTTACACAACGTTATCTACATGCTGTTAAACAGCCAGACATCCCGATACTGTACAATAGTGCCTCAGCAGGATATGACTGTCACAGAATGAATGACCACATGGTCTGACTGCACCCTGCTACTTCACATATCTTCCCCATCTTTATTCATGTTTTCTCTACAATATCAATTGCTTTTCTTTTTGCTTATCCTGATGAAAAAAGTATCTGTGGCTGGTAAGAGCTGATCTTGCAAAAGTCTCTGAAATTGCTTTAATAGATCTTTTTTACTTGCAAAATCCATTGGCTGTAATTCTTAAAACAGACCAGGGACAAATTTACATTTCAGACTCCCCTAGACAAGGCAGTCTGGTGCTGTTATCTCCGCCTGTGGCCACACCCCCACTCCCCGCATGTTCCTGCCCCCAGTCCCATTCACTGTTTCCTGGCACAGAAAATACCCTTGGCTTACAACAAGAAGGAAATAAGCTTTCACCCATTGGTTACTAGAGAGATCTCCAATACATTTGTATTGGAGATCTCGCTCTAGCATCCAAGAGGGTTAATTTTTTTTCCCTCTTTATATTCATCACATTTTGCATACAAGAGAAGATCTTACTATATATGTGAATGGTTAAAGATATTGATTTGAAATCTAATGTGGACGTTGGACAAACTTAGTGTGTTTACAGAAAAGTAAAATCTCCCTGTATGTGGTACTAACCATCTTTTTGGCTTTCAGATTAAGCCAGAAAGGTTAGATGCGTTATTTATAAATGTATTAGAATCTGCTGACTAGAAATCACGTTAGCTAAAATTGAAAATGATAAAAGCATTGCAGACGAGAGCAAGAAAAATGTCTGCAAGGATATAAATGGCAAAAAAACTAAGGTTGATATTGGCCCCCTTAAAACTGAGAAAAGTGAATTAAAGGGATAATAATACTTCGTTTTAACTTTATTTTATTTTGTAGGCATTAAAAAAACATGAAGAATGATATAAGTCTTATCTCTCAAACCTTTATGGTTTATGAGATATTCACAAGCAAAGTTTCCCCTCCTGCCCCTTTTACCTAGTGTAAGCCATCTCTTCTCAGATGTGGAATCCAATCCATAGACCAGACAGATAACAGAAGGGGACAATCTTCTTCCTATGAGAACAATGAAATCCCTGCCCCCCTTGACAAGCTTTTCAGGTTTTCCCTTATCTTAATTGAAGATTGTCCCTCTCTGCAGTCTACCTGGGCACCTCCCTTCTGCTCTGGCTGAGCAGTATTACATCAGTAAAAGGGGTGGGAGGGGGATACTTTGTCATTGAATTACTCTTGAACTACAACTCTGACAGAATTGAAATAACAACCTCCAAAGTCCAAATACTATGATGATTAATTAGAGCTGCTTTTATTATGAAACATTACTATCCCTTTAATTAGTCTGTATATGGCTGACACATTAAATAAATAATTTTTTTATGTTTTGCATAAGCAGCAGTGGTCAGCTTTGGGCAAATGGAGAGAATCATAGCAATTTCTCCATCACATACATGGCTTACTGAGGACAAAGTATAAAACATTATCATGAACAGGGCACTGAGCCTGATTGTATACATCTAAGGGTATAGCAGCTTAGTTCAGTAATAGCAAGACTATTGTACTTAATATTTATTCATTCACTATTATCAGGCATAGTGCCCCGTGATTAGAGAAAAGCAGATGTAGTACCATTAATCAAAAAGGGGGCAAGATGTAAACTGGGAAATTATAAAGCTCTGCATTGGACTTCCGTAGTGGGTAAGATTTTAGAAGGCATAATAACTGATGGTATTCAGAACTATGTGATGACTAAACAGGGGAGAGCTGGCCTGGGTGGCAGGGGGGCAATTGCCCCCTGGGCTGGTCATATGTCTGGGCCAGTGGGCCACTGACTCACTCAATCTCCCACTTGCTGCTGTAAATTGAGCTATATTAGTAATACCACAGAGCTTACAATTGAAATGAAGCTACAAAAAGGATACCACAAAGTCATAATACAAATGGAGCTACAATAGTAGCATAACCCATTTCCCTTGTAAGCTCTATGGTATCATCAGTTCAGCTATACTTGAATTGTAAGTTTTGTAGTAGCACTAGTGTAGCTCCACTTCAGTTGTAAGCTAAGTGGTATCACTTGCCTTACTTCACAACATTAAAGACAATTTAAAAATTAACGAAAGGGGGGTGGGCTGGGACAGTGGGCTCAGACTATAGTAGAAATGGGCCACTTGATTTTATTTGCCCCCTGGGCTCTATGTTGCCAGCCCTTCCCTGCGACTAAAAACATTATTAATAAGAGTGTGCGGAACATTTTGTTAAGTCCTTGTTGGGAACCCAGAAAACTCAGTTTACCTTATGTTTTCAACATACTTCCTGGTCTCTGACACACTTGCTTGGAGATGAATGAAGCCTAGCTTTCAGTTAAAGGGTATTTACATGTGATTGTCGGAAAAATTACTTCTCCCCTAACCATGCCCATCCTTATTTACTTATTGCACCAATGACTGCCCCCCCCCCTTTATTTTTTCCCTTTCCTACCCCATTCCTTCCTCAGTTCAAATTCTGGTTATATTTGTTTTTATCAGTACTGCTTATATATTGTGTTGTCTACTATCTCATTTTCTGTCATTTGGTACTGTTCTTATTTCACCCCTATGGTGATGTTGTGTTCTCCTACAAAATAAATAAATTGTTATTTAACCCCTTTAGGACTGGCTGCGCACGCATGTGGTCATCACTTAAGGACCAGGGACTATTTTTTTTTTTAAGAATCCTATTGTGGACTCCCCGAATGGCGTGCAGCTGTGCGGGCAGCCCAGAATTCCATGATGGTCCAGGACCGCCATGGGCCCTTAACGTGTCAAAAAGATAAATAAAAAAATAAGAGTCTGCATGGTTTTATGAAGAATAGATAATTGTGAAAACACCTTACACCACACTGGGGCTCGATGGGTTAAGGGAGTTGCAAATTACTTGGAAGCCACAAGTTGCATAAGGAGGTCCTAGTGTCCTTTTAGCCCTTTCAGTGGTATCCAACGCACCTCTCTGGCACTCAAAGAGTTAATTAAGCGACTCAATATTTTGTAGTCACAGAGCGAACAGACTGCATTTTGTCAGACCTCTTATTTTGTTCACCTTGACACACAAAGTCAGTCAAGCAGATAGTATTGGACTGGCGCAAGATGAAGGTTAGACCAGGAACAAGAAAACGTGCTGACCTGGCTTTACTGGGGAAAATGTCTCTAACACATTGGTAAAAAAATATATATATATTTTAAATTCCATTTAACTCAGAATAGATGTTATATTGTAGACTCAGCTCAATTATACTGTCAGAATCACATGCAAATGATCCTTAGCTCACCTCCACTGAGCTGAGTGCCATACGGCAGCAGAAGTGAAGCTGTGAATTACCAAGTTAAATCAGGCAGAAGCTTCCTGATGTGCAATATCTTGAACAGATGTCCTAAAGACCTACTTTTTTTTTTTACCTGGTGCTTTACTGGTTCTATCGAATGACTAAGGCTGAGTTCACATTTGTGACCTGAAGGGAAGTGTGATATACAGTTGCATGTTTGATCTGAACTGTGACGTGTTTCTCTTTGCCCAGAGATACAATCAGGTTAGGGGTGTAACAGAGGTGTGACTGATGGGCGGCCTATGTCAGCCATACATCACTCACTTAAAGGGATAGTAATGTTCCACAATAAAAGCAGCTCCAATTAATATTCATAGTATTTGGACCATGGAGAGTGTTATTTCAATACTGTCAGAGTTGTAGTTCAAGAGTAATTGAATTATAAAGTATCCTCCTTCCACCCCTTTTACTGATGTAACACTGCTCACCTCAGAGCAGCAAGACTGTCTGGATGGATCACAGAGAGGGACAATCTTCAGTGAGCTTAAGGAAAAACCTGTTATCCTTATACTCACAGTAAGAAGATTGTCTGTGATCTGTCTGGTCCCAGGACCAGATTCCACATCTGAGGGGAGGCGGCTTACACTAGGTAAAAGTGATGGGAGGGGGATACTTTATCATTTACTCTTGAACTACAACTCTGACAGTATTGGGATAACACTTTCCATGGCCCAAATACTATGGAGATTAATTGGAGCTGCTGTTTTTGTGAAACATTACTTTCCCTTTAATATCAATCTCCGTCACCCACATGGGTGTATCTTATTAGAATCGATTGTGCAAAGTTCACTAGAGCACAAGTCATTTAAAACAAAACAAAAGATACATGAGGTATTAATATTCACCAATGTAAACGTCTAAGGACTTTATTTCAAATGAAGAGTAGAGTAATTTGGAGGTAAACCAACTACACAAAGGAGGGGAAATAAAAATTTGTGTTTTAACCCTTTGAGCGCGTACCCCTCTGGCATGTATACCCCTCTGGCACTCAAAGGGTTAAACAGGGTTTTTGACTGCTTGAATACTAGACTGGTGATCAGTACACTGTGATACAATACATTTGCATCCCTCTCTAGTATTGAACATAGTAAAAACCCTTCATTTAAATCAATTTGAGCCTTTGGTTTACTCAAGAATTACTACAATGTTTTTTTGACATACAGCCCTAAGATTCTAATGTAATAAGAACTGGGGCAATTCTGGTGCAAACCTTCTGCACCATATGGGAGAGATAAAAATACTGTTGATTTGAATCAGTATTCTAAACCCTTGAATGTGTGAGAGAGTGTGTTAGTGAGTGCGAGTGAACAACAGACACTCCTGCACTACAGTTGCTGTTGGGAGAGTAGCTTGCAGACTGCACTGACATGTTAAAACATTTCCTGACTGTGGCCTAGCGACATGGAAATCTACATAATCAATGTGCTACTCTATCTGGTCCATAACTACCGCGTGAATGGCAGCTGGGTGTTGCCTTTGTGAAATAGTTCAGGTTCTGCCAATTTCCCCAGCACAATCCTCATTGCATCAGCTGCACAGTTCATGAGTCAGATGCCAACCAAACCTGCACATAGATGCAGTTGCTTCGAGTCTGGAAGTTTTATTATGTTGTGAATCTGCTGAACCTCAAAGTGGGGTGGACTTCTTGAATGAGCTTTCTCCTGCTGTATGGTACCTCCTGGAATGTGATAATTATTTTTTTAACATGTATCGGGAAACCAAAAGAAAGCATTTGTGCCTGTTTCTGACAAGTAATATCCTCGGTTTTTCTTTCATACGTAATATATAAGGAATGTATCACTATCTCAATGCAGTTCATTTTCTGTGCTTACCCACTGGCCTAAAAATCTTGCATTTGTACTTCAGGGTATGTATAAGTGTGTATGACTGCTTTAGTGCCTAGTGGTGCACACGCTCGGCAGCATTCAGACTTTAATGAGATCAGGCCCCAATTGCCTCTACTATAGTATGTGTAGGAAAACACATTAAGACTTTTTTTTTTTTTTTTTTAAAGTATTTTACCAGGAAGAATACATTTAGATTGTCTCTCGTTTTCAAGTATGTCCTGGACACATTTTATCTACCTCAGAAGGGGGAAAGGCTGAGCTGACCTCGATGGGACTAGAACCTGCGACCTGGAGGCTTGAACAGATTCTACAGCTGGTGCATTAACCACCTGAGTCATCTATATCCTATAGATATAGCTTTAATACAGTAAGAGGCTAAGACTTCAGGATGGTTTAACCCTTTGAGTGCCAGAGGGGTATGCAACGCGTTGCGTACCCATCTGGCACTCAAAGGGTTAATACATTTTGAGGCCCCCTGGGAAGATTGAGAGTAGAAATCCTCAAATATAGGAATGCACTTAGAATCCCTTTACAGGTCACAATTGCCTTAACCCCTTGAATGCAAGAGTGGCATCCTGAGCATTTCTCATGAAAGCATTGGCGACCTCCCCAGCATTCAAGGAATTAATGTTTGTGGGAAAAGCAGCCACACTGGTTTGTTGTGCACTCTGGCCAGTCTCTCTCTATTCTGGTCAGAAAATTAACCCTTTAAGGAACAGAAGGTGTACAACGCATTGCCTTATAATGTGTTGCACACCCCTTTGCTCCTTAAAGGGATAGTAATGTTTCAAAATAAAAGCAGCTCCAGTTAATCGTCATAGTATTTGGGCCATGGAGAGTGTTATTTCAATACTGTCAGATTTGTAATTCAAGAGTAATTGAATGATAAAGTATCCCCCTCCCGCCCCTTTTACTGATGTAACACTGCTCACCTCAGAACAGAAAGGGGGTCTCTAGATGGCTTGCAGACAGGGACAATTTTCAATTAGCATAAGGGAAAAACCTGAAAAACCTGTCAAGGGGGGCAGGGTTTACATTATTCTCACAGTAAGAAGATTGTCCCTTGCTGTGATCTGTCTGGTCTGTGGCCCAGATTCCACATCTGAGGGGAGGTGGCTTACACTAGGTAAAAGGGGCGGGAGGGGGATACTTTATCATTCAATTACTCTTGAACTACAACTTTGACAGTATTGAAATAACACTCTCCATGGCCCAAATACTATGAACATTAATCGAAGCTGCTTTTATTTTGAACCATTACTATCCCTTTAAATGGTTACTTCTGAAGATCTGGGACCTATGGAAAGTCAAGGTTAGTCCTCCTGAAACATGAGGCCTCCAGGGAATGCTGGGTATGCCCACTTCCCATGTATTAACATGCCCCTGCAAAGAGTCTCCTTACCGCTGTTGGACCCCAATCCATACAGTAGATACTGTAAGATTCATGCAGGAATGAACACACAGAAGATTTTAGTGCCTTAAATTGTCAGCGTATTTGAAGACAATTGTTTAGCAATGTGCTTCTCACCATTCCAGAATCCAAAGGGTTAAATCCAGTTGATATGCCAAAGTGTTTTCTATTTTTAAAATTAACCCTTTGAATGCCAGAGGGGTACAGAATGCCTTGCTTAACCCTCTGGCACTCAAAGGGTTAAGATATGGTAACCTTATCATCAAGTCAGAGACAAAGCTTTACCTCCCTAATAATGATAAATGATGTTCCCTGTGAAATAACTGTTTTGCCCCAGAATTACTCCAACTCTTAGAACATCAGCATCAGCAAAGCCTCTCTTATTTATTGATATGCTTTCGCTTTGGATATTTTTAAACAAAGGAAAATTACCATTTATGGACAATTGTTGTTTTCCTTCTGCCTTACACGAGAAACAATTGCAAGAGGGACATTGTCTTGCCGAACAGTGATATGTTGTTGGGAATCTGAACACAAGTGCCAAAGTCACAAAGGAAGTGTTGTAAAGGGAGACAGTAATGCAGCTCTCTGAGAACACTGGAAGAATAATGTCATTGTTTCCTGCACACCACTTGTTATTGTTTTCTAACTTTGGATAGCCTGTTTCAGTGGGAGATCAGACCGCCTTTGGTTCACTGCGTGTGCTAAATATTCATGAAGGTTAATCTTTTGGAAAACGATATTTAATGATTCCAGTAATGGTGATGACATCCTAGGGGTCCTTGTGCTGAAAATTTAACATATCTTTTACAGACTAATATTATATAAACTCAGGTGGTTCTGCCTGACCTTCATCATCTCACTGTATTGCCATCTTACACTGCTTCTAAAAAAGTATACTTTGAAAACAAAACCGTCACCTGTCCACATGATTTGCCTTAGTGGGAGCATCCATCTTGACAGGATTTGCATGTTTGCATATGTGCTACTACTGGGTGGAAGGGAGAGCAATGAGGAATGTTAGTATCTGGCTGGCAGATGAGGCAGGGGGGAAGGAAGAGCAGTGGGGAATGTTAGTATCTGGCTGGTGGGAGGGAGAGCAGTGTGGAATGTTAGTATCTGGCTAGCAGAGGAAGCAGATGGGAGGGAGAGGAGTACAGAATGTTAGTATCTGTCAGTCAGAGGAGACAGGCGGGAGGGAGAGCAGAGTGGAATGTTAGTATCTGGCTAGCAGAGGAAGCAGACGGGAGCGAGAGCAGTACAGAATGTTAGTATCTGTCTGTCAGAGGAGACAGGTGGGAGGGAGAGCAGAGTGGAATGTTAGTATCTGGCTGGCAGAGAAGGCAAACGGGAGGGATAGCAGTGTAGAATGTTAGTATCTGGCTGGCAGAGGAGACAGGCGGGATGGAGAGCATTGAAGAATGTTAGTATCTGGCTGGCAGAGGAGGCAGGCGGGAGGGAGAGCAGTGCAGAATGTTAGTATATGGCTAGCAGAGGAGGCAGGCTGGAGGGAGAGCAGTGCGGAATATTAGTATCTGACTGGCAGAGGTTGCAGGTAGGAGGGAGAGCAGTGCGGAATGTTAGTATCTGACTGGCAGAGGTTGCAGGTAGGAGGGAGAGCAGTGCGGAATGTTAGTAACTGACTGGCAGAGGTTGCAGGTAGGAGGGAGAGCAGTGCGGAATGTTAGTATCTGACTGGCAGAGGTTGCAGGTAGGAGGGAGAGCAGTGTGGAATGTTAGTATCTGTCTGGCAGAGGTTGCAGGTAGGAGGGAGAGCAGTGCGGAATGTTAGTATCTGGCTGGCAGAGGAGACAGGCTGGATGGAGAGCTGTGTGGAATGTTAGTATCTGTCTGGCAGAGGTTGCAGGCTGGATGGAGAGCAGTGCGGAATGTTAGTATCTGGTTGACCTGCCAGCCAGTACTCACTGAATTGCATAAACTGACAAAAAATAAAAATCACATATCTCATAAAGTGTTTTAAATAAAACATTTGATTTTGAAAGTTCTTTTGAAATCACCTAAGTTGTTATGAGGTAATAGTTAGATTTTAACATCACTCATGTATTTAGTCTTGTTTCAAACCCTCGGATGCTAGAGACTGTGCCAGCGCTTTGAGGCAGTGGATATGGCTCTACATCCAAGAAGCGAATATATAGAAAGTGTTAGAATCACGTTTTTATTCAACAATTCTACAATTAGTGTCTCTATTGTCAAACACACTCTAACACTCATTAAAGGGGATGTTTACCCCCTTCACAAGTTTGCCTAAATCATTTCCTTATAAATTATGGAAAGTGTATCCTTTTTAAAAAAAACCAAAAAAAAAAAACACTCGTTTGGAGTAATTAAAAGATTAAATGTAGTTCTGTACCTACTTCCGGCAGACAGTGCTGACCGGATCTGTACCGTAGTCTGAGCTTCTATCCAGCCTCCTCCAATGACGGAGGTTGTCTGTCTGTAATTTGGAGTGCTCTCATTGGACAGAAATCAATCTCTGCCAATGAGATTGCTCCAGCTTAGAGAGACAGACAGCCTCTGTCATCGGAGGAGGCTGAATAGAAGCTCAGACTGCGGTACAGATCCGGTCAACACTGGTACAGAGCTACATTTAATCCTATAATTACTCCAAACGAGCGTTCTGTTTTTTTTTTGGTTTTTTTTTAAAAAGGATACACTTTCCATTATTTATCATTTATAAGGAAACGATTTAGGCAAAGTTGTTGAGGGGGTAAACATCCCCTTTAATTTAACATATATGCCTTTTAACCACTTGTGGATCAGTGGGTTATGCAAAGCAATGCGTAGCATACCACTTGTCCTCAAGGAGTTAATATCCCCTCCCTCCCCTTTTATTGACGTCAGCCCCTTCTGCTGTGAGTGCTGACACGGTCAACCAGCTGGTAGGTGCTCAGTTGCCATAACAACTAGATGAGCATTCACAAATCACGGACTGAGCAGTAATCGGTGCTCAGGAAGCCTTAAAAAGGTTCACAGTGAGGCAGATGTCTGTGTATGTGACAACAGTGGCAACTGAGCCCCTGCCAATTGGTCGACTGGGTTAGCCTATTCTCTGCAGAAGGGGCTGATGTCACTGAAAGGGTATTAAAGGGCAACTAACTCATGAAAATTATCTGCAGTTTTACATATTTAAGTACTTTGTGTTCCATGCTAGCATCTGCCGACATACTTTATTTTATTCAGAGACCTAAAATCTAGTCTTACATATGCTGTGTGGGCTCCCATTCCAGCCTTTTCTAGGGATCCAGGGCTCCCTTTGGCATTGCTATTTCGATAGCTGTCTTAAAATGGACAGTGTTTTATTGTTTAACTAGGCTGAAATAATGTACCAGCCTTTGTGAATAGAAAAGCAGTGGGTGGTATTTCAATGTATTGACAGCACTAGCTGTGCAGTTAACCAGATTATATATAGGTTAGTCTCTACACGTATTAAGCATGCAAATTATGTATTAGATTAAAGTGATCTAACATAGCATAACATAACTGTATTTTACAGAGGCTAGCTGGAAGTACATGATATTTATAATTATAGGACCCAATTTTAATTTTAGGTGTTAGTGTTTCTTTAAAGCAGGGACACAAGTTTTTTCAGTTAAAGGCCACACGACCAGAAAGCTATAAGTGTGAGAGCCGCATATTTTAAATGGATAATGATGGTAAATTATAGCTTGTCAGCTCTTCAAAAATATGGATTTATTGATCAAGTTAACTCTTTGAGTGCCAGAGTTGCATGCCCCTCTGGCACTCAAAGGGTTAATGAGAATACTTACATTTAGTAAATTATTCTTGAACTGTATGGTACTGCCAGGCAAGGGATTAGGTCTCTTTGGTCTACTAGTTCATGTGTTCTAGTTAATTAGGTTAGGCTGCACTTGGCCTATGTTGGACACCAATGCTAGGCTGCACTTGGCCCATGTTGGACACCCATGCTTTAAAGAGTTCGACTGCAGAGAGTATAATATTCCCATTGAATTAAAGGGGAACTTTCACCTCCTCATTATCATTATTGTATCCTTCCTTTGTGTCCCCTCTGTACAGTGCGGTCTTTCTTTTTGCCTACAAATCTGTTTAAATGAAGAAAAAAGATACTTGAATTGTGTACCTGATGACGTTAGCAGCCGCACAGCCGTGCACCGTATGGTGCAGAAGACACTCCCACAGCCTCAGCTCCTTTCACTTGCCCCAGCATCCTCCGATGACGGAGGCGTTCTGTTTGTAAGCTGGAGAGAGATCTCATTGGCTAGATATCGATCTCTGCCAATGAGATCTCTCTCCAGCTTACTAACAGAACGCCTCCATCTTCGGAGGATGCTGGGGCAAGTGAAAGGAGCTGAGGCTGTGGGAGTGTCTTCTGCACCATACGGTGCGCGGCTGTGCGACTGCTAACGTCATCAGGTACACAATTCAAGTATCTTTTTTCTTCATTTAAACAGATTTGTAGGCAAAAAGAAAGACCGCACTGTACAGAGTGGACACAAAGGAAGTGATACAATAATGATAATGAGGAGGTGAAAGTTCCCCTTTAAATGGGGCTTTCAACCCCTTGAATGCTAGAGAGTTCTCCAGCAGAATGCTTTACAATCCCCTTTTAAATCAATGGTAATTTTTTAATTGTTAGTTCTTTTATTACCAGTGGTTCATTTGATTTGATCCACAATTGTTCCTCTTTTCTTTCATATGTAGTATTTTATGCTTTTTCCCCATAATTCCCTGATCATTTATCATTTGCTTCCTATAGAAGAGAGTCAGAGGTCATGGAAAGACTATCCTAAACCCTTGCTGTGGCCACCAAAGTAAAAGCATGTTAATCACAAAAAAGTGTTCACTAGCAAAAGAGTCTGAAATATGGATGGATCTGTCAGACTACTTGATGTACTGCTTTATTCTCTGGAATGGAGCCATCCTTTCATTGATGTATCCATCTTACATGATACTTGTTAAATTGAAGTACGCAGATCAATGGTTCTGCTTTTGAGATAATGTTGCAGGTTTTTTTTATTCCCTGACATCTTGCTAAATCTGTTATTCGGCAGAATTTCCTCACATAGTAACACAGTAACATAGTTGATGAGGCTGTAAAAAGACATACGTCCATCAAGTCCAGCCCATGTCAAGTCAACCCTGTTGATCCAGAGGAAGGTAAAAAAAAAAATTGAAGCTATTTCCAGTTAAGCCCCAAGTGGGTAAAAAAATTCCTTCCTGACTCCATATGGCAGTCACATATTTCCCTGGATCAACAACCTATCTGCTTTTAAGCCATCTGTTATAATTCTCAATATTGTTCTGTGCTAGATAGGTATCCATTACTCTTTTTGAAAACAGTTGGAGTATCTGCAAGCACAGCATCCTGTGGCAAAGAATTCCATCGCTTTACTGCCCTTACTGTAAACATTCCCTTCCTTTGGTCAGAAATGCCATTCCTCTAGTCTTGAATCTACCCAAAAGCTCTGCTTTTCTTAACTGTTTGAATTCCAGCGAAAGGGGGATACTTTACCATTCAATTACTCTTGAACTACAATTCTGACAGTATTGAAATAACACTCTCCATGGCCCAAATACTATGAAGGGTTAATTGGAGCTGCTTTTATTTTCAAACATCGGTATCCCATTAATTATCAGGTCTCCGCCCACTTCGCAGTCAGTTCTTATTACTCTCTGCACTGTTCCTTCCACTCTCCGCCCATTTTAACAACAAGCCCCTTCTCCCAGGTCTGCCCACCCAAATCAAGCCGTACCCACTTTATGATACAACTTGCATAATTTAGACCCCCCCCACAGACTATAGTGGACCACTGGAGGTTTTGGACAAGAAGGTTCTCAGGTATGCCCATTAATTTAAATGCTATTTTGAACCCCCTAAATGCTACAAAGCTCTCTAACATTCAAGGGGTTAAAGGCACATTTATGTCAATGTGAATTTGTATTTGTCCCGTATGGTGCAGTTGGTATGATCTAGAATTGCTCTATGTCTACATAGTACATCATCCTCAATGGTATCCTATTAAAAATGTCGCCCTCTAGTTGTCGACCATCAAAAGGGCGAGATCATAATGTCGCCCGGGTTAAAAGAGACAGCTTCTGGAGCAAGGATAGAACTGTACTAAATAAAGCAGAAGGAGAGCAAGTGAGCAGTGGCAGAAGGAGAGAGGGAGGAGAGCGAGTGAGCAGTGCGAGGGAAAGAAGGCTCTTTGAAGTATGTGAGGCAATATATTTACATGGCCGTGCAGTACAGAGGATAGACTGATGAGGAATTAGTTGATCAGCAGAGGCCAGGAACAGATTCTTGCTCCAATTAAAGCGGAACTATCATGTGAATAACATTGCCACCCCCCAATACTTTACTAACCTAGCGATATGCACAGTCATTAAGTTCAATAAGTCAGCGTTATTGAAGAAAAATACTTATTTGGCAAATTGGCAGGAACCAAAGTAGAACATAGTGAAATGTACCTCAGAATCTGCGCTGTCTGTTCATTCGCTCCCAGCATTGGTGGTGACTGTAACGGATCCTACCCGTTACTTGAGCCCGTCTGGCCATAAGTTTGTTTAACCAAAAACTGTGGACATTTTTCCCTGGTTATGCGCTAAAAATACTGTGTGTACGCTGTATATGACATGGACATTATTATGGCTTGCTTCCAAGGGAATAGGCAGTGAGGGGTTAATTATTCCAATGTGTATTGCAGTCCCTCAAGGCACTGACTATGTGTACTGTAGCAAGACCTCCTGCTGGGTGTTAACTAAGCCATTGTGAACTGCAGTCATACCCCCTGCCATGTGGTAATTAGTCAAGCCCTCAAGTCTTTGTTCAATCAAACCCTTTTGTATCTGAAATGTAATCCTGTCTAAGTTATTGTATCTGTTAAGACCATCTGTTGCTGGCCTTTGTCTGATGTATTGTGATTGGATCACACCCTATTGTTTCTGGTTTCTCCCATAAGTAAGATTGGTGTATAAATATCTGTGGTTTGTGTCAATAAAGTGAGTTATGTTTGGAGTGAACAAGGAGTCCTGGAGTCTTGTATTGCTTATGGTCTAAAGTATCCACTCTGATACCCATCTGCGCCAAGTATCCTGAATCGTCGACCGCCTGCTGCCAGCTTCCTGCGACCCAACTTCGTGGACTGTCAGGCGGCGATGTGGACTCTTCCCTGCTTCCAGCGATCCTGCGACTGTTTACAGTGACCGTCCATACTTCAACCGGTGCATCTGACGGCGCTTATCTGGCGTCAAGAAGGAGAGACCCGGGAACGACGGCGGAAGGCGACACGGTCCCTTCCCAGCTTCCGTTACAGTGATGTCAGATGGTTACCTTAAGGTAACAGAAGCTCCTGAGCACGCAGGCACACAGAGCTTCTCTTGTAAGCTCTGTGCAGCCCGATGCCTGCAAAAGAAGTATTTTTCTTCAATAACATTGACTTAATGAACTTAAGGACAATATGACTGCATATAGGTTAGTGAAGTATTGAGTGGGGCAATGTTATTAACATGATAGTTCCTTTAACTGAGAAACCTTAAGGGATTTGACGTAATGTAAGAAAATTATACTTCACTGAGAGGGTAGTAGATAAGTGGAATAGCCCACCAGCAGAAGTGGTAGAAGTTAATACAGTGATAGAATTTAAACATGCATGGGATAGACATAAGGCTGTCCTGAACATAAGACAAGACCCATGACCAAATAAGTTTGAGTTTTTTACAGTAGGAAAATGGGCAGAATAGATGGGCCGAATGGTTCCAGATTGAATCAAGCACACATACTTTGAATGGCTTAGAGGAGTGCACTGTGCTGGGGGGGGGGTATCCTATTGAAATGTCACCCTCTAGTTGGCAACCCTTAAGCGTGCAACATCAGAATGTCCCCCTGTTGATGCGGGCGACATTCTGATGTTGCCCTTTTGATTCTGTCGACATTATGGTCTCTCCCTTTTGACAGTCGCCAACTAGAGAGCGACATTCAATAGTAAGCCATCGTCAATATATCTACCCAGATATGTTTACAGACAATTTTGAATCAATCGGTTATTAACCCTTTGAGGACCAGAGGGGTTCCCATTGCATTGCTAATCACATAATCTGAAATCGCAATTTTTACTATACTGTATATTACTAAATACACATGATGGTATATGATGTATAGACAAAGCAAAGGAGGAGCAGTTCTGGAGCAAACCATTTGTCTCATAAGGGGACACCAAATTTCCTAAATATCCACTGATTTAAATTGTGCTTTTATCGCCATAAATGCCAGTAAGGTCTCCAGTGCCCTGTTTTGCAGTGCATTGGAGACCCCTCTAGGACTTAAAACTTTGAATGCCAGAGGGGTACTGTGCACCCCTATTGCATTCAAAGGGTTAACCCTCTGGCATTTGGTGGATTAAAGCGGAACTACCACCGCTAAAATACTCAATCTCTAATAATTCCCCATCTGGCGACTAGCTTCTCACTAGCGCTAGTTGCCAGAATTATTACCGCATTAAAGAGAATTATCCATACTTCCCGGGCCGACAGGCAGGACAGAGCGCAGACATCTTTCCATGGTGAAGTCTGCGCGCCTGCACTGTCAGCCCCAGCCTGCTCTAGGAGGCGTTGCTAGGAGCCGTTCGGCTCCAGAAGGGACTGAAAGCACAGACGTCACTATGCAAAGATGTCTGCGCTCTGTCCTGCCTGTCAGCCTGGGAAGAATAGAGAATTCTATTTAACAAGGTAATAATTCTGGCGACTAGCGCTACTGAGCAGCTAGTCGCCAGATGGGGAATTATTAGAGATCAAGTATTTTAGTGGTGGTAGTTCCGCTTTAAGAACTTAACATGCCATTTAAATCAATTGGAGTTGTCATTTGTCACCTATAGTTCAGATGGATTAGTCCAGAATTGCTCCTATTTTCTTCGTGCATAAGGTCCTGTATGAGGAAATAACCACAAGAGGAATACTAATCTATTTCTTACTTTAAAAAAGCACTGGGGATTTCTGTGATAAGATGCCAGCAATATAATGGCATTGCACAACAGAGAAAAGCAATAACTAGATTCATAGTGCAAGGGAGGGAAACGTATAGGAAGTCGAGTGGAAAAACATATGCAAAGACAAGACAGACAAGGCAGTGCAGCTAAATGTTGAGAGGATGAAATTGAGACAGCTCTGACTCAGTCATCAAGACCTTAAATTTCATTTTTATGTGGCTGACAGAAATCATGAATAAATTCAACATTAGATCTGCAATTTAAATGACTCCAAGTGTAAGTACTTCCAAATTCATATGCATTTCTGGACAAAAACACCCAGCAAGGCTTTTTATAGAATTTTACCATATTTGCCCTCATAAAGGGTGACCCTGAATATAAGGCGACCCCCCCCCAAACTTTTGAATATAATTGTGGGATAAAATTAAAAAAAATGAATATAAGGCTTCTCCCTCCAACATGCTCCCCTTTCTCTGCAGTAATAGAAAATGAAGGTTTTGTGGAGACCAGTCTGGCTGGCGCCATTTTAGAATTTCCCCCCTGCTTCAATACCGGCGTTACCTGATGCAGAAAGGACACCAAGCAACAGGGGCGGATTGTGGTGCAGTACCAGCCCGGGGGAATTTTTTATTTAACTGGCCCACTAGCTGGTATTTTAATCTATATGCATATAATAAAATTCCTCAAGTGCCGGGGGGGGGGGGGGGGGGGGGGGCGGTGTTACACAGTGCATTGCTCAGCAATCCCCGGTGCACCCCTCTGGCACTCAGAGGGTTAAATACAACTGTTTTCCCCACTCTGTCCTCCCGTTCCAGCCTATTACTCCCCCCACACACACTACTTTGCTAAAGAGGCATAAATGCTCATCTATTAACCCCTTAACCTACTGTATGCAATAAATTATCAGTTATAAACCCCTTGTATGCCAGAGAGGTGTACAGTAATGTGTTCTGCCATTAACCCATTGAATGTCTCATAGGTGCACAACACATTGCACATGAATGTGTACCTCAATGAATAACCCCTTGTGTGCTAAAAAGGCATAATTCATCATTAACTAACACCTTTATTCACCTTTGTGGCATACAAGGGGTCAGTTACTGATGAATTATGCCTCTCTAGCATGCAAGGGGTTAATCAGTGAGGTACTGCACATCTGAGGAATCCAATATTGCTGTAATCCTATCTGGAATGCAAAGGGTTAATAATTGATGATTTATACTTACCTAAAGCATACAGGGGGTTAATCGATTAAAAGATGATAGATTAAGCCTCTCTAGCAATGGTACAGTTAGTTAGGAAGGATTAAATCATACCAGTTTAAACTGCTAGGCATTTGGGACTCAGAAGCTCTGCCTGCTAATCAGGCCCGGACTGGGACAAAAAATAGGCCCGGGCATTTAAAGCTGAGCAGCCCATTTTTATTTTCTGAGCAGCCCATTGGGGGGGGGGGGGCACATTCGCTCTCTTTTTTTTTTTTTTTTTTTAAACGCCCGGACCGGCCCCAAGGCCGGTACAAGGATTTATGTATACACAGGGCGAAGGTGCATTTTGATGCCCCCACCCCCCTCCGACCCGGACACAATCCCCTGACCCGCCCACATATTCACCCCCACACTCTGCCCAGCTCCACACTGCACACCCCATCCTCCTCCCCACCTCCACATTGCCCACACTGTTCACCTCCACAATGCCCTGTTCATCTCCACATTGCCCCTTCCACAATGCCCCCTTCACCTCCACATTTCCCCTTCCATGTCCACAATGCCTTTTCCACGTCCACAATGCCCTGTTCATCTCCACATTGCCCCTTCCACAATGCCCCCTTCATCTCCACATTGCCCCTTCCACAATGCCCCCTTCATCTCCACATTGCCCCTTCCATGTTCACAATGCCTTTTCCACGATGCTCCCTTCATGTCCATAATGCCGCGTTCAACAATTCCCCTTCATCTCCACAATGCCGCCATCATCTCCACATTGCCCCTTCCATGTTCACAATGCCTTTTCCACGATGCTCCCTTCATGTCCACAATGCCGCGTTCAACAATTCCCCTTCATCTCCACAATGCCCCCTTCATCTCCACATTGCCCCTTCCATGTTCACAATGCCTTTTCCACGATGCTCCCTTCATGTCCACAATGCCGCGTTCAACAATTCCCCTTCATCTCCACAATGCTGCCTTCATCAGTGCCCCATAAAGCCCCTTCATCTACACATTGCCCATTCGTCTCCACAATGCCCCTTGATCCCCTACCACATGGTATGCCGCTAGATTACCAGGAACTTAACAGTGCTCTGTGCCTCCTTCGGCACAGAGCTGAATCGCCCGCGCGCGGGTTGCAGAAATGCAGAGCGCTGGGAGATGATGTCATCTCCCAGCGCTCTGTATTACTACAGAGCCTGGGTCGCTGGACCGGCCCACCGGGAAAACGCCCGGTATGCCCGATGGCCAGTCCGGGCCTGCTGCTAATCATGAACTGCAGGACACACACAGGCAGAACAGGGCCGGCTAAGCCAGCCTTGGGGGCGGGACAATTACAGAGCAAAGGATCCAGTCTCTTCACTACTCCGGTGAGTGAGTTGTCCCTCACATCTACAGAGCTGTGGACTGGAGAGGTGAGATCATATGATCTCCCTACTGGCCCATGACTGGGTGGCCCACTGGGGGATGCCCGATCCCCTGATAGGACAATCTGCCCCTGCCCAGTAAGGCACTTTATAGAACTTTACCGTATTTTCCCACATAAAGTGTGACCTGAATATAGGGTAACCCCTCCCTTCCAACATTTGAATATAATTGTGGGATAAAATAAAAAAAAAATCATATAAGGCAGCCATCTTGCTTCTCCCTCCATTCTGCTACCTTTTGACAGCAGTAATAGAAAATGCCGCCTTTGTGGAGAACATTCTGGCGGGCACCATTCTTGAATTTTCCACCTGCTTCCATACCAGCATTAACCAATGCAGAAAGGATCTTTTTATCAATACAGATAGAAATAGGGTTGCCACCTTTTCTTCAAAAAAATACCGGCCATGGCATTCCCTCCATAGACTTAACATTGGACAGAAGCCAATTTTTTACCGGCCTGCCGGTAAAATACCGGCTGGGTGGCAACCCTAGATAGAAATGTCCTTCTAGGAACCTACTAACAATTCAGATCAATAGATCCTTCCTGTACCTTTTTATCAGTGAGGATAGAAAAGTCCTTCCGGAGCCTCTCTCTCTTTATGCAGATAGAAAGGTCCTGGAGGTGGGTGGCTAATTCAAGCATGCTGCCTGCCAGGCCTTTTTTTAGTGCATCCCTGAACATGTATGTTTCATATGTTTTTCCATTTAAATGGACACTAATGTCCAATAAAAATGTTTTCTGGTTTTGTAGATTTAAAAAAAAAAAAAAAAAAAGGAGTTATGTGGCACAAATCCCATCTCTCAAACCTTTACTGTTTGAGAGTTATTTGCATCTAAAAAGTTCCCCCCTTCCTCCCCTTCTCCTGATGTCAGCGTTGACAGCAGGAGATCCCGGTTCTGGGACCAGCCGGCGGCTCTTCAGCAGAGCCGAAATAGCGATATTGGAAGAGAAATACTTCACTGGAATAGTCTACAAAGTGTGCCTGGTTTGAGAGCATACTTTGTAGACCATTCCAATGAAGTAATTCTTTTCCAGTATTGCTATTGCAGCTCTGTTTAAGAGCCACTTCGTGTCGGCTGACACGGATCTCCTTCTGTCAGCTTTACAGCTGACATCAGGAGAGGGGGAACTTTAGATGCAAATATCTCTCAAACCATAAAGGTTTGAGAGATGGGATTTGTGACACATATTTTCTTTTTTAAAACCTACAAAACAGGAAAAAATGTTTATTGGACATTACTGTCCCTTTAAAGGCAAGGTCTGGTCAGCTTACCATAGGGGAGTGGGCATACGCAGAAATTTTTCCGTGGGGAAGGTGCTAAAGCCATAGGGTAGGTTATATAGTCTGTGTAAGCAATTATGTGCCGTCCTTGGGCAAGTACCCCCTCATGCCCCTCCCTGTAGACACCCATGCTTAGGGGACAAGTAATTCCCACTGAATTAAATTGGGCATTTAACCCTTTGAATGCTGGAGAGGTTGCCAATTCATTTTGATTCCATGTGTTAAAATACCCATTTAAAATCGTGGGGGGTTTTGTTAAGTGTTCTGTATGGTGCAGCTGCATTGCAACCGGAATTGCTCAATGTTTTCTTTGTACACATAAATGTAATCCTTTGAGTGCCAGAGGGGTACGTAACGCATTGCAAAGCAATGCGTTGTGTACCCCTCTGGCATTCAAAGGGTTAAGTGAATCCATAATATGTGATTATATCCAAGAATAATTTGTGGGAAATTAATAGAACAAACCTACATGACTTTATGAAAAACGAACCTTGATAAGATGGGAGAAAACTGCATTGTCATAATCTAATGGGCTTAGAATTTGCAAAGGCCTTTGATAAGATACAATACATGTTTGTCCATAAAATAAGGGAACTGGGTTCAGTGGGAAATATTTGTAGTCTGATAGCTAACTGGGTGAAAGATCAGGAGCAGCATGCTGGTGTCAATGAAGCTTAAAGGAGCAGGAAACCAAAAAGTTAGGAGTCAACAGTGAATATTGAGACCCTTGACTCCAACACATCTGAGATTTATCCACCCATGTCTTAGTAGAGATCTGCCAAAGAGTACATTTTATATATATTTTTTTTCTTCAACATTCTCAATATGTAATATATTTTATGATCAAATTTGAAAATAACAGGTATGAGCTGGTCACCAGGGCAGGATTTACATCTAAGGTTGGACATCCTAGGTGCCACTTAGCCCTACCTGTGGCCAAAAACCCACTCCTCATTTGACACTGTTCCATGTAATGTTGCCTAGCATAGAAAACATCTTTAGCCTGTACCTATAGAAGCACAACATTCCTAACCCCTTGGCGGATAGAAACATCTCCTGTATATTACTTTGCAATGCACTGGAGATCTTTCTAGCATCCAAGTGGTTAACTTATGACAAGCAGAAGGATATATATATATACACACACTAGTATAAAAGCCCGTGTACATGGGCCAAAGTGCCACCCAGTGGCCTCGGCTGCTGCCCCGGAGCTGGGAGCGGAGACAGATGGTGGGCCGTTTGGAGCTCCCCACTCCGGATCAGCCGTGCCGCCATCTTGTTTCTTGTCTCACACTCAGACTGGAGGCAGGCGTGTTCAGCCAGTCTCTACTGCGCATGACTGCATCATTTGGGCAGTCTCTACTGGGCATGTTCATGTTACGCACACAGGGAGCGACTCATCCTGGCAAATTATATTATAGAATATATATATATATATATATATATATATATATATATATATATATATATATATAGAGAGAGAGAGAGAGAGAGAGAGAGAGAGAGAGAGAGAGAGAGAGAAAATTGGCCACCATAAAACAGGAGCAGATGCTTGTTGCGGGTTAAGTGGGACTCTTCTGGTCACTCTCACAACTCAGAATGTTGGTGTGGTCAGCACTGAGGTGGCTTCTCAAAACCTGCCAATGTGCATTCGCCTACCCAGCCTAATGCGAGTAGTTCTGAATAGCTGTAGGCAGGGCTCAAAATTTCCACTAGCCACTAGCCAAAGGCGAGTGAAAATTTAGCCCTGGCAAGTAGAAATTCAGCCCTGGTGGGTATGTTATGTCTTGCAGTGGTGAGTAACTTTTCATGTCTGGCTAGTAGCAAAGGACTTCAAATTATAAGCCCTGGCTGTAGGGCTTTAAGTTGACCAATCCTGGCCTAATAGGAAATATGTCCTTTCTTTGTCACCACAACTCCAAGTGGAAAAGTAAGCTTGATGTAATTTTCTTCAAAAGTGTAGCTGGAGGCAAGCTTGTGAAAACACACGTGATTATCATATAACAGCACTTCGTTATACCTACTGGCAATTTATAAATGGCATATACTTAAAAAATCCTGGCTATTTCTAGCATTGCTTTTTTCTCTCTGTAAACCAAAACACATGCTTAACATTTGTTTATTTGAAACACATTCTGGCTGAAATTGAATTACATTGTTATCACTGAGAGAAGTTTACAAGTTCTTGAGATCTCATTCTTATTTTTCTTTGTAGTAACTGAACTGATATTATGTCCAACATTATGTGTCTTTGATGCAAGTTGCAAGTTCTCACAAATGTCAATGGGGTGGGGTGTATTCCCCTTCAGTGGTGCCTGGGCAGCTGTCCACTTTGCCCCGTAGTTAAAATGGACCCAAAGATCTTTTGGAAAAAAAAAAAATAATAATAAAAAAAAAAAAAAAATATATATATATATATATATATATATATATATATATATATACAGTACACCCCTCACATTTTTGCAAATATTTTTATTTTATCTTTCACGTGACAACACTGAAGACATGACACTCTGCTACAATGAAAGTAGTGAGTGTACAGCCTGTATAACAGTGTAAATTTGATGTCCCCCTCAAAATAACTCAACACACAGCCATTAATGTCTAAACCTTGGCAACAAAAGCGAGTACACCCCTAAGTGGAAATGTCCAAATTGGGCCCAAAGTGTCAATATTTTGTGTGGCTCAATAGGGTTTAGGTCTGGAGACATGCTTGGCCAGTCCTTCACCTTTACCTTCAGCTTCTTTAGCAAGGCAGTGGTCGTCTTGGAGGTGTGTTTGGGTTGATATAATGTTGGAATACTCCTCCAAAGGGAGGGTGTAACGGATCTTATTCATTACTTGAGCCTTGTCTGGACCTCAAACTATTTATCCAAAGACTATGGACATTTATTACTGTATGGACTCTGTGCTGTGCCTTGGCATACAAACTGGCCAGTTATTCCCTAAGAGAAAGACTTAAATTCATAGACTTTGGATCATATACTATGTTTAATGTATGTTGAACGTTTTAGTTATTGTATGTAGTATGTTCAAGGTTTTACACACGCACCAATTACCAGTCGGCGGGGACTGGCGTAGTGTGTGTGATCAGCATCACCGGATCGAACGTTCTGCGGCGGGGGCAAGAGGTGAAAGCTGTGTCACTCAGAACCCTGGAGTAGGCATGCAAATATCTTCCATAGCCTAAAATGTGTATTGCAGCCACTCCAGCCATTTGACTATGTGTACTGTAGCTAGACCCCCTGCTGTGTGTTAATCCATTCACGCCCGTCAAGTCTTTGTTCAATCAAACCCTTTTGCATCTGAAATGTAATCCTGTCTAAGTCATTGTATCTGTTAAGACCATCTGTTGTTGGCCTTTTGTCTCATGTAACATGATTGTATTAAGGCTTTTGTATCTGGTTCCACCTATCAACTTCAATGTAAAGATTTGTGTATAAATATCTGTAGTTTGTGTCAATAAAGTGAGTTATGTTTGGAGTGAACAAGGAGTCCAGGAGTCTTGTATTGCTTATGGTCTAAAGTGTCCACTCTGATACCCATCTGCGCCAAGTATCCTGAATCGTTGACCGCCTGCTGTCAGTTTCCTGCGACCTAACTTCGTGGACTGTCAGGCGGCGATGTGGACTCTTCCATGCTTCACTGCATCCAGCGATCCTGTGACTGTTTCCAGTGACCATTCATACTTCACCCGGTGCATCCGCCGGCGCTTATCTGGCATCGAGAGGGAGAGACCCGGGAACTACGGCAGAAGGCAACGCGGTCCCTTCTCAGCTTCTGTTACAGAGGGAATCCTGCTCTGCTTCAGTATGTCACAGTACATGTTGGCATTCATGGTTCCCTCAATGAACTGTAGCTCCCCAGTGTCGGCAGCACTCATGCAGGCCCAGACCATGACACTCCCACCACCATGCTTGTCTGTAGGCAAGACACACTTGTCTTTGTACTCCTCACCTGGTTGCCTGACACCATCTGAACCAAATAAGTTTATCTTGGTCTCATCGGACCACAGGACATGGTTCCAGTAATCTATGTGTCTAGTCTGCTTGTCTTCAGCAAACTGTTTGCGGGCTTTCTTGTGCATCAAAACAGCCATGCAGACCAATTTGATGCAGTGTGCGACGTATGGTTTGAGCACTGACAGGCTGACCCCCCACCCCTTCAACCTCTGCAGCAATGCTGGCAGCACTCATACGTCTGTTTCCCAAAGACAACCTCTGGATATGACGCTGAGCATGTGCACTCAACTTCCTTGGTTGACCATGCCGAGGTCTGTTCTGAGTGGAACCTGTCCTGTGAAACCGCTGTATGGTCTTGCCCATCGTGCTGCAGCTCAGTTTCAGGGTCTTGGCAATCAAACCATAAAGGTTTGAGAGATGCCGCTGGGCTCATTTAACTCAGTTTTTTACTGGCTGCAAGATGCAGGATAGTAATTTTTAAGTATTACTATCCCTTTAATAAGGATTATAAAAGGATTTAAATGCTTAACGCTATAGTAAAAATTAATTGGGGGCACTTATTTATGTATGATAGTTACGCTTTAATTTTTTTTTACCCATGTTTATAATCTTTAACCATAATATACAAGCATTTTGGTGGACTTGAAGGCCACATACGTGGTCCTTGGGGGGAATCTGGTTGCCTGTCACTACCCTAAGCACATTCATCTGTTAAGCTAATTAAGAGACTCTTATTCCTAAGGTATATATCCTATTAAATTCAGATGACTGTACAATGTAATAGAAAATTAGGATGAAGTGTGACAACAGGAACATTTACGGCTTACATGATTTGGGGTCAGATATTAAATATAACATTTACAGTCATGCATTTTATGTTCGTTTATTGCCAGTGATAAAATTACAGAATGAATAATGTGCAATTAGCAGGTAAAAAACTATTAAAATACCCAAAGAGGCAATATTTAATATTTAAATAAAGCTCAACTGTTCTTATTAGATTATAGCACTTAATCTCCATTGACCTGATTTCCTTCACCCTTTGGGTGCCAGAGAGCTGTCCAACACATGTCAAAACTATCCGTTGGATACCTCTGTTGGCACTTACAGGGTTAAAGTTATAAAAAAAATTATAACAGCTCAAACTTGAAATTTTTATGTGCAATATCACAGTGGCCTTTACACTGGTGCTGTTGCTACACCATCCTATGGAGATTTATGGTCTACGGACCAGACCAGCTAATAGGATGGTGTAGCAACTGCGCCACTGTAATGTGTTTGGGCCAGACCAATAGTGTGTGCCACTGCAGGAGTATCATATGTACAATGGAGAATGAGACCATTTAACTGACGAAAGTAGGAAACTGGTAAGTTTATTAAGTCTCCAGGGGAAGCTAAAAAGTAGGTAATTCAAGGTGACGGTTGGGATATTGGTTAGCCATTTCCCTAATTCTGTTAGATGAGGGAATGATCAATGAGTGTATTAAAGGAGCAGTACATTATTTTATGAAAACCTATATGTTATAGAGCTTTTCCTGCTGAATAAAACATGGTCACTCCCACTGCTGTGATATTTTATTCAAATTATATAACAGTTCAAATAACCAGGAAATGAATTTACTGTGAGTTTACTTCCTGGATGTTCTGACAGGAAGTGACTCAGCAGTTTCTATCACATTATATGGAGATCTGTATGCCACTGACTTTCCTCTCCATTAGAATGTAACAGATATCTAATTGGAATTTGACCACTAGAGGGCAATGCTAATGTAAAAAAAAACACAGTTTTAAACAGTAATAGCTCTGGAAATATGCATCTATCAGCAGTGAGAGTACCCTTATTCTACTCAACAGGAAACACTCTACAATACAGGGAAACTCTGGAGTCTGCAGCAGTATTTTGGAAATCAGCTTATTGTGACTGTTCATTAGGTAAATCGGCAACATTTGGAGTTTGTATAATAGATGGTGGAAGCAATCATTTCTATCAAGTTTATTTTCCAGATAAAGCAATGTTGGATATTAGGGCAGTACACGTGTACAATATTTCCAGGTAGAGGTGTGCCAATACGTTTGATTGAGCTTTCAGAACACTTGATAGTACAATACAGAATGAGAGTGGGAGAAGTCTATGTTAGCTATATGGCCTCAGATATTTCTAAACCAGAAGACTCAAAGGGTTAACAAGCATTCTGCTTTAAAGGGATAGTAGCAATATGTAAATAAATATATAGTGGTGCTGTTGCTACTCCATCCTATGGACAGCTCTGGGCAGTTGACAATAAATCTCCATAGGATGTCCTAGCAACAGCTCCACTGTAATATTTCAGGCCATTGAGATACTGCGCTAAAAAAAAAAAATCAAGTTTGAGCTGCAATAACTTTTGAATAAAGCACCGCTTAGCAGTGGGAGTGCCCTTGTTTTACTCAGGAGGATAAACCTTACAATTTATATTTATTTACATATTAAGTGTTACTATACCTTTAAACCCTTCATTTGCTTTGCAATGCGTTGCACAACCCTCTGGCATTGAACGGGTTAAAATGGCAATCTGGTCACAGATGTACATAAAAATTACACCAAATTTAACCCCTTAACGTCCGGCCGCGCAGGCACGCGGCGGTCACTAAAGGACCACGGAGCATTTTTTTTTTTATTTGTGTTTCTGGTTCCGGACTCCCTGAACGGCATGCAGCTGCAGGGGGAGCCCGGAATTGCATGACGGTCATAGTACGTCATGGGTCGTTAACCCAGATCTACTCATGACTTACTATGACCGTCAGGGGTCGTTAAGGGGTTAAAAAGTAAAATTTTAGGAGCCACGATAAAGGGACTTCTGATTTAGAAGTCAGAAGACTTTTGGAGATAAGTTCCTTGGATATCTCCACTTCTGTGTTAATTAACCCCTTCGCGACCACTGACATGCCAGGACCGTCACGGCACTTAAGGACCAGTGACGGTCCTGGCACGTCATGGAGTTCAGTGCTAGCCACGCCGCTCCGGGAGCCCTGAACCGGAAGTAAAAAAAAGCCCTGTGGTCACCAAGTCCATAAGGGGTTTAAAGCGGAACTATCATCAAAGTTACATTTAGCCCCACATCATTAATACGTTAGTGATATACATATAAATACTTGTATTTTGCAGCATAAGTCCGGCATTAGTGAAAAATAGTTCAGCAGGCAGCAGCGTGCAACAGAGGACACATCTTGCAGAGACTCCATCTCTGAGTCTGCGCTGTCAGTCCCCTTCTCCTCCAAGACTGGTGAGTTGAATGCCTCGTTACCTTAAGGCGCCGGAAGGGACTGTCAGTGCAGGAGCAGAGATCACCTACTGCAAGATCCCATCTGGTACCTGACTGCGAATACGTTCTATTTCTTACTTAAGCCGGACTTATACTGCAAATTACAAGTACTTATATGTATATCGCTAACGTATTAAGGATTTGGGGCTAAATGTAACTTTGATAATAGTTCCACATTAAAGAGATAGTAGTACTTAAAATATAAAACAAAATATGTTGTAGGGTTTATAACCCTGAGTAAAACAAGGGTACTCCCACTGCTGAAATGTGTTGTGTTCAAAAGCTATTATATAGCTCAAACATGATTTGTTTAGGTGCAATATCACAGTGGCCTGAAATTTACAGTGGTGCTTTTGTTACACCATCCTATGGACAGCTCTGGTCAGTTGACCATAAATCTCCATAGGATGGTACAGCAACAGCGCCACTGTACAATTTCAGGCCAATGTGATATTGCACCTAAACAAATCATGCTTGAGCTGTAATAACTTTTGAATAAAACTACCTTTCAGCCATGGGAGTACCCTTGTTTTCCTCCCAATCCCACTCTGGACCAGGTTATCCTGGATGAGTGGAAAACACCAGACAGGCGCCTTTCTCTTTCCAAGAGATTTTCCAATTTGTACCCCTTCTCTGAGGCAGCTTTGATTCAGTGGGCTAGACCTCCTCAGGTTGATCCCCCTATTTCTAGACTTTCTAAGTCTACTGCTCTACCCTTGGGGGACACCACGCCATTGAAGGATATGATTGATAGGAAGCTGGAGGCTATCCTGAAGTCTAACTTGGCTGACATAGTGTTACGGTTGGCAAGCAAAACCAAGAGTCAGACGGTATAGTTAATACAACCTTAATTATGAGAATAATAACAGCAATGCAATATAAATATATACAAACAGTGGGTGAATGAAAAGGCAAGTACTGTATCAGGAACAGCAGTCTCACAATATCACCACCACACTATCCGAGACTTTGCCTCAGCCTGCTGGAGTCTTGTGGTACAGTAACGCCCAAGAGTGATACTGACTCAGCCTGCAGACAGTAGCTGTGAGTCCTCTAGAGCCCCAGGTCTATACTAGGGAGGACGACTGAATAACGGAACTAACAAAGGAAGGAACAGACAGAGCCTTCTAGTAAGCACCAGATAGGCTAGTCAGACAAGCCAAAGTCATACACGGAGCAGGTAGTCAGCCAGAGCCTGCAGCATTTTGAAGCCTCGCCTGCAGATGACGCATCTAGCATTGATGCACCCAATCGGCGGCGCTACAAGGTACTGTGACACATAGGTGTTGCCTTGAGGACTACTTTGGCTTCTGTTTGGGTCACTAGGGCTCTTACCATCTGGGATGAACAACTTACTGAAGCTATCAGTAAAGCGGCCCCTAAGGAGGACCTTTTAGCCCTCTTTTCCAACATGTCTGAGGCTCAGACATATGTCACTGACACACTTTTCTTGCTGTCAAACTTGCAGCTAAGGCTTCTGAAGCCTTCTCTATTTCTGCTAGAGGCACATTGTGGCTTAAGATTTGGTCTGCGGACTGCTCATCTAAGAAGTCACTGATTTCTCTCCCTTTTCAGGGAAAGTCTCTTTATGGGCCTGAACTGAAGCAGATTATCAGTGAGGCCACTGAAGGCAAGAGTACTCTGTTACCTCAGGTTTGCAGGCGTCCCAACTTGGCGAGGAAACAGAGTCATTTTCATCCCCGCCAAAACACAGTGAAAAGGCTGAATCCAAGCGTGTTGTAGGCCAGTACCCCACGCCAGACCACCAAGCCCAGACAGCAGTGGCACTCAAAGCATGCCACCACCAAACCCAAATTTGGCAAGTCTGCTTCTGCATGACTCCCAGAATCCTGGTCCTCAGCTCCCTCTGCGTGGGGGTCTTTGCCATTTTTCAGGAACCTGGGCAGCCTCTGTTGCGGATCAGTGGGTCATACAGGTTGTTTCAGAAGGGTACAGGATTCCATTCAAATCCCTTCCTCCCTACCAAACCTTCCAGTCCAGAACTCCTCTGGGACAAGAAAAGCTGTATCTTTTCATCGAAGAGGTTCAGGATCTCTTGGACAAGGAAGTCCTGACTCCAGTTCATCCTCAAGAGAGATGTTTAGGTTTCTATTCAAACCTATTTGTGATCGCCAAGTGGGAATGTAGCAGTTGTCCTATCTTGGACCTCAAAGACCTCAATTCCTTTGTGGAGACTGCGAGCTTCAAAATGGAATCCTTGCGCTCTGCCATCACAGCTATGTGTCCAGGAGAGTTATTGGCCTCTCTGGATCTGCAGGATGCTTACTTGCATGTCCCTATTCATCCGGACAGCCAGAAGTGCCTCAGCTTCACCTGGGACTTGGGGCATTTCCAGTTCATCATCTACCCTTTGGGCTTACCTCCGCTCCTTAGGGGCATCGATTGCCTTTCTGTACACTCTGGGGATTCAGGTGACAATGCGAGTAGCCTTGCTACTCTAAGGGGAGCAGTGTTACATCAGTAAAAAGGGGCAGGAAGGGGGTATTTTATCATTCAATTACTCTTGAACTACAGTTCTGAGAGTATTGAAATAACACTCTTCCATGGCCCAAATACTATGAAGATTAACTGGAGCTGCTTTTTTTTGTGAAACATGGTATGTGATTCAATACCAAATACCCAAAATATATCTAGGAAACGTCTCTAGCATCCAAGCGGTTAATATTTAATCCAACAAACACAGCCAAGATCAGAGTTAGCTCTTGCAGCCTTTTACCCTTTGCTTGTGGGTCTGATTAATTTTAAACACAGACTGCACTTTCCATTGTGCTGAGCACATCTGCAGTATTGGCTACAGAGCTATTCTATATGCTTGAAAACAAAAATAAAAATAAGATTGTTTATTTCACCTTGCAGGGGGTTGTGTGTGTGTTTCTCTAGCTGTTGTTGGATTACATATCCCTTTGGCTATCTGGAGATGATGGGAATTATAGTTAAAGAGCTGTAGAGGCAGAGGTTACCCATCCTTAATCAATGGTATAATACAAAATACCACTGTATTAACCCCTTAAGGACCATTGACGTGGCAGGAACCTCACGCTGGTCCGGCACTTAAGGACCAGTGACGGTCCTGGCACGTCACATACTTTTACTCACCCCGCTCCTGTAGGAGCGCGGTGAGTAATACCGGGCACTGAAGTTGATCGCTCCAAGACCGGAGCGATCTCTTCCAGTGCCCCGTTTGACGTGCCGCCCCACGTGATCAGTCACGTGGGACGGCACGTCAAAGTTTCCTATGTGGTCCTTAAGGGACGGCACGCCCCGGGACCGCTGGTCCTTAAGGGGTTAATATAACAATTATTATTTTTAATATCCACATGTAATAACATTCTGCTGGGTTATTCCAGTCTGTGCAGATTTTATTGCAGTGGCCCAGGGAGAGGTATGCAAGTAATAATATAGTGTATACACATGGATTCTGCTGGATAGCAGTCATATGCTTTTCAGTAAATGACATCATTCTGCTGTCCAGGGAACGTGACTCATCCCATAAAGCTTTGTGTTCAGGTTTGTGGACAGTCAGGCATCTCCGAGTAGTAATCCACAAACACAGGCATCAGTATTTCCAATTATAGACCTCATGCTCTAACAAATGAGGTCAAAATGTGAGCAAAAAATAAATTAATAACTGTGATAGCTCACTCATACTATGCATAAGATGAGCTGTGTTAACCCTTTGAGTGCCAGAGGGGTATGCAATGTGTCGTGTACCCCTCTGTCAATCAAAGGGTTAAACCACCTTCTGTGAACTACTCAGCAGAATAATCAATGAGTGATGGACCCTGATTATGTCAGGGAGGTTTCTGATCATTGCAGATTGTCTGCTTTTCCCAGGCTGATGCCAATTAAATCCAGATTTCCAAATAGACAAAGTAGGCAACTGGCTAGAGCTCTAAATTTTGAGAGGTACTGCAGCTATGCAGGCCACACCTACATTCAAAATTGTGGGTGTGGCCAGAGCAATCTGTGCACCAGTTTTATACCCTTTTACAAGCTATAATTTAATCCCCATGGATACTAAAGAAATATCCAAGACATTGTGATGCAGTCAACTGGAAATCTGTCTAGGAACTAAATGATTATGTTTTTGTTTTGTCCTTGCTTGTTCTAGGCCAAGGGTATTTTCTATGCCAGTAAACAGTGGGTGAGACTGAGATGTGGTCATATGAGAAATGCAGGAGTGACTACCATTCATGGGGGCCTAGAGTGCCTTGCCTAGGGATGTGAAGCTGACCTTGACAAAATAATACAGTTTTATTGCAAATACTCCATTCTAGATATCTGTCTACATAACTAGTCATTGGAGGGACCCAGTACTAAAAACGGTGTTTCAGGTCCCTAACACACAAATATTCTCCCAGGAACGCATCTACAATGCACTGGGCCCTGGGGTAGATGGGCCCTCTAGAGGCCAGGTCTCTTTATAACTGCATCTCTTGTAGTTACGTGCTGCTGTCTGTATGTCTCTGTCTGCTCATACTGTTAGACTGGATTTACACCATATGTGCCACTAGGTCAAGGGGGTACGTAACTTTATTGCTGGATGGAGATGACGGGAGTTTTAGTCCAACAGCCAGATGGCCAGTAGTCCACTACCCCTGCCTTAGTGCACCTCTGCCCTGTAGGAATGCAGTCTGAGAACTCTGCTTTAAATCAGATGTCACAATATAAAAGTACAACAGAATGAAGCAGACATGGGGAAATGAGTCAGTCCCTTTGCACAGAAATCACACAGCAAACCACAGCAATGTGAATATCTCTCAAACCAAATTGGTTTGAGAGATAGGATTTATGCCACATAATTTCGTTTTTTAACATTACTGTCCCTTTAAATGATACAGTTGTGGTTTTAGTAAAGCCCTGCGAGTGCAAGTTTCTCTTTGTATTTCAGAGTTATCTATCTACACCCTGTTTTGTGACGTACTCTGGTAAGATTAAACCATTAGATACTAGTGAGGTCTCTAACAATGTGTTGGATGGTTCCCTGGCATTTAAAGGGATAGTAATGTTTCATAATAAAAACAGCTCTAATTAATCATCATAGTATTTGGACTTTGGAGAGTGTTATTTCAATTCTGTCAGAGTTGTAGTTCCAGAGTAATTCAATGACAAAGTGTCCCCCTCCTGCCCCTTTTACTGATGTCACACTGTTCAGCCAGTGCAGAAGGGAGGTGCCCAGGTAGACTGCAGAGAGGGACAATCTTCAATTAAGATAAGGGAAAAACCTGAAAAGCTTGTCAAGGGGGGCAGGGATTTCATTGTTTTCATAGGAATAAAATTGTCCCCTTCTGTTATCTGTCCAGTCTATGGACTGCATTCCACATCTGAGAAGAGATTGTTTACAGTAGGTAAAAGGGGCGGGAGGGGGAAACTTTGCTTGTGAATATCTCATAAACCATAAAGGTTTGAGAGATAAGACTTATATCATTCTTCATGTTTTTTTAATGCCTACAAAATAAAATAAAGTTAAAACGAAGTATTACTATCCCTTTAAGGGTTTATAGGGTTTCAAACCTTGGATAGTAGTGAAATGCTTCTTACTGTTTGGAAACATTTTGAGAATCCAATGGGCTAAAGAGCAGCACTACATTTCCCCTGTAACACTGAGTGCCAGAAAGGTGTAGAATGCATTGGATACCTCTCTGGCACTGAAAGTATTAAGTGTTCTGCCTACGCCGCCAGCTTGACAAAGCAAAGTTTGGCTCAGGCACGTCTGGGGTTAATGAAAGTAAATCTAAAGTAGGTCAGAACATCTTTCTTCTGAATGAATGTGAAGGGTTAGTGCACGAGGAAGAGAGTTCTGCTTTAGAACCTTAAAATATTGATGATGAAGCGAGCCGCAGAACGCTCTGCCAGGAGAGCTCTGCTGTGTATGTGCTGTGTATGTGCTGTGTATGTGCTGTGTATGTGCTGTGTATGTGCTGTGTGTGTGCTGCCAGTGCAACTTATAGAGGTGGAGAGGAACATCTAAGGCTCAGAGCCATTGTTTATGTGCATTAATTAACCCCTTCTGTGCATGAGGGACCAACGGCGATGGCTATTGTGTTATAGAAGGTTACATCTTCAGCAGACAATATGCCAAACTATCCTGCTAGGACACCACAGAATAAAATCATTACATAACATCCTAACGAGGTCTCCAGCTCATTGTTTTGCAATGCTCTGGGGACCTCCCGATCACCCACTGCGTTAACCCTTTGAATGCCAGAAGTTTACACAACATATTGCAAAGCAATGCCTTCCACACCCCTCTGGCACTCAATTAAAATAAAATAAAGAAACATTTTTCAGGTTAATTTGTTATAGAATAAACTATTGAGAGAACACACAGTCAGGGAAGGTTCGATTGGCTAATTTCTAATCCACCTATATGTTCTTGCGATTGTTTAAAAGAAATACCTGGTGAGTGCCAGGTAAAGTGGTGCAAACTGAACCTAAAAATTGGTGCTTTTGTTCACAATATACTGACAGACTTAAAGGGATAGTAATGTTTTGCAATAACAGCAGCTCTGATTAATCTTCATATTATTTGGGCCATACTGTCAGAGTTGTAGTTCAAGAGTAATTGAATGATAAAGTATCCCCCTCCTGCCCCTTTTACTGATGTAACACTGCTCACCTCAGAGCAGCAAGACTGTCTGGATGGATCACAGAGAGGGACAATCTTCAGTGAGGATAAGGAAAAACCTGAAAAACCTGCCAAGGAGGAACAGGTTTTTCCTTATGCTCACAGTAAGAAGATTGTCCCTTGCTGTGAGCTGTTCAGTCAAAAGACCAGATTCCACATCTGAGGGGAGTTGGCTTACACTAGGTAAAAGGGGCGAGAGGAGGATACTTTATCATTCAGTTACTTTTGAACTACAAGTCGGACAGTATTGAAATAACACTCTCCATGGCCCAAATACACTGGCGTCACTAGGGGGGCCAGGGCCCCCCCTACATTCTACTGTGCCCCCCCATGTGCCCCCCCAATTTTCTTCCCCTCCCAGTGCTTTAGCTTTTTTTTTCACCTTCTCATGTTCCTGCCTCATGCTGCCTCGCGGCTTTTTTAATTCAGGCTCTAGCCTCTATTCATTCAGTCAGCCCGAATGAACAGAGCCCGATAAGTGCTCAGATGTTGGAGCACTGTACTGTAGTGCCCGATAATTCACCAAACAGCGGCTTAGCTGGTGACGTCAAACACAGGCACGCAGTGTAACTCACTGCGTCTGCGCGCCAGCCAGCAGTCGCACCCACAGGAGGACGCAGTGGATGTTATGAAAAATTCAGTGTAGGAGCTTCCAAAATATATTATGGTATCTTACTGAGTATCATAGGACAGTTCTAGAATACGTTCTTTCAGTGCAAAACCTTTATTAATAGTGTTGACTTTGATGAACAATGTATGTATGTTTTTAAATAATTACTGGAGCCCCAATTGCATGTTCAGCATTTTCTATAATCAGTTAGTTTGTCTTTGATTTCATTTAACTATTTTATATTGTTCTGATGTGCCTCTTTTTAGGAGATCAGACTGGTGAGGTGTATATATAAGTGTATCACTTTGCTCTACAGCAATAAAACTCACATCATTGTTTGTTTAAACATAAGTATATGTGTTTATAAATTAGTCTGTGTAAATAAAATACTTTGGTCTTGTTATAAGTAATTTATTAGGTCACACAAGAAGGTGTCAGTAGTTCATGAAATAGCCTCAAAATTCTCGGTAATGCCCCACCCACCAGCCACGCCCCCGGCAACACCCCTAAAACACAAGTGTCCCTCTTTGGCAATTTGAAATGTTGGGAGATTTGAAGGTAGGATTTGTAAAGTGCCTCTAAACTATGTCAAGTGCAGTCCTAGAGTACCCTAGTACACCTAAGGGAGGTGCCAAAATCTGATTGATGCGGATGTACTAAGTAACAGTAGTGCAGTCCTGGAACAAATCAACTGTACTTTAGGACTCAAATAAACAGTTCCATTGATTTGAATGGGGATCTGAAACTCCTGAACACTCCAGAGGTCACCAACACATTGCTCCATAATTGGTTGGAGACCTCTCTGGTATTCCAACGGTTATTTAAATACCACGGAAAATTTAGGGAGTATTTTTTATTTTTTCATTATAGTGCAGTTTGCTTGCGGCAGACAAGAATTGCACCACTATTACTTAATACACCAGCCTCATTCTCCTAACTCCCTTTCGAATGAAAATGCAGAAGTAATATTTTTCCATATATTCAAGACTAGGCTCATATCATCATCATCCTATATAATAATTCGCTAAATCGTGTGTAACGCTCGACATGCGCAGTAGACACTGCTGCGGGTGCGGCAGTAATGCGCAGTAGAGACTGCCCGCGCCGCGGCTGATACAGAGCTGGGGGTTCCAAAGGAGCGTCCAGCTCTGTATCAGCAGTGGCGCGGGCAGTCTCTACTGCGCGTGACTGGCCCGCGACCGGCTGCCAGAGGCACTGTGGCCCGTGTAACGGGCTGTTCAACTATCCTATATAATAATTCGCTAAATCGTGTGTAACGCTCGACATGCGCAGTAGACACTGCTGCGGGTGCGGCAGTAATGCGCAGTAGAGACTGCCCGCGCCGCGGCTGATACAGAGCTGGGCGTTCCAAAGGAGCATCCAGCTCTGTATCAGCAGTGGCGCGGGCAGTCTCTACTGCACGTGACTGGCCCGCGACCGGCTGCCAGAGGCACTGTGGCCCGTGTAACGGGCTGTTCAACTAGTATATAATAATTCGCTAAAACGTATGTAACGCCACAATCATGCACAGTAGAGAATGCTGCCCATGCTGCAGTCATGCGCAGTAGAGACTGCCAGTGACGAGGCTGTATCATCCGCAGCATGGGCAGTCTCTACTGAGCATGACTGCACAGCTGTAAGCGCCGCTTACCTAACCGACGCTCGTGTGGACCGGGTTGTGCGGCTCGTGGATGGAGGATCGGTGGTGCGCTCTGGCGTCCGTCCAGGCAACCGTCCTCTTCATTGCGCCCTTTGGCGGCTCCTGCCGCATCTGAACCAGGCGCGAGTCTCAGGGATTCCCTGGTGACGTCGTGACCTGGTTCTTAAAGCTACAGTACACATTGTGCTCCACCTCTAGGGGTGGAGCAATCGGGTTAAAAACTGCCTGGACAACACTTCTGTTGCCTGTTCGTGGTGTTCCAGTGCAGTTGTTACTTTGGGCTCTGTGTGTGAACCAGGTTTTGTCTGACTATCCATTCTGGTGTTGACCTGTGGCTCTGTCCGTCCACCCGCTCTGTGCATGACCCCTTGGCCTGTCTGACATCCAGTCTGGTGCAAACCTGCGGCTCTAGCTGACGAACCTTACCGTGCATGACCCCTGGCTTGGCTGACTATCCGTTCTGGTGTTGACCTGTGGCTCTGTCCGACTACCCACTCTGTGTATGACCCCTTCGCCTGTCTGACATCCAATCTGGTGCAAACCTGTGGCTCTAGTTGACCAAGCTTTCCGTATTCACTCTAGTGTGTCTGACCACCTTGACATTGCCTGGGATTGTCAACTGCGCAACCAACATACAAACGCTCCAGGGGATAACCTGGGAGTGTCCTTGATGTCTTGGTGTACTAGCCTTTGGACCTCTGAGGCCTCCAGGTGCGGACCTGTAGCGCAGTCGGTCTTATTGGTACATGGTCTGTACAGGTGTGAACCTGCATATCCTCCGTGCGTATTTGGTCTCTGGATCCGTTGTTTGTACAGGTGCGTACCTGTAGTGTGTCCTCAGGTGCGGACCTGAGTCTTCCTTTCTCTGCCCGCTGGATTCCGTTAGTACCATAGTACCTGTTTGATCCATCCTGAAGTCCTCTCTTGACCTGTGTTTTGTGCTATTTCCATTATCCTGTCTTGTTGCTAAATAAAGATTGTGTTACCTAAGTACTGGTCCATTCTCGTTATTGAATCGGTAACAACCGCGACAGGCTGGCACTGTTTCAGCTGCGGAGCGGGCAGTCTCTACTGTGCATGACTGCCCCGCGACAGGCTGCCAGTGGCACTGTGGCCTGTGTAACGGGCTCTTCAACTAGTATTTCATATTGAAACTAAACACAAATGCCCTCTTGATAGTTCTATTCTTACCTTCAGTCCAAGACAAAGAGAAACATTGGAACATAGGGGTAAAGTTAGTTGTTGTGCAATTCTGGATAAAACTACTGCACTTTCCAGATTCACTCTCTGATACCTGGCCCCTTGTATATTCGTGGGTGTTCACATGTGATTGTTCTTGGGTTCATTGCAGGAACATGAGATATCGTATTTCCTCTTAACAGGTGAGCTCACATATTTGTTTTGTTCATGGGTTTTCTCTCACACATTCTAACAAATTATTTGTTTATTTTTGCTACATTGAACACCATTTTTTTGTAGTGTGAGCTCTTATACATAATAATGATAAGGACCGATGCCTCTCTTTCATGTGCATATATTTATACCTTTTTTAGTATTAAATCCTGCTCATCTGTATCCTCGTTGCTCATTGATCTTGTCCTGTTAGAGTTGGTTACTTCTGGCTTGATATCCTATTTTTTACTCGGTTCAGTTATCAGGATTTGCTTTTAAAGGGATAGTAATACTTCGTTCTAACTTTATTTTATTTTGTAGGCATTAAAAAACATGAAGAATGATATAAGTCTTATCTCTCAAACCTTTATGTTTTAAGAGATATTCACAAGCAAAGTTTCCCCTCCCGCCCCTTTTACCTAGTGTAAGCCATCTCTTCTCAGATGTGGAATGCAGTCCATAGACCAGACAGATAACAGCAGGGGACAATCTTCTTCCTATGAAACCAATGAAAGCCCTGCCCCCCTTGACAAGTTTTTTGGGTTTTTCCCTTATCTTAACTGAAGATTGTCCCTGTCTGCAATCTACCTGGGCACCTCCCTTCTGCTCTAGCTGAGCAGTGTTACATCAGTAAAAGGGGCGGGAGGGGGATACTTTGTCATTGAATTACTCTTGAACTACAACTCTGACAGAATTGAAATAACACTCTCTAAAGTCCAAATGCTATGATGATTAATTAGAGCTGCTTTTATTATGAAACATTACTATCCCTTTAACCTCTTCAACCCTAACCTTGTATCTGGTCCTGAGTTGTGTCTTCTTTCTATGATGACCTTGGCCCTTCCTCTGTTTTTATGAGCCTCTGCTACCTGCCTTGACCACAGACTGCCTTTACATGTAGGAACCTCTGCTGCCTTTCTCGATTCCTTACTACTCTTTAGACTTTCCTCAGTTCCCTATTTGCAGCCACAGAAATCTGAGGGTGAAGAGATGGTTACCTGCTATTTCTGAAGAAGCAGCGCGTTGCGCTGCGAAACGCGTATGTGAGTAGGATTATATTATTGGTTTTAAAAGTATTAAACTTGGAAGAATTTTTTATCTTACGTGTTTTTGGAGCGGCTTATTTCCATCGGGAAGATCATGAAAATACCGAGCAGGGACGATAAGAGTTCCCTGTAGGCTTTGAAGCTGTGTCTGTGTATATGTATTTATACAGCCATATATACATGCGAGTGTCTTACTTTTTTTAGTTGCATTGTATCTATTAGCGTTGATAAGGCACTATTGGCACTTCCTTTTTGTTTTGTTTCTTTACATATATATCCCTTCGAGAGTGGAGGATTTTTGGAGAGCAGCCGGAGATTGTGCCCTACAACTGAGTGGGGGACAGCTTTATTAATCCTAAAGCCTGTTTGCTGGGTTTCCCATAAGTGATTTTCCAGTCCTTTTGTTTGTGAGTATCACTTTAAGGTGGTGGTGAGGTGACAACAGATTTGTATTGAGGATATCACATGAGGAAGTGCCTCTTTGTTCTTTTCTCTTCTTACAGGTACTAGCATGTCTACCAATACTATCAACTAAAGCTAACTCTGTTATTGGGCTCCAGCATCATACCCATAACAGCACCATAGGCACCTCTCACATTCAGATCACTGTGCACTGTGCATCGTGCTAGAGCTTTAACAATTGCTAGGAAATTAAATCAGTATTTTACTAGTCTACCAATGTTTTCCATTGATATAATGTGCGTACACACATACCCACTGGCCTGAATGTCATTATTTTAGACTGCCACTGCTCATTAAATTGGCCCCCCATTTTTTCTTCTGCCCCCATGTGTGCCCCCCATGTAGATATCCTAGAGTAGCCACTGCCCAAATACTATGAAGATTAATTGGAGCTGCTATTATTTTTAAACATTACTATCCCTTTAAGCATACTTGCACTGGCCTGGAGTCTGCGTTCCTCCTCCCTCTACCCTAGCTATTTTTTATAATAATTTATTTTCAAAGAAAAATGTGGTCTAATGATGGGCCTAGATAATTATATTTGATGCCTTGGGTAGCTACTAGTGATGAGCGAGCGTGCTAGGCCGATGCTCGGATCGGCTCGAGCATCGCTCTGCTCGGCACATGGCGGTACTCGTCGAGTACCGCCATGTGCTCTCCCGCCATGTTCGGGTGGCGGGGATCTGTGCCGGAAGAGGCACAGATCCGAAGAAGCTCCGCTGGACCACCAGGGACTGGAGGTACGGGGGCATTGCGGAGATGAAGGGGGACATTGTGGAAGAGGGGCATAGACTCTATGCCCCTCTTCCACAATGTTCCCCTTCATCTCCGCTATGCCCGTCTTCCACAATGTCCCCCTTCATCTCCGCTATGCCCCTCTTCCACAATGTGCCCCTTCATCTCCGCTATGCCCCTCTTCCACAATGTCCCCCTTCATCTCCTCTATGGCATAGAGGAGATGAAGGGGGACATTGTGGAAGAGGGGCATAGCGGAGATGAAGGGGCACATTGTGGAAGAGGGGCATAGCGGAGATGAAGGGGCACATTGTGGAAGACGGGCAATTCGGAGATGAAGGGGGACATTGCGGAGATGAAGGGGGCATTCGGAGATGAAGGGGGCATAGCGGAGATGAAGGGGGCATTGACCAGGCACCCTCCCCTCATCAGAGCAGGGGGTGCCTGGTGTCGCCCCATTCATTTCAATGGGGCTCGGGTGCTCGGGAGATATTCAGAAGTAAAGGTTCCCCTGGAGTGACGTCATTGCTCCACCCCTCAGATTTGGAATCCGGTTGCTTGACCGGCCATGCCTCTCAAGAAGTGCTGAGATCACCATCTTTAAAAAGAATTTCTTAATTGGAATTGTCTACAAAGTGTGCTTTCAAGCCAGGCACACTTTGTACACAGTTCCAGTTAAGCAGTTCATTTCAAAGATCATGATCTCGGCACTGCTAAAGAGCTGCCGGTTGCTCTGTGGACCGAATTCCAAATCTGTCCACTAGATGGCAGACTTGGCTGAAACAGCCAGGAAAAGAGAATTTTGCTATATTTTACAAGTGAATATCTTCCAAACCATAAAGGTTTGGGAGATAAGACTTATATCATTTTTCATGTTTTTTTAAGGACTACAATATAAAATAAAATTATTTTTAATTATTACTATCCCTTTAATCTTCATAGTATTTGGACCATGGAGAGTGTTATTTCAATACTGTCAGAGTTGTAGTTCAAGTGTAATTGAATGATAAAGTATCCCCCTCCCACCACTTTTACCTAGTGTAAGTCACCTCCCCTCAGATGTGGAATCTGACCAGACAGCTCACAGCAAGGGACAATATTTTTACTGTGAGCATAAGGAAAACCCTGCCCCCTTGACTGGTTTTTCCCTTATGCTCACTGAAGATTGTCCCTCTATGCTATCCGTCTGGACAGTCTTGCTGCTCTGAGGTGAGCAGTGTTACATCAGTAAAAGGGGCGGAGAGGGATACTTTATCATTCAATTACTCTGACAGTATTGAAATAACACTCTCCATGGCCCAAATACTATGAAGATTAATTGTAGCTGCTTTATTTGTGAAACATTACTATCCCTTTAAGGGTTTTGAGGAGGGACTCTTTGCCAGGGGGTATTCTTGGGTTCACTTAGAGTGACAAAATTGTTCATACGTATATACAACACAACTACTAATCCATCATCGTCATCATATAAATATGTTCTGGGTCTTGCACTATGGAGCCTGGTGTATTTAATTCCTACAGAATGCAAGTTTAGAACATCTCTATAAAGCAGAGTTCCATATTCCTTCTCTATTTTTTTGCCTTACAACACAGATATAATTAACAAGAAAGTATCAGCCCAAAGTGCTTATTTAATGGTCCATGAAGAGATTATGTGTCCTTTTTAATAGTTTTCATGAGGTTCACGTCCTCCATGTAATCTCTGTTCAGCAAGTGGTTACCAATTTAGGATAAGAAACAGCTGTCTTGGTTATATTTACACTATCACTTTGAGGGCTTCTCTTTAATACTGTTCATGTTTTGGAGGACTATATTGATTGACATATTGACTGAAGTAAGAGAAAATTCCTATAAGACATCAAAGGTTCAAAAGTAATTTATTTTTTCTCTAGCTCTTCAAAGTGTTAACAGATTAGTAGCGGTCGAAGCTAAAAAGTGGGTCAGTTGGGTTTATTACTGAAGAGGGCACATATTTTCTATTGGAAAACTTCAAATTATTTTATAGAATACTAGTTTAAAAGCCCGTGTACACGGGCCAAGGTCCAGGTGATGTTAAGAGGCTGGTCCTGCTCTGCGTCCTGTCGCCGACGCAGTCATGCACTGTAGAGACTGCCCGAAAGCACAGAATGCTCCCAGCACAGAACTCTCAGCATTCTGTGCTCCCAGTATTCCGTTCTCCCAGAACAGAACTCCCAGCATTCCGTGCTCCCAGCATTCCATACACCTCCCAGTATTCCGTGCATTCGGGCAGTCTCTACTGCGCATGATGGCTTCGGACAAACATTCTATCGAATTATTATATAGGATTTGATTAGCAAAAAAAGTATAGCATTTCAGGTAGAACACCAAGAACCTATTTAGTAAGGGCAAATAATCATATGTGTGCCCTACTTTTAGTAAAGAGGAGTATCCTGCCTTCAATAATTCATACCTCCCAACATTTCAAATGGCCAATGAGAGACGCTTTTGTTTAGGTGGTGTTACTGGGGGTGTGGATGGTGGCCAGGGCAATACCGAGACTTTTCAGGTTATTTCTTAATGGCACCTCTTTTTGTACCTGAATAAATGATTTACATTAAAGGTATTTATTTACACAGTATAATATATTAACACATATACTGAAATTTAAACAAATATTAAAGGGATAATACTTCGTTTTATCTTTATTTTATTTTGTAGGCATTAAAAAAACTTGAAGAAAGAAATGTCTTATCTCTCAAACCTTTATGGTTTGAGAGATATTCACAAGCAAAGTTCCCCTCCTGCCCCTTTTAGCTAGTGTAAGCCATCTCTTCTCAGATGTGGAATCCAGTCCATAGACCAGACAGATAACAGAGGGGGACAATCTTCTTCCTATGAGAACAATGAAAGCCCTGCCCCCCTTGGCAAGTTTTTCAGGTTTGTCCCTTATCTTAATTGAAGATTGTCCCTCTCTGCAGTCTACCTGGGCACCTCCCTTCTGCTCTGGCTGAGCAGTGTTACATCAGTAAAAGGAGTGGGAGGGGGGTACTTTGTCATTGAATTACTCTTAAACTACAACTCTGACAGAGTTGAAATAACACTCTCCAAAGTCCAAATACTATGATGATTAATTAGACCTGCTTTTATTATGAAACATTACTATTCCTTTAATGTGAGCTTTATTGTTGTGGAGCAATGTGATACATACACCACACAGTATGGTCTCCTAGAAAAGAGGGACTCCAGTGTGGGAAAGAGAGACAGAGGGATATGAGTCTCAACGAGGGACTGTCCCTCCTAAAGAGGGGCACTTGAGAAGTATGATAATTCCCTAACAAAGTAAATATAAAAGTAGGAACGGATGGCGCTATTACTCAGAAGCACTCCAACTGTTTCCTTTAATTGATCTTATCTTAAAAAAGCCTAGTCTCCACAGTTTTGATCCTGCCGCACAGAGACCACACAGACTCCAACCACTCTCAACAGAATCTGATAAATCAGGAAAGTCAGCGGTGGACCCAAAAACACCTGGGAAACATATACAAATGGGACACAAAGTTTCAAATCAAAGCGACACAGTCCTGAATAAGAAAAGTGTGTGTGCCATTTGTATATGTTTCTGTAGGGCTTTCCAGGTGTTTTTGGGTCCAGCGTTGACTCCTGATTTTCATGATAATATCCTGTATCCCGTCTTCCCTAATGCACAGTATTCTACATACTGTAATGCCCAGTGTCCTCACTTCTCTAATGCCCAGTAATGCCCAGTGTCTTATCTTCCCTAATGCCCGGTGTCCCATTGAAATAAAGTTATCATACTGTAAATAATGGTCTTTGTTGCTAGTGTTCTGAATGAGAGGTTTCTTTGGTCACATCCATTCTCTGACATAGAAGTTGGATGTCCACCCCTTCCCCCTACCCCACATAGACATATGCACAAATAACCATACAAACACACTAGCATACCTCCCAAGTGTTCCTCTTTAGGAGGGACAGGCCCTCTTTTTGAACTAAATCCCCCACCCTGGTGTCCCTCTTTTTAGGAGATCAGACTGTGTGGTGTGTATGTTATTGTATTAAATTGCTCCACAGCAATAAAACTCATATATATGTTTGTTTATACTTCAGTATATGTGTATATAAATTAGTCTGTGTGATTAAGACACTTTGATCTTGTTCTAAATCATTTATTCAGTTACACAAGGAGGTCACAAAATAACCTAAAAATACTCGGTAATGCCCCGCCTACTAGCCACACCCCCAGCTACACCCCCTAAAACACAAGTGTCCCTCTTTGGCCATCTGAAATGTTGGGAGGTATGCACTAGACAATGGTGAAAAGGATGCAGCATTTTATTTAATTAAACTATTTAAGCCTAAATATATAACAAATGTAAAAAAAACATGTCTTACCAACCGCACCAGCCTGATAAGTCAACTTTAAATGACCCAGAACCTTCTCCTTCCTACCAGCCAGGAGCCACAATTAAATACTTACACATAAATTTGCTTACAAAACCTCCATGCTGCAGCAAACATTTTATACCACCCAGCCTTATGCTCTTTTCTCTCCTGTTTTTATTCTTTTTTTCCTATTCTTTTTTTGAGGGGGTATGTGGGAGACATCCACAGAGCGTTCCCCTTAAAAGGTGAGCTAACTGGGGAAAATCACATCTATTTATACTCTATTTCCCGCCCTTCCAGCCTGCCTGGCACGAGGTAAAATCCCTTGGCCAATGGAGCTGCAGGGTGGGAAAAATATGCGGGATTCCAGCATTTTCCACAGAAAATGAATTTTTTTTTAAAGGGGCAACAGGTGCTAACCGAAAATAAAAAAGGGGTGGGACCCCAGCTCCATGTGATTCCTCCCTTATTTAGTCCAGTCCCCTTCAGGAAATAGGTTGCAGCTTCTTACAAGCCATCTAATCTGGTCAGATTTTTTGGGTTCCATGTTAGAAGATTTAGCCCTTTGAGTGCCAAGAGGTAGCTAATTAATTGATTCGCAATGCATTGGATTCCTCTTTGACACTCAGAAGGGTTAATGCAGGGCTAGTCAGTTATTTGTCAGCTTCTGTTGAGCACTAGAACTCCCACCATCCCCATCCAGCTAATGTCTGGTTCGGGATGATGGGAATTTTAGTCCCCAACAGCTAGAGGTCCAGCGACTGACTACTTCTGAATCAAAGTAAATGTAATTCTAATTGTGGGGCTGCCAAAGCAGTAGTTTTCCTATTTACAAAACAAGTAAAATAAAGTGAAAAAGAGAAACAGGTGATTTAGCTCTGCAGTGCGTTGGACATCCCCCTCGCACTCAAAGGGTTAAAGAGATAGTAATACTTAATTTTACATTTATTTAATATTGTAGGCATAAAAAAACGATGAAAAACGATGTAAGGCTTATCTCTCAAACCTTTATGGTCTGAGAGATATATCTCCTGAAGTTACCTCTTCTTGCCTGTTTGAACAAGGGCAGCGCTGTAGTTGACAGCTGCAGAATCCGGTCATTTGACCGGATGGAGGCTCTTCAGCAGAGCTTAAATTGCGCAATCTTTACATTTGTACTTCATTGGAACAGTCTACAAAGTGTCCCTGGTTTGAAAGCTCATTTTGTAGATCGTTCCAATGAAGTATTAATGTTCAGATCGTGCATTTTCGACTCTGTGGAGGCAACATTAAAATTGCTAGCAGGAAAATTTTACCAGGACTATTCAGCAGGCAAAGTATCAGTTTATTTGTAAAGGGATAGTAATACTTAAAATGTTGTATGGTTTATCACCCTGAGTAAAACATTTTACATTTTAAGTATTAATATGCCTTTAAGAAGGGATGGATATTATTCTACCCTCCATCTGATATAGGACTACAATTCCTACCATAATCAGCCAGCCAAAAGACAAATTAGATACCAAACTTGTCCATCCATGTTTTTGCAAACACTATAACACCGTTCTGTAAGAAGCCAGCAGTAAATTGTATTGACAAATAATGCAACAGGTAAAAGAACCACTGACCCTAAAATCTTGTCATCAAATAGACGTACTGTTACTTTAAGATGTACAAACAGATGTTGTCAGCATGTAAGAACTACTAGTTACAGATGTATTGAAATCCTCCCTGAGTAAAAGCCTCATATATATTTGAGGACTGGTTTTATACTAGCTCAGCAGGCACAAAACAGAGAAAAGTGTACATTAAAGGGATAGTAATGTTTCACAAAAACATCAGCGCCAATTAATCTTCATAGTATTTGACCCATGAAGAGTGTTATTTCAGTACTGTCAGAGATGTAGTTCAAGAGTAATTGAATGGTAAAGTTTACCCTCCTGCCCTTTTTACCCAGTGTAAGCCACCTCCCCTCAGATGTGGAATCTGGTCCTGGGACCGGACAGCTCATAGCAAGGGGCAGTCTTCTTACTGTGAGCATAAGGAAAACCCTGCCGCCCTTGACAGGTTTTTCCTTATGCTCACTGAAGATTGTCCCTCTCTGAGATCCATCAGGACAGTCTTTCTGCTCTGAGGTGAGCAGTGTTAAATCAGTAAAAGGGGCGGGAGGGGGATACTTTATCATTCAATTACTCTTGTACTACAACTCTGACAGTATTGAAATAACACTCTCCATGGCCCAAATATTATGAAGATTAATTTGAGCTTTTATTGTGAAATATTACTATCCCTTTAAAGAGCTTGTAATGTTTGATTAGAGAAGCAGCTAAGATTGTTCTTCACAGTTAATAGTTCTAATGTCTGATGGTGGCAACGTTCACAACTGTCTAGTTACGCTGTAATCGTATTATGAAGTTTACACCTTACACCCCTTTTCCCAACGTCCATCTTCTTTGCTTCAGATCTGACAGCACATCGCAAAAAGGGACAATCTTCTGCCTGACCTCTTTCCTCAGGTTGGGCTTGGTCTTCCTTATACTGACAGAGGGAAGATTGTCCCTCGTTGTGATCTGTCCAGTTTGATGACCAGTTTTCAGATCTGAGGGGAGGTGGCTTACGATCGGGAAAAGGGGCAGGAGTGGTAAACGTCATAATATAATTACAGCATAACTAGACAGTTATGAACATTGCCACCATCAGACATCAGTACTATTAATTATGAAGAACAATCGTAGCTGCTTGTCTAATCAAACATTACTAACCATTTAACCCTATGAGTGCCAGAGAGGTATCCAACGTATTCAAGATTGCACAGAAATAACTTTTGAATAACATGTCTTCAAGCATTGAGGGTATCCATTGTTTTACTCAACAGGAAAAGCCATAAAGAATATAGACCATAAGAATGAAGTCTAATATGCTTTTAATAGTTAAATGTTTTAACACATCTGTTCATCCCCAACACTTGTTTAAGGGATTATGGTAGTTCTATTCCCCAACAGCTGCAGGCCCGAATGTCGTCTGGTGGGGTTTATGCCATAAAAATGTGATTTGAAATAATACAGACTATGGAATTCAAAGTGTAGGGGGAACTGAAAAGTCCATCATGAGTAGGCTGACCATATTTCCTTGAGACAAAAATGGGACTGGGTGTGGGACAGACAGACAGTGGGACTCCGTCATTCCGAGTCCAATCGTAGTAAGCGGCAAGCAGTGAGAACGCGTTTGCTCCGTCTCTTACTAGCTGTGTTCTCTCTCTCTGGCCATAAATCCTGCCCCTGAAGTAAATCAGTACCTCCTCTCTTTGTCACTCACACTAGTGGTTTTACTGTGTTTACTGTACGCATTGATTACCATAGAGTCTTACGACTCCTCGTCATATCACTGTCTAAGAGACTCTATGGTAAATTACCATAGACTCGAGAGTCTTAGACAGTTTTGAGTCACTTGAGTTATAAGACTCTATGGTAATCAATGTGTACAGTAAAACCACTAGTGTGACGAAAGGAAGTTCCAATTTACTTTATCTTATGAGAAATAAACAAGCCGTGTTCAGTTTTTTTTACAAAAAATTAAAAACTATATACAAGTTATATTAAAAACAGAACAAAATTGACATTTATATTAAAAAGACGGGATGGTCTGGAAATATGAAAAAAAAAAAAACGGTACTCTCCCATTTAAAACGGTACGTGTGGTCATCCTATGAGAAATGTGACCAGGTCAACATATTAAACCTTTGAGTGACAAATGGGCGTGCAACACATAGTGAACTTTTCCCATATGGCATTCAAAGGGTTAATTCAGAGCACTAATTGATAACATACACTGTAGCCTCCTGTTCAGCCCTGCACAATGAAAATGCAAGAAATGTCCCAACAAAGAGGTGATTTGGTCACATTAATATTGTCCTCAAGCAACCTGTCCAGTTTTATACAAATTACTTTAGGAAATCTTAACTCCTTGGATCCCAGAGAGGTCTCCAAGATATTGCTTCACAAATCCTTGAAAACTTTTCTTGCATCCAATGGGTTAAGCAGTCATTATTGCAGGACAGAGCTGTTTACTTCCAACCTGTCAGACCCCTCCTGCTCTCCTCTGTTGTCCTGTGTTAATGTGCTATATAACAAGCTTAATGTTGCTCTCAGGGAACAGGTTGATTGGGGCTTTGTCTCTTATTAACCTTGTCAGCAGATCATTTCTGTTTCTACAAACCAGCAATCCCAGTGATATTCTCTAATTGGTTACTTGTGTGCATTTACAAAGGATTGGAATATGACATTAAGAAAAGATATTAAATGCTAACATTAAAATGGAACTACCACCATAGTTAAAGGTGGCGACTAGCTTAAAGGAATAGTAATACTTTGTTTTAACTTTATTTTATTTTGTAGGCATTAAAAAAACATGAAGAACAATATAAGTCTCATCTTTCAAACCTTTATGGTTTAAGAGATATTCACAAGCAAAGTTTCCCCTCCCGCCCCTTTTACCTAGTGTAAGCCATCTCTTATCAGATGTGGAATCTGGTTGTAAGACCAGACAGATAACAGCAGGGGACAATCTTTTTCCTATGAGAACAATGAAAGCTCTTCCCCCCCTTGACAAGCTTTTCAGGTTTTTCCCTTATCTTAATTGAAGATTGTCCCTCTCTGCAGTCTACCTGGGCACCTCCCTTATGCTCTGACTCAGCAGTGTTACATCAGTAAAAGGTGAGGGAGGGGGATATTTTATCATTCAATTACTCTTGAACTACAACTCTGACAGAATTGAAATAACAGTCTCCAAAGTCCAAATACTATGATGATTAACTAGAGCTGCTTTTATTATTTAATAATAGTTATATTACTAGTTATATTACCTCTCAGAACGACAAGATTCTATAAAAAACCTTAATCTCCCGCGACCGGAAGCCAGGCATCAGCGCAGACATCTTGTCTGCGTGCCTGCGCTGTCAGTCTCGGTCTCCCTTCAGAAGTATTGCACTGTCCCGAAAGGCACCGGAAGGGACTGACGGCGCAGGTGCGCAGACTGCATCAACCTGGCCGTCAGTCTCGGAAGATTAAGGTTTTCTATAGAATCGTGTCATTCTGAAAGGTAATATAACTATTATTAAGCTAGTCGCCACCTGCCTAATTATTGAAGGGCAACTTATTACCTATAGTGGTAGTTCCACTTTAACCCTTTGAGTGCCAGAGAGGTACACAACACATTGTAAATCAAGGCATTGCGTACCCCTCTGGCAATCAAAGGGATAAAGTGGCAATGTCACCCCCCCAAAAAAAAAAGTTTACATATTTTTTAATCCACAGTAATAGCTACATACAGCTTCAAGTGGACTTGTTACCGAAACAGCCTTTAATCTCATTAAATATATCTAATTTAAACTGCCTGAGGTTTCTACCTTTTGTTCTACAAAGAGGTCAATAGTTCTAGAGATTTTTGATTTAGTAGTGGGGGAATCTGTCGGCAGAGCTTTCTTCTTTGACTTGGTCATATAAAGCTGCATACTTAATTCCTCACATGTCCAGAAAATCACCTCTCTCCACCTTCTAAGGTTGCTAGACCCTATCAGTTTCCACCCGAGGGCTGGAATACATTAATTTGGAGGAATAATTATGCAAATCCTTTCAAGATGGAAGCTCCCACTGCAGTAAAGGTGAGCAGTGTTATTTAAAGAGATAGTAACGGTTACAATTACATTTTCAATATTTTATTCTACAGTACTAACGAATATGACTGAGGTCATTCACTCTTCAATACTCAATAATTTAACAGATTTATTTGTATTCCCCATCACTTTCAATTATGTCAGCCCCTTCTACAGTGAAGGGGCTTACCTGGTTGACCAGCTTGAATGACAACACAACAATATTTCACATAGAAAGAGATAATGGTCTCTGTGTGAGCTGTTTTAATATGGCCCAAGCACTGACTGATTGGTAGCCTGTGCTCAGGACACGTGGGTTCTATAGCAATCTGAGCCTCTGCTCACTTCAGAAGGGGCAGACATAATTTAAAGGGTTGGTGAGAGGGACTATTATACAGTATGTATATATATCTTAAACAACTGAATGACTTCACTCTGTTTATTACTGTACAATATCATAATAAACTCTTGATTCTAATAATTACTATTCCTTCAAACCACCAAAACTGCTAACAAATGCTTAGTTTTAAATGGATAGTATTGGTTACTTTTAAGAAAGTTTAATAGTGTAGCTATTAAAATATACATGCAATGACCTACCTCCCATCTCTCAAACATGTATAGTTTGAGAGATATAAGCTGCTAAAATTCCCCCCTCCTGCCGCTTTCACTGACGTAAGCCCACTAGCTGACAGAAGGAGAGCCTGGTCCTGGGACCGTCCGGTGGCTCTTCAGTAGAGCCGAAATAGCGATATTTTCGAAGGAATACTTAATTGGAACGGTCTACAAAGTGTGCCTAGTTTGCAAGCACACTTTGTAGACTGTTCCAATTAAGTATTAATTTCTAGATAGAGCTAATTCGGCTCTGCTGAAGAGAAGCCAGCCGGTCCTGAGAACAGGATCTCCTTCTGTCAGCTATAGCACTGACGTCAGTGAAAGGGGCGGGAGGGGGGAACTTTTGCAGCTCATATCTCTAAAACTATACATGTTTGAGAGATGGGAGGTAGGTCATTGCATCTATATTTTTAATAGCTACACTATTAAATGTTCTTAAAAGTAGCCAATGCTATCCCTTTAAAGGGTTAGTAATGTCTTACTATAATAAAATGTAATATTTTAGATATTAAAAAAAATGAACTGATCTCTCCAACATTTATAGTTTGAGAGATATAAGGTTTTAAAGTTTCCCCCTCCCCTTTCACTGACGTCAGCTGTCAGGCTGACAGCAGGAGATATGAGTCGCGCAACCTGACGACGGCTCTTCAGCAGAGCTGCAATAGCGCTATCTAAAAAGAAATACTTAATTGGAACGGTCTACAAAGTGTGCTTGCAAACAATGAAGTATTTAATTCTATATCGCTCTATTTCGGCTCTGCTGAAGAGCCACAGGACGGTCCCAGGACCAGAATCTGCCTCTCTCAGCTAGAGCCTGATGTTTATGAAATGGGTGGGAGGGGGGAACTTTAGACGCTTCGATCTCTCAAACTATAAATGTTTGAGAGATGGAACATAGATCAGTATACTAATATTTTTAATGTGTACAATATTAAATTTTGTAATAAACAAGTATTACTATCCCTTTAATAATTATTAGGAGGTATAAGTGTACCTTTAACTCTGCTCCTCCTGTATAGCAATATCAGATGCCTGGATCCAGCCCCTGAAAGACACCACTCCAGCAGTGACATAGTTAATAATTTAACAGTCTGTTGCTGTTGCCTGCAGTGTACAAGTGACTGCATTAATGAAGGGAGCAGGGCCGCTGTGCAGTTACTGCTTCACTGGGAAACATATGGACCTCCAACCAATGCTGGACTACAGCTCTTATTGGTCAGCTGAGGATAAAAGGAGTTGTAGTTCATCTACAACTGGAGAGCCACATGTCCCCTCCCCACCACCACCAGCACCGGATTACTGAGGCTGATGTACTATGCAGAAACTGAACAAACTAAATAGAAATTACACAGATTTACATTGATTTAAATGTGTATTTCAACCCCATGAATGCTACAGAGTTCAGCACAGTATTGTTTCCCAATGGTTTGGAGACCTCTCTAGCATTCAATGGGGAAGATTCACTAAGAGGTGATAAGGTGGTGATAGCTTCTCCAGTGATATCACTTCTCCAATTCCTATGTTATTCTATGGAGCCAATGTACCAAGATTTCTTCAACTTTGGAGATCTTAGTGCATAGGCTGTATAGAATAACATAGGAACTGGAGAAGGGATATCACTGGAGAAGTCATTTCTGCTTTATCACCTCTTTATCACCACTTAGTGAATCTCCCCTAGTCCCTATGTTATGCTATAGCGTCTATTCACTAAGATCTACAAAGTTGAAGAAATCTGAGTGCATAGGCTCCACAGAATAACATAGGAACTGGAGAAGTGATATCCATACCTGGGAACATTTTCTTCTGCACTCCCCGGAGGGGGAGTCCTGTGGTGCTGTTGGGAAGGTGATAAAGATGCAATTCGCACCAAAGTGGATGGGGCTTAATCGCTAGTGGGGGGGGGGCAGGTCTTAAGAAGCAGTAAAAAAATAGGTAAAATACGCTGAGGATGGAGAAGTGGGAGGAACATACAGTGCAGGAGCAGAAGTGGGAAGAATTTCAATAGAAACTCCCCAGATCCAGAGGAATCAGCCTCTGAGATGATTTCTCCAGTGATATCACCATAGCTGGGAACTCTCTAGAATCTGCCCCAGAGACTCCAGATTTCACTCTGCATTACTGGGTCTCCGGGGGAGATCAGGAGAGTTCTCAGCTATGGGGATATCACTGGAGATATCATCTCCTCTTTATCACCGCTTAGTGAATCTTCCCCAAGGAGCTGAAAGCAAAGGGAATTGCGTACCCCTCTGGCACTCAAAGGGTTAAATATATTTTGTGGAGCAGCTGATTTGCTACAGTATGTCCCCACTCTTAGTAAATCAGCCCCACTGCACTTAAGCTGGAAGGAAGACAGCGGTAGTTCTTGTCACAGTAAGGAATTGATTGTTTGATTGATCTCCTGCTGGGAACATCGATCGGTGAGGTCATCCAGTATGAATTATTCATTGTTTATCATTTAGCCTTTTGCTACTGTAAATCATTTGGAGAAAGTAGGGAGGCTGAGTCATTTCTTTAAACCTGGATTAATCACTCACATAAGCCATTAGCCAAGATGACATAGTTCAGGCATTCCCTTTAAGCTCTCTTATGAAGAGCAATGAGAGGTTTAAAAATCAATGGACTTTCATATTTTTTTCCATTTCTTGTACATTATTTAAAAAAAAAAAATCTGTAATGTCTCTTTAACCCATTGAGGACCAAATAGGTGTGCTATGAATTGCTTATTGTGTTGCATATCCCAGTAGTGCTTGTTAAATTGTTTGTGAACCAGATAAGGTACAACACATTGCATCACACACCTCTCTGGTCCACAAGGGGTTAAGCGAACAGCAGCATCTAAAAATAGGTTATATAATCTTAAATATCCTGTATTTCCAGCAAATTTTGGATAGGGTGGGACATCACAGGAGTGGTGTGTGTGCGCATAGGCATATGTAGAAGCCACCGGGCCCTGGTGCAGGAGTTGCCATGGGCCCCATCGACCACATTGCCCCTAGTCTCCACATTTCCCCCCATTGCCCCCCAATCTCCATATTGCCCCCCCAATCTCCACATTACCACCACATCTCCACACTGCTTCCACGTTGCTTCCCAATCTCCTCATTGCCGCCACATCTCCACTTTGCCCCCCAATCTCCACACTGCTTCCACATTGCCTCCAATCTCCACATTGCCCCCCAATCTCCACATTACCACCACATCTCCACACTGCTTCCACATTGCTTCCCAATCTCCTCATTGCCACCACATCTCCACTTTGCCCCCCAATTTCCACACTGCTTTCACATTGCCCCCAATCTCCACCTTGCCCCCCCAATCTTCACCTTGCCACCACATCTCCACATTGCCACCACGTCTCCACTTTGCCCCCCAATCTTCACACTGCCTCCACATTGCCCCCAATCTCCACCTTGCCCCTATTGACACCCCTCCCCCCTTGTCCATCTCCTAGCTCCCTCGTGGTCTAGCTGCGTGGCATGAGAGGTCTGGGCCTCCTTCAGCACAGACTTCTGTAGAGCTGGAGCACACTCGCAGTTCTCAGTAATGCAGAGCGCTGGGAGAAGATGTCATCTCCCAGTGCTCTGCATTATTAGAGCACCAGAGAGGGAGATCAGCTGTTAGAGGTCTGTGACCTACTTGCTGTGGGCCCCGGGCGAGGGGGTCACAGGTGGTGGCCGGGCCCCTGGAGTGACGTGCCCGGTTGCAGTGCGACCCCTATTGTTACGCCAGTGTGTATGTGGATGTATATGTATGTGGCCATGGGTGGAGATAAAGATGCCTAGGGTGCCTTATCTAGGATTACTGCAAGAGAAATGTATTTTACATGGAAGCCTGAAACAATCTAGGTTATAGTGATATCACTGCTTTTGCACAGCTATAGTGACCAGACCCCCCTTAAAGGGACAGTAATGTTTCAAAATAAATGCAGCTCCGATTATTCTTTATAGTTTTTGGGCCATGTAGAGTGTTATTATAATTCTAAACGATGTGTAGTTCCAGAGTAATTGAATCATATAATGTCTCCCTTCATAAAGTGTTCCCCTCCTGCCCCTTTTACCTATGTAAAGCTACACAGCAAGACCCTTTGGATGGATCACAACAAGGGACAATCTTCTGTTAGCATAAGGAAAAACCTGCCCTCCTCCTTTAAGGGGGGCTGGTCTTCCTTATGCTCACAGCCAGAAGATTGTCCCTCACGGTGAGCTGTCCGGTCAAGCAACCAGATTCCACATCTGAGGGGAGGTGTCTTACACTAGGTAAAAGGGGTGGGAGGGGGAGACTTTATCATTCAATTACTCTTGAACTACACATCATAGACAATGATAATACCACCCTACATGGCCCAAAAACTATAAAAAATAATTGGAGTTGCATTTATTTTGAAACATTACTATCCCTTTAAAGGCAGGATACATATGGAAAACATGCTCCACATTATTGTATTAATTATGCAGCACTGCAGAATTACACATCCATTAGTATCCTGCATTAACAATTTGAGTGCCAGAGTGGGGTTAAAGAGGCAGTCTGGTCACACAGGTGAGTCACTCAAAATGACTGAGCCAATGACTGTGCTTGTACCAAGCGATCATTAACCAAACAGAGGAGTCTGCAATGCATTGCTTAGAACAAATAGTAATTCTCTAAGGGCCTAAGTTCAAAGGGATAGCGACCAAAAAAATGTCGTATGAACGAGCAAAAATAAGTAATTGTATAATTAAACGACATATGTTCTATAGAGTATACAACAACTCCAGAATTGATGGGCAAAGGGGCGTGGCAAGGGTGTGGCTAAACTATTCTCCAGTGTCGTATAGAGGAAAAGAAAATTTGCCGTTTACAAGGATGAAAATTGGCGTGCTAAAGACAAAATTTGTACGTTAAAGGGATAGTAATACTTAAAATGTAAAAAAAATATGTTGTAGGGTTTATCCCCCTGAGTAAAACAAGAGTACTCCCACTGCTGAAAGGTGTTTCATTCAAAAGTTATTAATTTTCAAAGTTGAATTTTTTAGGTGCAATATCACAGTGGCCTGAAATTGTACAGTGGTGCTGTTGCTACATGATCCTATGGACAGCTCTGGTCCCAGGACCATAAATCTCCATAGGATGGTGTAGCAACAGCGCCACGGTACAATTTCAGGCCACTGTGATATTGCACCTAAAAAATCAACTTGGAAAATTAATAACTTTTGAACAAAACACCTTTCAGCAGTGGGAGTACTCTTGTTTTACTCAGGGGGATAAACCCTACAACATATATTTTTTTACATTTTAAGTATTACTATCCCTTTAAGAAAAAAGTGGAGGGATTGTGAAGTTCTGAATGTGAGAAACCTATAATAATTGAAGGAAACACAACAAAAGCACAATTACCATACCTATATGCCGACATTTTTGTCATTAGTTAAGACATTTTTGTTGTTAGATATGACAATTTCAGTGAGGAATCGTACTTCAATGACAAAACGACATATTTCCGATCACAACCGACACTCTCTGAAAATATTAATGAGCCCAATGACTCTGTACTTTGAAATGTCGTTACAAACGACAAAAGCTGTTTCGCTACTTCTTTGAACATATGGCCCTAAATGTTTTATTTAAATGTGACTTTTAACCTTTTGCATGCTCAATTGCTTTGCAGTACTTTGGAGTCTAGCATTCAAGGGGTTAAAAACTCAATTTAAATGAATGGGAATGTTTATCTGTCTCCAAGGGGGCAGTTTGTTTGCCCCAGAATTAGTCTGTTTTTCTTGGGCATGTGGCTTCTTGCCTGGTTTGTGAAACAACATTAACCTTTGAATGTTAAAACAAGGTACTCCTGCCCTTTTTCATTTCCCATTAATGTATGACATGTGGGTCTGCATCTGAAGGCGGGTTGTTAATTCCAGTGTATGCAAATCAAGGGGAGCAGGAAAGGCAGATGTGCAGAACCATAAAACAAAGGGAGAGGTGATAAAATTAATGAGCTTGCTAACGATTGTAGCTTCTGGTTGCTATTACACCGAGTTGCTTCTGAGGCAGATTGCTCATTTGGTGTAATTCACAATCAGTATCATGGGTAAATAAAGCATTTGGAATTAAAAGGGGGACAATTTGTAGAAGCACCTAAAGCAGGTCTCAGCGGGAGCACTATGGCACTGTGGACATTTGCTTGAAGGGATAGTAACTCTTAATATGTAAAAAAAAAATAATAACCATTTAAATATATATATAAAAGCCTGTGTACATGGGCCACAGTGCCACCCAGCAGCCTCTCTGGTCACCAAGCGGTTCCAGAAAGGTGCGTAGAGTGGACTCCAGTCCAAACTCGGAGCACCCTGCTCCGCATCAGACGCGGCGTGTTCAGGCAGTCTGTACTGCACATGACGGCTTCTGACAAACATCCTAGTCTTTTATTATATAGGATATATAAACACATACCTATATACATACACACATAACACTCTCACACTCTCTCTCTATACATATATATATATATATATATATATATATATATATATAGATATACATATATATACACACACATACACATGCTAGCAGAAGTGGCACGGTTTTCCCCGTCCAGGAAAAACAAAAAAACACTGTTCATTGTCCTCTGCTTTTACTTTCAAGTTTTCTTGTCCATTGTATCCTATCTCATTACTTCACTGGTATCACACATGACATTGGAAGACAAATGGGTGGTTGGGAGGGAAGCAGCAGAGTAGAGAAAGGGAGGGAGGTGCAGGCAAAGGGAGGGTGATGCTGAGTGGGGAAAATGAGGGAGGTGCAGGCAAGGTGACAAAAGGGAAGTGGGAAAGAAAGGGAGAGGGAGGCAAAGTGGTGAAAGGGTGGGAGGAGTAAGGGAGAGAGGGAGGGGAGAAAGAGATGCCATAAATGGGAGGGATGGAGGTGAGAAAGGGACATGGAAAATGGAAGGGAAGTGAGAAAGGGAGGAGGTGAAAGGGAGGGAAGTGACAAAGCGATGTGGTAAAAGGGACGGTAGGAGTGTAATTGTGATAAATCAATGCAAGGAGTTTCCTAGGACCCTACATGGCTCACCTGTTTCTATCTGCCTCCCTCCCATTCTCTTGCATTTCTGTGTCATCTCTTTCCCATTTGCCACATCCCTTTCTCACTTTCCTCCCATTTGCTGCATCCCTTTATCACCTCTCTCCCTTTTGCCACATCCCATTCTCACTTTCCTCCCACTCGCTGCATCCCTTTATCACCTCTCTCCCATTTGCCATGTCCCTTTCTCAAATTTCTGTGGATGTCCATGCCTCCTTCCCTCCCATTTGCTGTGTTCCTTTCTCATTTCCCTCTCATTCACTGTACCCCTTTCTTACTTCCCATTAGTGGACAATGGAACTAAGCCGGGGGGTGTCCAACAGTGTATGTGAGGTTCTGTGACCTCACCTATCTGGAGAATCACATTGTAGTGATTACCCATGGGCAGTGGGTGCAGGCTGGGGTGTCACTCAGTGTATGTGTTGGTGAGTGACTACAAGTGGAACAAGGCTGAGGTGTCACACAGTGTATGTGATATTCTGTGACTAACAGTGAACAGGAAGAACAGTATAGTGGCTACCAGAGGGCAGAGGGGAAAGACTAAGGTGTCGCACAGTGTATGTGTGGGTAAGAGACTACCTGAGGGACAATGGAAATAGGCTGGGATGTTCTGTGACCATCTATGGACAGTTAGAGAACACTGGGCCTGCAGATGACTCCCCATACCTCTTAGATTTATTTTGTACCTCCATGCCAGCTGTCTCTCACCCACAAATCATTGGTGGGTTGTTTTTGCATCACCCAAACTTCTCTCAGACAGCTACAGTACCCTGAACATATCCTGGTCCCTCTACAGCCCTCCGACACCTTGCAGACCATTTTTGGAGTGTCGTGGGCCTTTGTCAGGCCTTTGGCATACTGCGGGCCTTTTTTGGCTCACATGCTGCAAGCCATTCGTAGCCCACTTCCAGGAGTAGCCCACTTTTCAGGCAACCCGCTCCTCCCTCAACCCGCTCAGAACACATTCTTACAGCCAATCACACACATGATCCTGACCATCTCCAGTAAGCTCCACCCACCTCACACTCGAGGCTGTTCCAGAAAAGTATCAGCGCCTTCAGTTTAGCTATTTCATTGAAGTTTAAGGCAGCCAAATGCTAGGCAATGAGTGGAATGGCAGTGTGAGACACTGAGTGGAAGGGGAGGGAGGAGGTGTGTATTCTGTTGGATGGTGAAGTAATGTAGGCGGCAAACGGGATGGACGGAGGAGGTGTGTACTGTGGTGGAGAGTGAAGTACTTGCAGAGATTTTCACAGGAGTGTGGAAATCACACCCCACGCTGTACCAATAGGACAGGCAGTATAGAGGAGATTTGCATAACTCCTCCTTACTGCTGCCCCTGGGTATGTGGCTTCAGACAAAGTTTGTCAGTCACATGCTGCTTCCTCTTTTATAAACCATACAATATATATATATATATATATATATATATATATATATATATATAATTTACATATTAAGTGTAACTATCCCTTTAAATGAGGACTGACACTCCCACTTACCTTACTCTATGACTTCTATGAATGTGCGTTTATGCCTTGGTTCAGTCAGTTCTGAACATCTTGTCAATAGAGGCTGACATGACAGTGGTCAGGGAAAATTGTTATACACTAAGATTGTATTCTTATTCTAACTGCAGGACCTAAGGATAACTATACATTTATGTGATGTCCCCTTCATTGCGCCCTTGACAATTGCTCTATAAGATGTTAGTGGCGCAGTGAAAGTTCCAGACTGTGTGTGCATGTTAGAAGTCATATGACTAAAACAAACACAAAAAAAGTTTAACCCTCTGAGTGCCAAAGGGGTCTGCAACGCATTGCAAAGCAATGCGTTTCATACCCCTCTGGCACCAAAGGGGTTAAAATGTCTGACCTCAAGGAAACTGCAAGGGGAATTTGTGAAAAATGAATTGTCACCATAGTGAAGATGTCGCCATAGTGAAAATATTAATTCCTGTGATCTGAAGTAGTTTGCAAAGCATGGCCCACACGTATTGAGCTTATCTGAAGTATAGTGAAATGCTGGTGATTTTTTGCGACTTGCTGCCCTTTTCATTTACACCCTTATGCCATAATTGATGTCTGATACTAGAGTTTAGCGAGGAGGATGTATTATTAAGACCTGGAGCAATTATTGAGCAAGCCAAATATACCATAGGGGGTATTGATTTAACCCTTTGAGAGCTGGGGGGATAAAAAGGGACTTTATATCCTTGAATGCTAGAGATGTATACAAAGCAGTGAGAAACAATGTGTTGGGGAACTAACATTTAAGGGGTTAAAAACTCCATTAAAAATCAGTTGTAATTTGTATTTGTAATCTGTGATCTGAAAACTCTCCACTTGATGGTGCTGTTGTGTTTTGTGGTTTCATGTGAACTGTAATAAAACTTTTACTTGAAACAGCTAAATCAGCATTGATATAGACACAGTGAGGGTTATGCATTAACCCCTTAAGGACCAGGAAAATCTGAGGTGGATTTCACTTAAGGACCGGAGCAATTCTGACTTTTTTGACTATGTCTTTGTTCAACAGTGTTTACCCTCAAAGTACTTTATTTTACCCATAAAAATTATATAGCATTTTTTTACGCACAAATAGGGCTTTTTTTTATATCACACTTATATGGATAGCCCACCATTTATTTTAGTAAAATTAAAGAAAACTGTAAAAAAATAAAAACTAAAAAAAAAGCCATTTGGGGTCATTTGGGCACAATGGGTTAAATTTTTATGGACACTGCATGAAAGGTATGATCAGACATTTGGCGGTGTATATAAATGTATTACATGGCTTTACAACAATCAAACTTCAAATTTTGGTTACTGAAATGTTTTTTTTTTTTAAACAAAATTAAGTTGATTTTTAGCAGGTCAAAAATTGACCTGCATTTAGCCAGCCTCCAGCACAGCAGTGAAGGGGTTAATACCCCCAGCTGCTGCTGTTTATTTAACCACTAGGTGTCTCCTCTCTGCTTCTCTGTCCCTTACTTTGATCGTAAGGGACAGACAGGCATAGGGGAGACACAGAGGCAGTATTCTTTGAGAATGCCAGTACATGCGATCGCTGCTGCAGCGATAACATGACCCGGCACAACTGAGAAGGGCTGAGACTGAACGCTCTGGTACCGGAGAGCTCAGTCTCAGCCTGGAATGAATGATAGCAGCGTGCACGGAGGAACGCTGCTATCATTTAACCCATGACGGCCCAGGACCATCATGGGTTGAAAGCGTTCTTCCGTGCACGCTGCTATCATTCATTCCAGGCTGAGACTGAGCGCTCTGGTACCAGAGCGTTCAGTCTCAGCCCTTCTCAGTTGTGCCGGGTCATGTGATCGCTGCAGCAGCGATCGCATGTACTGGTATTCTCAAAGAATACTGCCTCTGCGTCTCCCCTATGCCTGTCTGTCCCTTATGATCAAAGTAAGTCATGGGTCGTTAAGTGGTTAAGGAGTAATGAAGTGGAGATGATTCTATAGAGCCTATGCACTACTATCTCCAAAGTGCATTGGCTCCATAGATTTAAATAGGAGATGGAGAAGTGATATCACTGGAGAAGTCATCTCCACTTTATCACATGTTTATTACACCTTAGTGCATCTGCCCCATTCAGTTCTGGGTGTGCTGTAATCCATCCATCTTTGAAACAGATGTGTCCACCAAGCTTTCATAACTTAATTTTATGGAATATTTAAAAAGGAAAAACACTTTCAAGACTAAAATCTATATATTCCTAATGCTCACCCATTTGAATGTTAGGCTTCACCAAAAAAATCAGCCCTGCCTACATGGCAGCTCATCTGTGAGTATGCCCCACAAATACAAATATATTTTTCATATAAAAGCATTACTGTTCTTTTAAGGAGCCCACTTCTAACTTGAGACAATAAAGAGATAATATACACCTTGCATGGATGGGAAGCTAAAGGTGGCACTAGGGCCAATTAAATGCCTTTAATGAAGAAGTAACACTTCCTAATAATGGTTCAGTTTTGAAAAGTTGCATGTATAATAGCGTTCGGCTTCACTCGGCATTCATCATGTCGCCATACTGAAAAGGACGACATGGCAATCTCACATTGCAAAACAATGTGAGATTCTCATGTCGCCCCATGAAAGGTCGCAGAGGAGATCCACTTGATGGAACGTCTCATCGACTCCTTTTGAAGCACAAGTCAATATTAGAGGGTCCAGCTGCAGACTAAATATAGAGTATACTTGCCATGAGCTGGGCTTCCCTCTGACGCACAACGGGTTAAAGACTGATGTCTAAAGGAATAATAATAAGTTACAGAAAGCAGACAGACAAAGACAGACAGATAAGTTGCTATAACATAATAGATGCATTCACCTTTTAAGTGCCAGAGGGAAGCCCAGTGCATAGCAAGTGAGATCTTATGTTTTTTATTTGTATCCTCTATATTTATTCTGCAGCTGGAATCTCTAATATTGACTTGTGCTTCAAACGGAGTCGGTAAGGCATTCCATCAAGCGGATTTCATCTGCGGCCTTTCATGGGGCAACATGAGAATATCACACTGTTATGCATGGCAAGATTCTCATGTCTCCCTTTTCACTATGGCAACATGATAAATGTGGAGTGAAGCCGCACGCTATTCTGCATGCGACTTTTTAAAAGGATACCCTAATAATAACCTCTTGGCTACTCCTGTGAAAATCACTCCCCAAGGGATTACCCAGTGGGAGTGCCAATATAGAGGAGATATGAATAACCCCTCCTTACTAATGCCCCTGGGTGTGTTTGCCAGGCATGCAGGAGTCACGTACATACATACACACACCATTCCTTTTATCCTTTGCATGCTAGATGGCTGATCAACACCTATGCGACTTTCAGATTTAAGCAAAATCTTCTACCAGTTTGGGAATGTTACCAGAATAAATGAAATATATAATTTGCAAGCTTTCAATAGACAATTTCCCATAACTGTACCTCTCCTAATTACCTATTCCTTCAGTCATTTCACTTCTTTCTCATTCACTTACATTAAATTACATTACTGCATTCCCTGCTTCCCTGGATCCAATTACATGACTCCAGCGCATGCTCTTACATCTAATCTCATTGTTTTCTCTGTACCCGGGGGGATATAACCTTCTTCCTCATACAATTTGCATTGCAGTATCAACCATGTGCTTGCTCTAGTTAACATGAATTAATATTAATATTATTCTCTTTGCCCTGCATGCCACGGTGAGTGATTTTAATGTAATTTCCTGTGTTCAGGCTTGTTTCACATTTCACAATACTGTAATTCTGAATGGTCCGGTGTTCGTTCAGCTGGAGACACTTGCAGTTTCGACAGTGAAAATGTAGCCAAATTTTATTGTCTCCGCTTATTAACACGGTGTAATATCTGTATTATTGTCATCATTCATTTATAATGCACCAAGGTGTATTGCAGCACTATACAAAGGGGAAGACAAAGCATACAAAAATGAGGAAAATATAAAACTAAAAGGCAATTATACATATAGGAAGAACTGTCTCTTTAATAAGACCAGAGGAATATGCAGCACATTGCTTCTCAATATATAAAGTGCACCCCAAATAATTATTCATATAGCGATATGAATAGAAATAATGACACTATACAGAATAAGTACAGTGTTATTAAGAAATCCTACTTGATCTGAGACGAACAGGCAGGCATCAGCGCACACATCTTGCTGTAGAGACATCAGTGCACCTGTGCAGCCCATCCCAGTCTCCTCCAGGATTGGTGAGGGAGAGTAACATTGTACCTTAAAGTACGGGAAGGAATGATGGTGCAGATGCCTCTAAAGCAAGAAGCCTGCCCATCAGGTTCGGATCAAGTAGGATTTCGGAATAACGCTGGACTTGTTCTGTATAATACTAGTATCTCTATGCTTATCGCTATATGAAAAATTATTTGTGTATCTCATGTGTTAATAATCTATATGTTCCTTAATTACAAGCATAACCCCTTAAGGACCAGCCGGCACTTAAGGACCACAGACACTTTTTTTTTTTTTTTTTTTAAATTTACGGATCTGGTTCAGGGCTGGTGTTGAGGGCTTGTGATATCACTGGAGACATCATCTCCACATTACCACCTCTTTATCATACCTTAGTGCATACCCCCCCAATTCTTACACCAGCCTAATTAAGAGGAATGTATGAGACTCCACTGATGCAGTCATTTTCTGCTCTGGAATGCTGGCTCCCTACTCATGTGTCTGCAGTCAGGATTATGTTGTAGACAAGTGGGTCTCATCCCAAGCCCTCGGGGCCCTGTACCATGCCAAGACTTGAGGATTTCCTTGCTAGACCACAACTGAGTTTATTAGAGGCTTAGTGATTGAGAGTCACTCACCTGTGCTCAAGAAGAGAAATCTTCATGTCTGGGACTGTGGGTTTTGCTAAAAGTGAAGAGAAATTAAAGGGGTAGTAATGTTTCACAATAAAAGCAGCTCCAATTAATCTTCATAGTATTTGGGCCATGGAGAGCATTATTTCAATACTGTCAGAGTTGTAGTTCAAGAGAAATTGAATCATAAAGTATCCACCTCCCATCCCTTTTACTTAGAGTAAGCCACCTCCCCTCAGATGTGGAACCTGGTCACTTGACCAGACAGATCTCAGCAAGGGACAATCTTTTTACTGTGAACATAAGGAAAACCCTGACCGCCCCCCTCCCCCCCCCGACAGTTTTTTCAAGTTTTTCCTTATGCTCACTGAAGATTGTCCCTCTCTGTGATGCATCCGGACAGTCTTGCTGCTCTGAGGTGAGCAGTGTTACATCAGTAAAAGGGGCGGGAGGGGAATACTTTATCATTCAATTACTCTTGAACTACAACTCTGACAGTATTGAAATAATGCTCTCCATGACCCAAATACTATGAAGATTAATTGGAGCTGCTTTTATTGTGAAACATTACTACCCTTTAATTTGTCTTCACTTTTAGCAAAACTTTCTGTACAGGTTTGTGTGTTGCTAGTCATGTCAGCCAGTTTGGAATTCTTTAGGTTGTGTCCTTTCTGCAGATGCATGCCTTTATTGCTGGGGAAGTCAATTCTTGGACCGGTTGGGAACAATGAGCGTTTTAGTCCTTGACAACTCCAAGTCCAATAGTTTACCACTCGTGTTTTACAGGATTATTGTTCTTGCTCTCAGACAGTTATCCCTTGATAGTCTGATGGCTACAGGTTGACTGCCCTTGAGTTTCTAAATGAGAAATCTAAATACTGACTTTGTCTCCTACAGGTTATAGAGAAGGAGTTCTCTGGAAGCGTGGACGTGACAATGGGCAATTTTTAAGCCGAAAATTTGTACTTTCAGAACGAGAAGGAGCATTAAAGTATTTCAACAAAAATGATGTGAGTATAAAGAGTGTTTGTTAACCTTTTAAGGGCCAGCAAGGTGCAGATGTGCACCTCACTGGTCCTTAAAGCGGAACTACCACCCCACAAAAAGTTTCCTCCGAAGAATTACCCATCTGGCAACTAGCTGCTCAATAGTACTAGTCTCCAGAATTATTACCTGCTTATAGAGCAATTTTACTGCTCCCGACACCGACAGCTAGGAAACAGTGCAGACATCATTGCATAGTGACGTCTACGCGCCTGTGCTGTCAGTCCCAGTCTGCTCTAGGAGGCGTTGCTAGGCACCGGAAGGTACCAGCAGGGAGTGACATCGCAGTCGCTCAGACGTCGCTATGCAAAGATGTCTGCGCTGTTTCCTGGCTGTCAGTCCCGGGAGCAGTAGGAATTCTCTATAACGAGGTAATAATCATCAGCTTTGAATTTTGCTCAAACTCCCATTTCCACCTACAGGGTTTGGGCATTTCCATTCAATTTGAAACTAACACCTCTTAATAATAACACCTTACTAATCCTAATGGCCCCATTTAATAGTTTCCTTACTAATTTGTTCAAGAGATGACATATTTAATCAATTCTGGATGTCATGTCCATGGAGGTGGACATGACAGTTATTACCAGGACCACATGACCTCAAACTCTGCTCACTGCATATGATAATCTTAACCCATTAAGGATCACCTCCTTAGAGTGTTCAGTAGGCACATGCATTCTTCCTGCTTAAAGGGATAGTAATGTTTCACAAAAACAGCAGCTCCAATTAATATTCATAGTATTTGAGCCATAGAGTATTATTTCAGTACTGTCAGAATTGTAGTTCAAGAATAATTGAATGATAAAGTATCCCCCTCCTGCCCCTTTTACCTAGTGTAACACTGCTCATCTCAGATGTGGAATCTGGTTGCTTGATCAGACAGATAACAGCAACGGACAATCTTCTTACTGTGAGAACAATGAAAACCCTGCCCCCTTGACAGTTTTTTTTAGCTTTTTCCCTTATCTTAATTGAAGATCGTCCCTTTCTGCAATCTACCTGGGCACACCCTGCTGCTCTGAGCTGAGCAGTGTTACATCCGTAAAAGGGGCGGGAGGGGGATACTTTATCATTCAAGAACTACAACTCTGACAGAACTGAAATAACACTCTCCATGGCCCAAATGCTATGAAGATTAATTTGAGCTGATTTTATTATGAAACATTACTATCCCTTTAAGTTTGAGAAAACTGTCAGGAACTGTCATGTCTGCCTCCATGACTGACTGAGGTTTTTTTTTTTCACAACAAGTCACAAGGGCAACATTCATTGAGGGCCATAAGATTTTTTGGCCATATTAACCCTTTGAATGCCAGAAGTGTATGCAACACTTTGCAGAGCAATGCGTTGCATACCCCTATGGCACTCAAAGGGTTAAATCAAGAGAGTGTGTGTGTGAGGGTCATTATAAGAAGGTGTTAGTTCTCCTTTAAAACTGTGGGTCAAATGTTCAAACAAAATGGAGTAGTTTAGGGGAAACCAGCGGCACCACTACGTAGAAAATAAAACTTCACATTGATTTAACCATTGATTGATAGCGAGATCTCTCTAACACATTGTGAAGCAATGCATTGGAGACCTGTATAGCACTCAAGCCATTAGAACACCTCTTTAAAGGGAGAGTATTGGATCAATTATACAAACTTTCATTTTGTAGCTATTAAAAAAATAAATCAAACAATGTCAGTTCCATCTCTCAGACCTTTATGGTGTGAGAAATAATCGCAGCTAAAGTTCCCCCTCCCTCCCCTTTCTCATACGTCAGGGCTTTAGCTGACAAAGGCAGATCCTGGTCCTGGGACTGGCGGAGGTTCTTCAGCAGAGTCGAAATTTAAAAAGAAATACTTAAAGGGGAACTACCACCCCGCAAAAACTTTACATTAATTAAGTCTTCATCTGGCGACTAGCTGCTTAGTAGCTCTAGTCGCCAGAAATATTACCTGGTTTCAAAGACTTTCAAGTTTTTCGGAGGCTCACAGTAGCCGGCCAGCTCCAAAAGGGACTGACAGCGCAGGAGCACGGACGTCACTATGAAAAGATGTCCGTGCTTCCTGCTACTGTGAGCCTCCGAAAAACTCAAAAATCTTTGAAACCAGCTAATATTTCTGGCGACTAGCGCTACTAAGCAGCTAGTCGCCAGATGAAGTCTTAATTAATGTTAAGTTTTTGCGGGGTGGTAGTTCCCCTTTAACTGGATCGGTCTACAAAGTGTGCTTGCAAACCATGCTGATTAATACTACTATTGTTAAACTTACTATTGTTAAGCTTATCGCTAGATGGCTAATTGTTGGGGGTACGCTGTATTTGGGGTGATAGTTCCCCTTTAAAATAAAATAACACAAAGACTACAACGTTATGGACACTTATAAAGGTACACTTCATTATAAAAAAGTATATTGAATAATCAATCTTGCTTTAATATCCACACATTAATATTCCTTTAAGGTCTTATCTCTCAGCACAAACAACATAACAAATGCTCTCTGAACAGGACAATTTACACTTGTAATAAAAAGCAAGTTCAGGATTATACTTCAGGGATGTAACAGATGAATAATTAATTTTTACATATGCTAGCTATAAGCACATGATTTTTAAAGTTATCAGCCAGTTCCTTATTTGTGTACTAGTGTTCATCTAAACCTTTGAGTGTCAGAGGGGTTGCAACTCATTGCAAAGCAACACGTGGCATCCCCTCTGGCCAGGGGAGGGCTGGCCTGGGGGGCAGGGGGGCAGTTGCCCCCTGGGCCGGTCATATGTCTGGGCTGGTGGGCCACTGCTCCTCACTAAATCTCCCAATTGCTAATGTAAATGGAGCTACACTAGTGATACCAGAGAGCTTACAACTGAAATGGAGCTACATTAGTGATACCATAGAGCTTACAACTGAAGTGGAGCTACATTAGTGATATCATAGAGCTTACAACTGAAGTGGAGCTACACAAACGACACCACAGAGGAACAATCCAAATGAAGCTACACTAGTAGCATAACCCATTCCCTTGTAAGCTCTATAGTATAACTAGTGTAGCATTACTTAAATTGTAAGTTTTGTAGGAGCGCACTAGTGTAGCCTCATTTCAGCTGTAAGCTCTGTGGTATCAGTTGCCTTACTTCACAATATTAATGCCAATTTTAAACAAAAGGGGGTGGGCTGGGACAGTGGGCTTGAACGATATAGAAATGGGCCACTTGACTGAATTAGCCCCCTGGGCCACAAGTTGCCAGCCCTCCCCTGCCTCTGGCATTCAAAGGGTTATTAATTCAATGAAAGTTTTCATTGCATAGACCTCCCTAATATTCAAGGGGTTAAAAGCCCCTCTGAAATTAACTGGAATTGTGTGAGGTTTTATTTCTCGTGTTATATATATACTAGTTGAAGAGCCCGTTACATGGGCCACAGTGCCACTGCCAGCCGGTCGCGGGGCAGTCATGGGGCGGGAGGGGGATACTTTGTCATTGAATTACTCTTCAACTACAACTCTGACAGTATTGAAATAACACTCTCTATGGCCCAAATATTATGAAGATTAACTGGAGCTGCTTTTATTATGAAACATTACTATCCCTTTAAGTGACAGATAAGTGTGCAAAGAAAGTTGCACAACTCTTGGCAGTCAAGCTGTTAATTACGATTTCATAATGAGTGGAAGGCAGACGGGGTAGATGGCACTAAGCATAGCTGGGAACGCTCAGGATTTGCCCTGGAGACTACAGTTTTGACTCTGCATTAACTGGTCTGTGGGGCAGAGGCTGATTCTCCAGATGTGGGGTGTTTTTTTTTTTTTTTTTTCAAAATGTTTATTGAGAGTTATGAACAAGTACAAAAATCAGGTATAAATGGCAGCGAAACTGCCATACAGCAGAAGTACAAAGAGTCAGACATCGGCACAATCTACAGCAATTACATTGCCAAGAACAAGATCTTAGTTAGAGTACAGATCAAAATTAACAAGGTATGTCAATAAAAGCAAGAAAAGTACTTGCCAGCAGCAATATTTCGTCTAAATCAGGTAAGACTTGAGTGTCGGAAGAGGGACAATTAGTGGACACTAGCTACATGGGTGGACTGGAGTGCAGTCAAGCGGATATGAGGATATATTCAAAAACTGAAGTCACCTAGAAAGTAATGAAAGCAGAAGAGAACAAAGAAAATACAAAATGTAGAAACATGTAGGAGGGAGGAGGTCAAAGAGGGAAGACAACCTAGAGGTTATAGTCATAGCACAGGAAAATATAAGGGCATAAGAGAAGAGTGAGGCATAGGGGAGGAGAAGAAAAGGTACGCCAGCCCCCAACCTGATACATAGTAACATAGTAAATTAGGTTGAAAAAAGACACAAGTCCATCAAGTTCAACCTTCGCCTCATACCTCAGTAACTGAGAATTTTATAGCTTTCCTGCTACCAGTTAAATTAGTCTTGATCAGACCTTCCTGATCAGCCTACTGATAAACAACTCTGTATGTTCCCTTTTGAAAGAAATGTATTTAATCTTCTCTTAAATGTAATAATAATAATAATAATAATCTTTATTTATATAGCGCCAACTTATTCCGCAGCGCTTTATCCATTGTATCTGCCATAACTACCTCCCTGGGCAATGAATTCCACAATTTGACAGACCTTACCGTAAAAAAACCTTTCCTCTGCTGAAGTTGAAACCTCCTTTCCTCTAATCTCAAGGGGTGTCCCCTGGTCACCTGATCAGGCCTTGGAATAAATAGCTCACCGCAGCAGCAGTAGAGTCAGGTACATAGAGTCAACTCTGTGGTGGGAAGTGAGCTGAAAACTCACACTGTGGACGCATAAAACACATCCCAGGGAGACCACATTTCATGGAAATGTGGGGTGTTTCTAATGAAACTCCGCCCACTTCCACTCCTTCCCTGTCTGTTCCTCCCACTCCCTGCCCATTTCTCTTCCTTCCCCAGCCTATTCTGCCTATTTTTTTTACTAGATTTGTAAGCCCCACCACCCACTAGCAATTAAGCCTGCCCCCTTTTGATGCAAATTGCATCATTTATCTCCCCCAATTGCACCACAGGACTCCTCCTCCGGGGAGCCCAGAAGAAAAAGTTCCCGAGTATGGTGATAAAATGGAGATGACTTCTCCAGTGATATCACTTCTCAGTTCCTATGTTATTCTAAAGGTTGGAGAAATGTTAGTGCATTGGCACCATAGAATAACATAGGAATTGGGGAAGTGATCTCACTCTTTATCACACCTTAGTGCATCTCCCTCAGGGTGTTTCTCTAACAATGAGGGCAGATCTTTCCTATGCTAAACAGCACTATGGCAGCTTCCTTAGTCACATAATAAATATAAAAACAATGGCTAATACAAGATAGAGGTGATAAAGTGGATATCACTTCTCCAGTTCCTATGTTATTCTATAGGAGTCAAGTTGATACCTTTATTGGATAACTAAGCAGATTTAGGATGCAAGCTTTCAAGACCTCTTAGGTGTGTTCCTCGGTCATGTTATCCAAAATTTGCTTAGTTAGCCAATAAAGGTATCAACTTGACTATAATTGCCTCCTGTATTTCTACGGCTAACACGGTACCAACACTCATCTTTTATCTTATTCTGTGGAGCCAATGCAAGAAGTTATCCAACTTTGGAGATCTTAGTGCATAGGCTCTATAGAATAACACAGGAATTGGAGAAGTGATATCACTGGAGAAGTCATCCTCTCTTTATCACGCCCTAACCCCACCCTTCCTGCATGCCACTCAAAATAATTGCATAATTTGATTATGCTAATGAACCCTTTGAGTGCCAGAGGGGTATTCAATGCATTGAAACTCAGTTAAAGGGATAGTAATGTTTCACAAAAACAGCAGCTCCAATTAATCTTCATAGTATTTGAGCCATAGAGAGTGTTATTTCAGTACTATGAGTAATTGAATGATAAAATTTCTCCCTCCCGCCCCTTTTACCTAGTGTAAGCCCCCACTCCTCAGATGTGGAATCCAATCCATAGATCAGACAGCTCACATCAAGGGTCAATATTCTTACTGTGAGAACAATGAAAGCCCTGCCCTCCTTGACAGGTTTTTCAGCTTTTTCCCTTATCTTATTTGAAGATTGTCCCTCTCTGCAATCTACCTGGACACCTCCCTTCTGATCTGGCTGAGCAGTGTTACATCAGTAGAAGGGGTGGGAGGGGGATACTTTATCATTTAATTACTCTTGAACTACAACTCTGACAGAATCGAAATAACACTCTCCAAGGCCCAAATACTACAAAGATTAGAGCTGCTTTTATTGTGATACTATCCCTTTAAAACATAACATGCAGATACTTTCTGTCATGTTGTGTTAACTCTATATTACCTCCACCATTCACTGACACTGCTCAGCACTACATGCCCGCTTCCTCTAACACTGAAAGGGTTATGTGTTTGTGTGTGCGTGTGATGGGGGGCATTCCTTAGTGCATATACCCCCAGTGAGTGCTAGTACAGCATGCCTATTATATATATATATATATATATATATATATATATAATGTTGTAGGTTTTACCCCCTGAGTAAAACAAGGGTATTCCCACTGATGAAAGGTGTTTTATTCAAAAGTTATTATAACTCAAACTTGATTTTATTTTGGGTACAATATCTCAGTAGCCTGAAATGGTACAGTGGTGCTGTTGCTACACCATCCTTTGAAGAGTTATGGTCAACTGACCAGAGCTAACCATAGGATGGTGTAGCAACAGCGCCACTGTACAATTTCAGGCCACTGTGATACAGCACCTAAAAATTCAAGTTTGCACTGTAATAACTTTTAAATAAAACACCTTTCAGCAGTGGGAGTACCCTTGTTTTACTCAGGGGCTAAACTCTAAAGTATATAAATATTTTTGTACATATTAAGTATTATTATCCCTTTAACCCCTTAACAACCGGTCGCGCAGGCGCGTTGAGGTCAGTAAAGGACCACGGAGCATTATTTTTTCTTGGCAATTCGGATTCCAGACTCCCCGAACGGCGTGCAGCAGCAGGGGGAGCCCGAAATTCCATGACGGTCATAGTACGTCATGGGTCGTTAAGGGTATAACAAACTATGACGTGCTATGACCTTTAAGGGTCGTTAAGGGGTTAATTTGCATAATCTATAAACCAAAATAAATGAAAAGCTAGTTTTCTAAAGAAGCGCTGTCCAAGTTCAGTCCTCAAGGGCCACCAACAGGCCAGGATGTAAGGATTTCCCTGATTAAGCACAGGTGAGTTAATCAGTGGATCATTCATTGTGACTGACTCACCTGTGCTTAATCAGGGAAATCCTTACATCCTGGCCTGTTGATGGCCCTTGAGGACTGAACTTGGACCCCCCTATTCCAAACAATAAATGTCTAATACAATGCATAAGCGGTTTTGAAAGCTCCTTCACATCTACCAAATCTGTTTTTAGGTGATAAGGTCCCTTTAATAGTCTGTTATATTATACTAAAGTATTGTCAGCAGTCATAACATATTACATGCACCATCAGACTATGTTATTACTAAAAAAATGCTAACATATTTTTGCAGTTTTAAATGATAGTTTAATTGGAACGTTATTGTCGCTCTTGGAATTCAGCTGTAGCTGTTTATCTAAATCTATTTGCCAGGCAAGAGAACCCAAAGCAATTATGAAGATTGAGCATTTAAATGCCACTTTCCAGCCAACCAAGATAGGAAACCCGAATGGCCTGCAAATTACATATTTAAAGGATAACAGCACTAGGAATATTTTTGTGTATCATGAAGATGGCAAGGTAAGTGCCACATTAAACGAGGAGGTGCATCAGTTCTAAATGTATTAATTATACTCTATTTGTCTACAGTAGACTGACCTGACACATAGGGGACACATAGGAAATACCCATTTTTCAGTACTTCATTGAAATCAAAGCAGTCCTGCAGTATGCATTTTTCCTATGCGTCCCTGGTTAAAGGGGAACTGCCCGCAAAATCTTTATCTTAATTAAGTCTCCATCTGGCGACTAGCTGCTTAGGACGGCTCCAAAAGGGACTGACAGCGCAGCCGCACGGACGTCACTATGGCAAGATGTCTGTGCTTCCTGCTACTGTCAGCCTTGGAACAAGTTTAAAATCAGTTAAACCAGGTAATCATTCTGGCGACTAGCGCTACTAAGCAGCTAGTCGCCAGATGGAGACTTAATTAAGATAAAGATTTTGCGGGGTGGTAGTTCCCCTTTAAAGGTGAGGTCTGGTCAACCTAGTTTACAACAAAGGCTAGAATGCACTAAGGGGTGATAAAGCAGAGATGAATTCTCCAATGATATCACTTCTCCAATTCCCATTTTATTCTGTGGAGCCAATGCACTAAGATATCTCCAAAGTTGGAGATGTTAGTGCATAGGCTGTACAGAATAATATAGGAACTGGACAAGTGATATTACTGCAGAAGTCATAGAGCTTAAAGGGTTAGTAATGTCCAATAATAATGTTATATTGTATTGTAGATTTAAAAAAAAAAAAAATTATGTGGAGCAAATCCTATCTCTCAAACCTTTATGGTTTGAGAGATATTCACCACTAAAGTTCCCCCCCCTCTTGCCTTCTCCTGACATCAGCTATAAAGCTGACAGAAGGAGATCCATGTGGGCCGCTACAAGGCGGCTCTTCAGCGGAGCCGAAATAGCGATAGTTAAAAAGAACTACTTCATTGGAACGGTCTACAAAATGTGCTTACAAACCAGGCACACTTTGTAGACCTTTCAAATGAAGTAATTTTTTTTCAAATATCACTATTTCAGCTCTGCTGCAGAGCCGCCAGCTGGTCCCAGGACCAGGATCTCCTGCTGTCAGTAGAGCGCTGACGTCAGGAGAAGGGGAGAGGGGGGGGGGACTTTAGATGCGAATATCTCGCAAACCAATGGGATTTGCTCCACATAATTTATTTTTTTTAAATATACAATACAACATAAAATTATTATTGGACATTACTAATCCTTTAATATGGTGTAATATATATATATATTTCTTTGCAGGATTTAGCCTTGTTTGTAAAACAAAGATAGTCCTATTGCTGAGAAGTGTTTTATTCACATTTACTGCATCTCAAACTTGCATTTTTACTTGGTGTGGTACCTACCTCACAAGTATCCCTCTTTATGAGATATTAGAGGGTACATACCTCACAAGTGTCCCTTTTAGAAGATATTAGGGGTCCATAACACCCAAATGTCCCTCTTTAGGAGATATTAAGGGTCCATACCTCCCAAGTGTCCCTCTTTAGAAGATATAAGGGGTACATACCTCCCAAGTGTGCCTTTTAGGAGATATTAGGGGCCCATAACTCCCAAATGTCCCTCTTTAAGAGATATTAGGGGTCTGTACCTCCCAAGTGTCCCTCTTTAGGAGATATTAGGGGTCCGTACCTCCCAAGTGTCCCTCTTTAGGAGATATTAGGGGTTTGTACCTCCCAAGTGTCCCTCTTTAGGAGATGTTAGGGGTCTGTACCTCCCAAGTGTCCCTCATTAGGAGATATTAGGGGTCTGTACCTCCCAAGTGTCCCTCATTAGGAGATATTAGGGGTCCGTACCTCCAAAGTGTCCCTCATTAGGAGATATTAGGGGTCTGTACCTCCCAAGTGTCAGTAAATCCCTGTGTCCCTCTTTCCCACCCTGGTATCCCTGTGTTTAGGAGTTCATACTGTGTGGTGTGTATATAACAATATAACTCCTATTAATGTTTGTTTAAACAGCATTATATGATGTGTTTATAAAATTAGTGTGCATAAAATAATCTGATCTTGTTTTAAATAAGTTATTCAGTGACACAAAGAGGTGTCAATAGGTCATGAAATAACCTAAAACTTCTTGGTTATCCCTCCCATCAGCAACAACACCTAAAACACAAGTGCCCCTCTTTGGCCACTTGAAATATTGGGAGGTATGTGGATGGGATTTCAGTAGGTGACATAAGCATAGTAGGACAGGCTGACCAGTCCTCACCTTTAACCGGGGACGCACAGGAGAAATGCATACTGCAGGACTGCATTGATTTCAGTGAAGTACTGCAAAATGGCTTATTCCTATGCGTCCCCAGTTAAAGGTGAGATCTGGTCAGCCTATAGTAGGAGGTACTAAAAGCAAAGCTTCTACCAAGCTCCTTGAAATTCTGTTAGTTGTGTCTGCTTTTATTTGTACACCTGACATTCTATTTCCCTCTTTTTAACCCCTTCGCATCCTTTGATGTACCCAGACCGTCACGCTGGTCCAGCACTTAAGGATCAGTGACAGTCCTGGTATGTCACGTACTTTTACTCACGGAGCTCCTGCAGGAGCGTGGTGAGTAATACCTGGGACTGAAGTTGATCGCTCCATGACCGGAGCGATCTCTTTCAGTCCTTCATTTGACGTGCCGGAACACGTGATTAGTCACGTGGGACGACACGTCAAATTCGCCTATCTGGTCCTTAAAGGACCAGACACCCCAGGACCGCTGGTCCTTAAGGGGTTAAAGGAATAGCACACCTCAAAATCCTAACCTAAAGAAATGACTGAACATGTGTCCTTGACTACCTCTACTATAGGCTGACCAGATCTCACCTTTAACCGGGCACACATAGGAAATAGGCATATTTCAGTACTTCACTGAAATCAAAGCAGCCCTGCAGTATGTATTTTTCCTAAGAGTCCCCGGTTAAAGGTGAGGTCTGGTCACCCTACTCTACCATGCTCCAATACACATGGCTGATCCCATGCTGTTAGTTGAGGAATAGGGAAAAGCAGACTCTATTATTGACGCTAATCAGCGAATGGCTGTATATTGGAGCTGAGAATGACATTACAAACCCCTATAGAACCACTGCACGAGCGCAGAGCCCGGGTTACAGGAGCAGGCCTGTGGCAGTTATGGACACACTGTTAGGATTTTGGGATGTAATATTCCTTTAACATGCTAGTATTTACATTTTTCATTAGCTGGTATTGTCCTTTTAAAGGGATAGTAATACTTCGTTTTAACTTTATTTTATTTTGTAGGCATTAAAAAAACATGAAGAATGATATAAGTCTTATCTCTCAAACCTTTATGGTTTATGAGATATTCACAAGCAAAGTTTCCCCCTCCCGCCCCTTTTACCTACTGTAAACAATCTCTTCTCAGATGTGGAATGCAGTCCATAGACTGGTCAGATAACAGAAGGGGACAATCTTATTCCTGAAAACAATGAAATCCCTGCCCCCCTTGACAAGCTTTTCAGGTTTTTCCCTTATTTTAATTGAAGATTGTCCCTCTCTGCAGTCTACCTGGGCACCTCCCTTCTGCCCTGGCTGAGAAGTGTTACATCAGTAAAAGGGGCGGGAGAGGGAAACTTTGCTTGTGAATATCTCTTAAACCATAAAGGTTTTAGAGATAAGACTTATATCATTCTTCATGTTTTTTTAATGCCTACAAAATAAAATAAAGTTAAAACGAAGTATTACTATCCCTTTAAAGACCAAAGGTGTGTGCCGTGTGCTTCAATATATACCAGTCTGGTCCTCAAAGAGTTAATCTTTTGAGTGCTAGAGGGGTATCCAACGCATTTCTTTGCAATGCATTGTATACCTCTCTGACACTCAGAGGGTTAACACAAATTAGATGTGAAGTGACATGAGAAAAAAACAACCAGGTGAGAATTTTGTGGGTTTTTCCGTTCTGAAAGCCTGTGTAAAGTGAGGTGTTGATACACAGTGAGAATGGTAAGAATGTTCTCGCACACTGACACGTGTGAAATAAGGCCTGCTGTCGAAAAAAAACACAAAAAAAAAAACAGAGCAATTCTTGGCAAAGCCATCTGCACCATAGGGGACAAACAAATACACAATCCCAAATGTCCTTTGATGTAAATGAGGCTTTTAACCCCTTAAGAACCCAGGAAGGTCCTGGCATGTCATGGGTTGGATAGAGATGTGTTTTGTCAGAAAAAGCGGAAGTCCTGTGTATAAAACATTTCCACCTCTCAGATCATACCAATTAATATCACACGTCTAGTGACTTCCACCTGATACCTGTAAAAGGGTGTTTCTACTGGGAGTTGGCTTATTTCTATAACAATTTTCTAAATAACAAAGGTTATATGCCTCTAGTGCTGGGAACGTATTGTTTACTGTGATTCAATGCAAAATACTTTAGTGCCACCTAGTGAACTGTAACAGTAATATAATGAGAACAACATTATTTTATAGGTAACTGCACATTTGGCTATGGGCTTTAAACACAATTGCTATTTACATAAATGTGTCATCCCTTTAAGAACCAGAGGGTTGTCCAGTCACATTGCTTTGCAAAGAACTGTGCACCCATTGGGATAGTAATGTTTCACAAAAACAGCAGCCCCAATTAGTCATCATAGTATTTTAGACATAGTGTTATTTCAATACTGTCAGAGTTGTAGTTCAAGAGTAATTGAATGATAAAGTATCCTCCTCCCGCCCCTTTTACCTAGTGTAAGCCACCTCCCCTCAGATGTGGAATCTGGTCCACAGACCAGACAGCTCACAGCAAGGGACTATCTTCTTACTGTGAGCATAAGGAATAACCTTGCCCCCCTTGACAGGTTTTTCAGGTTTTTCCCTATGCACACAGAAGATTGTCCCTCTCTGTGATCCATCTGGACAGGCTTGCTGCTCTGAGGTGAGCAGTGTTACATCAGTAAAAGGGGTGGGAAGGGGATACTTTATCATTCAATTACTCTTGAGCAACAACTCTGACAGTATTGAAATAACACTCTCCATGGTCTAAGTACTATGAAGATTAATTGGAGCTGCTTTTATTGTGAAACATTACTGTTCCTTTAAAGGGATTAGTGCATCATGGTAAGGCTAATACGGTTCACAGATCATCCCTTTGAACGGAACACTTGTGAAAACTGTGCTGCAGTAATTATTACTTGGCTGTAGCGGTACCATGTATTACTGCAACACTATTTCTTTGTATCTTCAGTTTTAACCCTTTGAGTGCCAGAGGGGTACACAATGCATTGCTCTGCAATGCGTTACGTACCCCTCTGGCACTCAGAGGGTTAAAGTGATGATCTGTCAGCTCTAACGACTGTCTGCTTCCTACACAACCCAGCTCATCGTATTGATAAACCCTTGGACTCTGGAGTGGTCACTAACTAATTGCTTTGCAATGCATTGAAGACCTCTCTATCTTCCAAACGTTAACAAATTTCAGTATGAGGTTTAATTTTTTTTTCCTCTCTAAAATAAACACAGGAAATAGTGGATTGGTACAACGCTATCCGAGCTGCACGGTTTCACTACTTACAAGTGGCCTATCCTGGAGCAGGGGACATTGATGTGAGTATGTCTGTCCAGCAGGGGGAGATGTGGAACATAGGCATGAGTTTGCAGGGTTATATCTTCAAAACAAAGCAAGACCAAGTAAAAATCCGTTTATTTAATGAGCCTTTAACTCTTAGGGTGTCAGAGGGGTATGTAGCGCATTGGTCTACCATGCGTTGTGTACCGCTCTGACACTCAAAGGATTAACCCCGTGAATGCTAGAAAGGTCCCCAACACATTGCTTAACTACAGGGTTGTGCTAGTTCCTGTGCAGAATGAAATGTTCATAAGCATCCTGAATTTAAAGGGATATCTGGACACCTTATAGATGCATCTATGGGACTGGGGTTTTGTCTATGGTGCATTTGATTTCTTCCAGTTTTCTGTTGAACATGAGTCCTATAGACTTCCATGTAAAGAGGAACCATTATAATCCACACTGCAGACCTTCATCCTTTCTGTGGCAGTGAAGGGGCTAACATGTTAATAAGGAGCAGTGAATGCCTATTATGAAAAAGATATACTGTACATCTTTCTGTTGGGCAAAACTAAGATATGCATATTTCCATATTTACAGTAACACTTCCCTCTAGTGGTTACATTCCAATTACTTATTCTGTTGCATTTGCTGGCAAACAGTTCTCCATAGAATGTGATAGAAACTGGTGTTGTCAGAACTTTCAGGAAGTAATCACACTGTAATTCACTTCCTGATAATTTGAACTGTTATAACATATGAATAAAACAACTAGCAGCCGTGGGAGTGACCTTGTAGGAAAAGCTGCCGAACAAATTCCATAAATATACCTTTGGAACTTAAATTTCACATTTGACATTCTTCATAGGAAAAAGTGTCACGGCACCCTGGTTGAGAATCAGTGCATTAACTCCTACATCTAAAAGAATAAAGGGTGCAATACTGAATTGAACCAAATTCTCTATAGAGACCAAATAAGCATCTCCATTAATTTGAATTTGGTTTTAACCCTTTATTTCTGGAGGTTTCCAAAGCATTGCTTCTCAATCTAGCAGGCTGTAACACAACCCTTAGGCGTCCTGAAGAATGACATTTTCATAAGCATTGAGAGTCAGAGTGCCAGTGTCCACTGATAGCCACAGACCCACACATACACCCCAGCCTTGTTCCACTGATAGCCACAGACCCACACATACATCCCAGCCTTGTTCCACTGATAGACACAGACCCACACATACACCCCAGCCTTGTTCCACTGATAGCCACAGACCCACACATACATCCCAGCCTTGTTCCACTGATAGCCACAGACCCACACATACACCCCAGCCTTGTTCCACTGATAGCCACAGACCCACACATACACCCCAGCCTTGTTCCACTGATAGCCACAGACCCACACATACATCTCAGCCTTGTTCCACTGATAGCCACAGACCCACACATACACCCCAGCCTTGTTCCACTGATAGCCACAGATCCACACATACACCCCAGCCTTGTTCCACTGATAGCCACAGACCCACACATACACCCCAGCCTTGTTCCACTGATAGCCACAGACGCACACATACATCTCAGCCTTGTTCCACTGATAGCCACAGACCCACACATACACCCCAGCCTTGTTCCACTGATAGCCACAGATCCACACATACATCCCCGCCTTGTTCCACTGATAGCCACAGATCCACACATACATCCCCGCCTTGTTCCACTGATAGCCACAGATCCACACATACATCCCTGCCTTGTTCCACTGATAGCCACAGACCCACACATACACCCCAGCCTTGTTCCACTGATAGCCACAGACCCACACATACACCCCAGCCTTGTTCCACTGATAGCCACAGACCCACACATACATCTCAGCCTTGTTCCACTGATAGCCACAGACCCACACATACACCCCAGCCTTGTTCCACTGATAGCCACAGATCCACACATACACCCCAGCCTTGTTCCACTGATAGCCACAGACCCACACATACACCCCAGCCTTGTTCCACTGATAGCCACAGACGCACACATACATCTCAGCCTTGTTCCACTGATAGCCACAGATCCACACATACATCCCCGCCTTGTTCCACTGATAGCCACAGATCCACACATACATCCCCGCCTTGTTCCACTGATAGCCACAGATCCACACATACATCCCTGCCTTGTTCCACTGATAGCCACAGACCCACACATACACCCCAGCCTTGTTCCACTGATAGCCACAGACCCACACATACACCCCAGCCTTGTTCCACTGATAGCCACAGACCCACACATACACCCCAGCCTTGTTCCACTGATAGCCACAGACCCACACATACATCCCTGCCTTGTTCCACTGATAGCCACAGACCCACACATACATCCCAGCCTTGTTCCACTGATAGCCACAGACCCACACATACACCCCAGCCTTGTTCCACTGATAGACACAGACCCACACATACACCCCAGCCTTGTTCCACTGATAGCCACGGACCCACACATACACCCCAGCCTTGTTCCACTGATAGACACAGACCCACACATACACCCCAGCCTTGTTCCACTGATAGCCACAGACCCACACATACACCCCAGCCTTGTTCCACTGATAGCCACAGACCCACACATACACCCCAGCCTTGTTCCACTGATAGCCACAGACCCACACATACATCCCAGCCTTGTTCCACTGATAGACACAGACCCACACATACACCCCAGCCTTGTTCCACTGATAGACACAGACCCACACATACACCTCAGCCTTGTTCCACTGATAGACACAGACCCACACATACACCCCAGCCTTGTTCCACTGATAGACACAGACCCACACATACATCCCAGCCTTGTTCCACTGATAGACACAGACCCACACATACATCCCAGCCTTGTTCCACTGATAGACACAGACCCACACATACACCTCAGCCTTGTTCCACTGATAGACACAGACCCACACATACACCCCAGGCTTGTTCCACTGATAGACACAGACCCACACATACACCCCAGGCTTGTTCCACTGATAGCCACAGACCCACACATACACCTCAGCCTTGTTCCACTGATAGACACAGACCCACACATACACCTCAGCCTTGTTCCACTGATAGACACAGACCCACACATACACCCCAGGCTTGTTCCACTGATAGACACAGACCCACACATACACCCCAGGCTTGTTCCACTGATAGCCACAGACCCACACATACACCCCAGCCTTGTTCCACTGATAGCCGCAGACCCACACATACACCTCAGCCTTGTTCCACTGATAGCCACAGACCCACACATACACCCCAGCCTTGTTCCACTGATAGCCACAGACCCACACATACACCCCAGCCTTGTTCCACTGATAGCCACAGACCCACACATACACCCCAGCCTTGTTCCACTGATAGCCACAGACCCACACATACACCCCAGCCTTGTTCCACTGATAGCCACAGACCCACACATACATCTCAGCCTTGTTCCACTGATAGCCACAGACCCACACATACACCCCAGCCTTGTTCCACTGATAGCCACAGATCCACACATACACCCCAGCCTTGTTCCACTGATAGCCACAGACCCACACATACACCCCAGCCTTGTTCCACTGATAGCCACAGACGCACACATACATCTCAGCCTTGTTCCACTGATAGCCACAGACCCATACATACACCCCAGCCTTGTTCCACTGATAGCCACAGATCCACACATACATCCCCGCCTTGTTCCACTGATAGCCACAGATCCACACATACATCCCTGCCTTGTTCCACTGATAGCCACAGACCCACACATACACCCCAGCCTTGTTCCACTGATAGCCACAGACCCACACATACACCCCAGCCTTGTTCCACTGATAGCCACAGACCCACACATACACCCCAGCCTTGTTCCACTGATAGCCACAGACCCACACATACACCCCAGCCTTGTTCCACTGATAGCCACAGACCCACACATACACCCCAGCCTTGTTCCACTGATAGCCACAGACCCACACATACACCCCAGCCTTGTTCCACTGATAGCCACAGACCCACACATACACCCCAGCCTTGTTCCACTGATAGCCACAGACCCACACATACACCCCAGCCTTGTTCCACTGATAGCCACAGACCCACACATACATCTCAGCCTTGTTCCACTGATAGCCACAGACCCACACATACACCCCAGCCTTGTTCCACTGATAGCCACAGATCCACACATACACCCCAGCCTTGTTCCACTGATAGCCACAGACCCACACATACACCCCAGCCTTGTTCCACTGATAGCCACAGACGCACACATACATCTCAGCCTTGTTCCACTGATAGCCACAGACCCATACATACACCCCAGCCTTGTTCCACTGATAGCCACAGATCCACACATACATCCCCGCCTTGTTCCACTGATAGCCACAGATCCACACATACATCCCTGCCTTGTTCCACTGATAGCCACAGACCCACACATACACCCCAGCCTTGTTCCACTGATAGCCACAGACCCACACATACACCCCAGCCTTGTTCCACTGATAGACACAGACCCACACATACACCCCAGCCTTGTTCCACTGATAGCCACAGACCCACACATACACCCCAGCCTTGTTCCACTGATAGCCACAGACCCACACATACATCCCTGCCTTGTTCCACTGATAGCCACAGACCCACACATACATCCCAGCCTTGTTCCACTGATAGCCACAGACCCACACATACACCCCAGCCTTGTTCCACTGATAGACACAGACCCACACATACACCCCAGCCTTGTTCCACTGATAGCCACGGACCCACACATACACCCCAGCCTTGTTCCACTGATAGACACAGACCCACACATACACCCCAGCCTTGTTCCACTGATAGCCACAGACCCACACATACACCCCAGCCTTGTTCCACTGATAGCCACAGACCCACACATACACCCCAGCCTTGTTCCACTGATAGCCACAGACCCACACATACATCCCAGCCTTGTTCCACTGATAGACACAGACCCACACATACACCCCAGCCTTGTTCCACTGATAGACACAGACCCACACATACACCTCAGCCTTGTTCCACTGATAGACACAGACCCACACATACACCCCAGCCTTGTTCCACTGATAGACACAGACCCACACATACATCCCAGCCTTGTTCCACTGATAGACACAGACCCACACATACATCCCAGCCTTGTTCCACTGATAGACACAGACCCACACATACACCTCAGCCTTGTTCCACTGATAGACACAGACCCACACATACACCCCAGGCTTGTTCCACTGATAGACACAGACCCACACATACACCCCAGGCTTGTTCCACTGATAGCCACAGACCCACACATACACCTCAGCCTTGTTCCACTGATAGACACAGACCCACACATACACCCCAGGCTTGTTCCACTGATAGACACAGACCCACACATACACCCCAGGCTTGTTCCACTGATAGCCACAGACCCACACATACACCCCAGCCTTGTTCCACTGATAGCCGCAGACCCACACATACACCTCAGCCTTGTTCCACTGATAGCCATAGACCCACACATACACCCCAGCCTTGTTCCACTGATAGCCACAGACCCACACATACACCCCAGCCTTGTTCCACTGATAGCCACAGACCCACACATACACCCCAGTCTTGTTCCACTGAAAGACCCACACATGCACCCCATCTTTATTTGACTGGTAGCCATGGAAATGCATCTACATTGCCTGATTCCCAAGCCCTAATCCACAGGCAGCCATATCCCCAAATACTAAAAGAAAGGTTTTTCTGAGTTTTATGAATGTGAGATTTTATATAATATTCATTGCTTTAAAAAATACAATGTATGTATAATCTATGCAAAATATGCTCATAAAATGTTTTTTTTTTTCAATCTGTCCCTAGGAAACAAACCCACCTCCTCCATTTTAAAAACAATCTAGTCACCTTATGTTCACCCCTTGAATACCATGGAGGGCTCCAACACACAGGGCTGGATTTTCATCCCAGGTGTTTCCCCCCCAGGCATGGTAGTCTAGGCTCCCTTAGCACTGCCCATGACCACACCCTCACTTCTCACATGACCCCTCCCCCAGTTCCATCCACTGTTTCCTGACACAGAATATACCATTGTTGAGCTCTAGGTGGTTTCCCTATTGGGAAATCCGGCCCTGCCAATACACTACTTAGCAATGCAATGGGTGCCTCTAGCATTCAAGGGGTTAAAATCCTAATTTAAATCAGTGGGAAGTTTTTTTCTTTCTTGTGATGCAATTGGTTTACTCCAGAATGTCCATACCTGGGAACTTCCTCCCCTGGAGCCCCCAGAGAAGGCTCTTGTGCTCCTGACTGGGGGGATGTAAATGACAAGATTCACCTAATAAAAAGGTGGGGCTTAATTTGATGGCTGGGCTTACCATCTGTGGGCAGAACAGGGTGGGAAGGAGGAGAAGTGGGAGGAACTGGGTGGGTTGGAGAAGTGGGAGGGAAGAAGAAGTAGGTGGGAAATGGGAGGAACAGGTTGCGAAGGAGGAGAAGTAGGAGGAAAAGGGAGGGAAGGAGGTGAAGTGGGAGGGAAGAAGGAGAAATGGTTGGGAAATGGGAGGAACAGGGTGGGAAGGAGCAGAAGTGGGACAAATGGGGTGGGAAGGAGGAGAAGTGGGAGGAATAGGGTGGGAAGGAGGAGAAGTGGGCTGACAGTGGGCAGAACAGGGTAGGAAGGATGAGAAGTGGACATAGTTTCATAAGAAACTCACCACCACTGGAGGATCAGCCTCTGTCTCTGCAGACCTGATAATTAACTTTTCTTCAGTGCATATCAAGGTTGTTACCATCTAACTGTTTTGTTTTAATGTTTTACTTCCAGCTGGTGCCAAAACTGACAAGGAATTTTCTCAAGGAAGGATTTATGGAAAAAACAGGTCCAAAGGTAAAGTGCCTCTGATACTCTCGTATTACAGAACAGATCTAGTAGAAGAATCTGTGCTCAAATTTAACATTTATGTCTCTTTCTTGATTTTATCCTGTTTGTTTAGAAAATCACAAACAAAGTGGTTAAAGAAAGTAGTCAATTTGACATAAGTAACAATTATATTCGGCCTAACTTGTATTGAAAGTGGACCTTTCCCAAAACCCTACTCTGAGTGCCAGAGACGTGTCCGGTGCATTGCTGAGCAATGAGTTGGGTACCTCTTTGGCAATCAGAAGGATTAAGGACCAGAGGTGAGTGAAACGCATTGAAAAGCAATGCATTGATTACCTTTCTGGCCATTAACACCTTAAGGACCCATGACGGTCCTGGACTGTCTTGGGTTCCGGGCTCCCCGCGCGGCTGCACGCCGTTCGGGGAATCCGGAATCAAATCGTACAAAAAAAGAAATAAAAAAAAAATGCTCCGTGGTCCTTAAGGGACTGCAGAGTACGTGCGTGGCTGGTCCTTAAGGGGTTAAGGGTTTAAAGGAACACCAACAACTCCTAATTATAATCTTCCATTACATAACTATAACCACAAAAGCCTAATGACCCCTAAGAATATTTCTTCTTGGTTCAAGAGATATGGGCCCATACCTATAAAAACAAGGTGAAGTTATTCTGGGCTAAATCAACTGCACCACAGGGAAAAAATAAAATTAATGTTAAATGTAATGTGGTTTAATCTATTTGAATGCTAGAGAGGTCTCCAATGCATTGCAGAACAATGCACTGGAGACCTCTCTAGCATTCAAAGGGTTAAAAAAACTCCATTGAAATGCATGGGAATTTAGACATTTTTAGTAGTCCCGTATGATGCAGTTGGTTTATTCCAGAATAAATTCCTCTTGCTTTTATACATATGGGCCATTGCCTTCCATTAACCGTGGATGTAATATCCGTGGAGGCAGACATGACATTTACCAACAGGACCACATGATCTCAGACTCAGCTTTGATGCATGGTAGTTGTAATCCTTTAACCCTTTGAGTGCCAGAGAGGATCGCTACCTCTCTGGTGCTCAAAGGTTTCAAGACAGAATTGCACACCTGGGTGGTCTTTAACCCCTTAGCGACCGTGTGACATTCCAGAACCGTCACTGGTTTTTTTCCCCCTTAACCCCTTAAGGACCATTGCCGTGCTAGGACCGTCACGGCGGTCCGGCACTTAAGGACCAAATATGGTCCTGGCACGGCATGGAGTTCAGTGTTCCCGACGCGGCTGCACGCCGCTCCAGAAGCAATAATAAAAAAAATGCCCTGTGGTCCACAAGTGCCGGTTGCACATGCGCGTGCCGGTCCTTAAGGGGTTAAGGACCGGTGAAAGTCCTGGCACATCATGTACTTTTTACATACAACGCTCCTGTGGGATAGCTGTAAGCCGAAATGGGGTCTGAAATTGAATTCTCCAAAACTGGAGTGGTCTCTCTCAGACCCCAACTTGGCACGCGGTAGATATACCGGCTTATTGGCAAGCATCAAAGCGGTCCTTAAGGGAAGGTAACTTCCCTGGACCGCTGGCCCTTAAAGGGTTAATGGGTAAAGTGGGCTATTAACCGGTCTTCTTCAGTTTGGAAACAAAAAACTGTCAGCAACATGTCGACCTCTGCGGACATGAGTGACATCCAGGACTGACTGAAGGAGGTTATTCTGGAACAAAAGGCTCAGAATTCATAGGGGCCATTAGGGTTTTCTGGTCATAAAAGGGAAGGGTGGTGGGTTATTGACAGGAGACGTTCTCCTTTAAAAAAAAATGTGCCTGTTAATCAACAATAAAAATGTATCCACTTCACAGAAGCACAGTTTTGTTTAATTGTTTCTTTTAAAAGCTGAACTTCGGATGACTTCTCTCCTCTCTGTGCTTAGAAGTCGACCTGTCAGACTCACTGGCGCACCCTGTTGGTTGAACACTCGTAATACTTCAATATAAACATTTTTTTCAAGTTACAGATTTGCTTTAATACAGGGGCAACATTTATTGGGTATCTGAGGATAACGGGAGTTACAGATTGCCTACCCTTAGTTTAACCCTTTGAGAGCCAGAGGGTATCCATTTTAGTGCTTTGCAATTCATTGGTACTCAAAGGGTTAATAAAAATCATATAGCACTGTATTTGTGTTCTACTCCTTGCTTTAATTGCAGAAGACTGAATAATTGTCTTCTAATGAAAGCCTGACTAGGAGGAGGGGTGCACAAAGGTGGAACCTGTAAATTAATATATCTCAACTTGGAGAGAGGGTAATGCGTAGGCTCCTTACAGTAATAAAGGACGTGAAGAGATTATCAGGTTGGAGAAGTTATCTCGTCTTTATCACATCTTGGTGCATCTCATACCTGAAGTGGGTTTTTAACAAAGATTTTTTTCTAGATTGTTTTGGATAGGGATTTGAACTGGCATTAATTCTCAAAGGCTCAACCCTTTGAATGCCAGAGGGGTATGCAATGTATTGCAAAGCAATGCGTTAAGCACCCTTCTGGAACTCAGAGGGTTAACAAAAGCTGAGTTTAACAATACGAGTAATACTAAACACGAGACTGAACATTCAAAGAGTGGACAGTTTTTGATCTCGATTTTAAAGATGATAATATCTAGAGAAAGTTGGGAAACAGATTACTGAAAAAAAACAAAAAAACAACCCATTACCCTGCTCTGATTTGTCCCTGTGACAGGGGGGTGGGTTATATGGTGTGTGACACCAGTCAGAGTGAAGCAGTGCTCTCTGAGCATTCATTTTACCAGCCTACTTGACACAAGTTAAAGGAATAGTAATGTCAGAAAAAAATTATTAACTATATGGTATATACGATTAAAAGAGAGTACTTTCACTTATTCGTATCTCTCAATCCGTTATGGTTTGAGAGATATAGGAAAATAAAGTTCTCTGGTCCCTCCCCTTTCTGCTTGACGAGCTGTAAAGCTGTCAGAAGTAGATTCTGGTCACTTGACCAGATGTGGCTCTTCAGCAGCGCCAATATAATGATATCTAAAGATAAATACTTAATTTGGAACAGTCTACAAAGTGTGCCTGGCTTGCAAGCACACTTTGTAGACCGTTCCATTGAAGTATTTATTTCTAAATAGCATGATTTCAGCTCTGCTGAAGAGCCTCTGTCTGGTCAAATGACTGGAATCTGCAGCTGTCAGCTAGATGGCAGACTCGAGTAAAACAGCCAGGAAAAGGTAACTTTAGCAAGTTATATCTCTTAGACCATAAAGGCTTGAGAGATAAGACTTACATTGATGTTAGTTGTTTTTTAATGTCTACAATGTTAAATCAACTTGAAATTAACCATTACTATCACTTTAAAGAGGGATAAGCAAAGTGTAACATCCAGTTAAAGGGATATTAATGTTTCACAAAAACAGCAGCTCCAATTAATCTTCATAGTGTCAGAGTTGTAGTTTAAGAGTAATTGAATGATCAAGTATCCCCCTCCCGCCCCTTTTACCTAGTGTAAGCCGCCTCCCCTCATATGTGGAATCTGGTCACTTGACCGGACAGCTCTCAGCAAGGGACAATCTTCTTAGTGTGTGCATAAGGAAAACCCTGCCCCCCTTGACAGGTTTTTCCTTATGCTCACTGAAGATTGTCCCTCTCTGCGATCCATCCGGACAGTCTTGCTGCTCTGAGGTGAGCAGTGTTACATCAGTAAAAGGGGTGGGAGGGGGATACTTTATCATTCAATTACTCTTGTACTACAACTCTGACAGTATTGAAATAACACTCTCCATGGCCCAAATACTATGAAGATTAATTGGAGCTGCTTTTTTGTGAAAGCAAGGCTGCTCTAAATCTGGAACATTTTACATTTGAAACTGAGATTTTTAACAGCATTTATTCCTTTATATATATTTAAATACCTTAAACTCCATGGTGGCATTTCTAAAAAGCTCCTAATTTCCTATTTCTTCACTCTCTCTTACATAGTGTACTCCCATTCCTATTTACCCCAATGGTACAATTACAATAGCAATCTTTAGAGAGGACTCAGAAGTGATAGTGTTTTATTGTCTGTAAGTGGGTTGAGGAAAGGTAATAGTGTTTCTGAATAGAAAAGTATTTATCTAATGGTGTTAAATTATTGAGCTCTTCACAAACACAAACAAAATTGGGTCTGTATACAATAATCTACACATTTAAAAATGCAAGACAAGGCTTCGACTTTAGATATCTGACATAAAATACATTACTAATACTAGCTGGAAGTATATAGTATTTAAAACGGTATAACCTCAGTTTCATTTTGGGCATTAGTATTCATATAATATCCTTGAGTTGTATCTCAGTGTCTTTACCAGTACAGATCAGTGTTTAACCCTTTGAGTGCCAGAGAGGTATACAAAGCATTGTAGAGCAATCGGGCACTCAGAGGGTTAATAGTTGGCTATAGATTGAAATCTGTTAACCCCTTAAGGACCCTTGACGGTCCTGGCACGTCATGGGTTGGACATGCGATAAGGACCCATGAAGTGCCACGACCATCATGGATTTCAGGGCTCCTCACGTGGCTGCACCCCATTTGGGGAGCCCTGATTTGGATAGGAAAAAAAAAAGTTCCATGATCCTTAAGTGCGGGTCACGAGCGTGCAATGCCGGTCCTTAAGGGGTTAATTGACCAAGCCTACAGTTCTAAATGATGGAGTATGGAATGTTCAAAACTTCAATAGGATCTTCTAGTTTTAACATATTATAGGATTACATTTGCATGTTAATACATTTGTAATAGTAAAATTTGCATTTAATATTTATTATTATTATTTTTTAGCACACAGAAGGCTTTAAAAAACGATGGTTTACACTGGATGATAGAAGATTAATGTACTTCAAAGATCCTTTGGTAAGCGTTTGTGTTCTTATGTAATTTTTTTTACTAGTGTAAATCAACCCATTTTTTGCTGCACAAGCAGGGGATAATTAGAACCAACTGAACCCCGGGCTGAGATCTGAGGCTACCCCTTCACACACAAACATTTGATCTGGTTCAACTCTGAATAAATGCGCACTGACCTAGACCTTATTTGAAAAGTCCTGGAGCAAGTTTTAATCACTCTCTGACATAGACCCAAGGAAAAATTTTCAGAAGGTCTTTGTGCACATTTCGTCTGTAACGCCAGGGAACTGCTGCATTGTGACTTGTGACTCACATGCTTTCTGACATTTAACACGTTTGGTGCCAGAAGGATGTTCATTGCAACAATGCTTTGCAGTGAGTTGCACTCTTCTCTGGTGATAAAAGTGGTACTGAAGGAATGCGGCTCAACAGCTTTTATCTCACCCTACTGGCTGGCAGCAGCCATATGTAATGAGGTCATCTACCACCAACCAAGATAGTTCTGATTGTAAGGATAGTACATAGTCTCCAGGCCCCCTTGGATGCTTGGTGCTTCCCATCCTCTGCACAGGTGTAGCTCTGAATTCCAAGTCCATCTGACTTAACGTCCACCTTCTTTTTACCACTCTTTATTTACAACTAGCAGGTGTGTGGCACGACTTAGCCTGTGCAGTGAGCCTTATTTCTTTTTAACCCTTTGAGTGTTCAAGGCCCATATAAAGGGCTCTCCAAAGACCTGTTCATTAACAGAACAGTACACAGGACAAGGGGCTACCCGCTTAGACTTGAGGAAAGGAGATTTAATCTACAACAGCGGAAGGGTTTCTTTATGGTAAGGACAATAAAGGTATGGCATTCACTGCCTGAGGGGGTGGTGCTATCAGATACATTAGATGCCTTTAAAAGGGGCCTGGATACTTATGTAAAAGAGCGTAACATAGAGGGCTATGTACGTTAGTATTGGGATTAATATTTAGTTAGGGCTTGTTGATCCAAGGAGAAATCTGATTGCCATTTGGAATCAAGAAGGAATTTTTTCCCCCCATTCAAGGCAGAATTTTAAATTGCTATATTGAGGGGTTTTTTTGCCTTCTTTTGGATCAACGATGGTAAACAGGAATAGGAAAAGGGTTGAACTAGATGGACGCAAGTCTTTTTTCAACCTAAATTACTGTTACTATGAGTGCCAGAGAAGTATCCAGTGCATTGCAATACATTGGATACCGCTGTGGCACTGAAAGGGTTAAATTGCATTAAAAAATCCCCTCCTGATGCACCCCAGCTAATGATCTACAAGCCAGTTCAGCTTGGAGATCAACATTGGCGATGCAGGGGACCAAGAGAGCTCCCCTGCTTCCATCGTACCCCTACTTCTAGATAGGAGTAGGGGATCTGGGAACTTTTGCTCGATTTCTCGATTCTGCCCACTTCTACCCACTTCTACCCGGGTACTTCAGTTAGGATTGAAGGAGAGGGAGCTCTCTTGCTCCCCTGTGTCACCTCTATCGATCTCCCAGCCAAATTGGCCGGGAGATAATTAGCTATAGGGGGGGAATCAGGAGGGGTCCTAAGTCAGTGGGTAACGGTGTTGGTGTCGGTGGTGGTTGGTCGAGGAGGCATGGAGCTAGGTCCCCTGCCTCCTCCTCAACCAATTAGTATTTACCAGCCACCCCCCTGACAGTGAACCAGAATCACTTAGAGATATATAGATAGATGAAAGATAGTGACGTTGATATACAATGACGAATAGGTTTAGTTCTGCGGCCAACCAGCTATACCGTGGGGGACTACTAAAAATTCCCATTGATTGATATGAGCCCTTTAATTCCTTGAATGCTAGAGAGGTCTCTGTGTTACAAAGTATGCAAAATTCTTTGGATTCCAGAGTAAACAAGGAACATACTGAAACAGTTATCAAGCAATAAAATAGATTTATATGGATCTTCTTTGGTGGCTCCAGAGGACCCATCTCACAATGCTTTGAGTACCACGCAGGAGGATCCTCTTGGGTTTTATGATTCCATTTCTTGTTCCACTTCTGTTTCTTTCATTTTGTTTTTGCTATATGTTAAAACTGAGCATTTGTGGGTGGGGGGTGACGTGGTGGAGGCTTGGAACCTTTGTCTCAGAGAGCTCTTTTGATCAAATGCCCTGACCTCCTGGAGAAGGGTACTTTATCTAATGGTTCCTGTGTTCCACATGGACTAAAACAAAATTATTTAATGGTAAGTAGACAAAGATCTCATGTTTTAACTAATGGATGTTAAACCCCCCATTGTCAGAGCAGCAAGATTGCGGTGATCCAGTAACAGAGGAGTTGACCATTTCTGTGGTTGAGGTGGCAATGGGCTTGTGTGTGTGTGTTTACTTGGCATTTAATACCTCCGGCGGAGTGAAATCAATGCAGTTTGGCAACAGAGATATTAACAGAAGGTATGGGATGGGTGCACTTGTACATGGGGAATCAGGCAGGGGACCAAGGAGAGAGGCAATTGCCATGTTGTGCCACCCTGGTTTCCTTTGCCTGATCCAGCCCAAGTGATCTGGAGATTTTGCTTGGGCTCCTTAGCCTCACTTTGGGGTAGTTTTTGAGTGAATTTTAGTGCTCTAAAAAGGATTCCAATGAGGCATTAAACTTACACTAAAAAAAAGACATTCGGTAAATACTTCTGGTTGCACTGCAATCCCGGACCTTGTTAGAGATTAAAAAACACAAAACAATACATAATTGCTTAGACAAGAGTTTGCCTATTGCTGTAACCAGAGATCCTGATTAATGAGTAATCCGACTCAGCAGAAGGAAGAATTGTGTACTAAAATATGGCTAAGGTTTACTGTCCAAGGCCACGTTTTGACCTTGGATCTATTTCTTTTTATAGACTCACCTCAGTGGCTCAGTGTTACGGATAATGATAGCAGATGTCATGTCATTGGTTAGCTATACCCAGAGGCTGGTGTACAAAGACAAACCAATGCAATTCTGGGGCAAAGCACCTGCCCCTTATGGGACAAAAATCCTGTTGATTTAAATGGGGTGTTTAACCCCTTGAGTAATTGAAAACTCTGACACATTGTTTTACAATGTGATACGGCCTTTCTATTATTGAAGGGGTTAAAGGCCCATCATATGGCCCACTGACTTCTGAAGTGATCGAGTATCTACTTGGTATACAAATGGTGGGTACAGTGGCAGTGAGATGGAGGCCTCCCTAGCATTGAAGTGGATAAACACACCTACCCTTTGAGTGCCAGAGAGATGTGCAACATTTTGCTCTACTTATATTTATCCCTTAATAGAAATAACAAGGCTTTATGTGGACATCACGGATGCATTCTACAAAACTAAAATGGTTGCCTCTGTATAGTCATTTACCGAAACAATAAAATTCAACATTACAAGTTTATTTACTCTAGAGAACAGCTGCGTAAGAGGGGTTCTTATCACAATGTACCAGTATATGAGAGGTCAATACAAGGATCTCTCTGGTGAGCTATTCAGCAGAGGAAGGGGTTTTCTAAAGTAAGGTCTGGTAAAATATGGAATTCCTTGCCCATGGATGTGGTTAAGGCAGAGACAATGGATATATTTAAAGCGGAACTATCACTAAATAAATCCCCCCCCCCAATGATTAGGCACATGGCGATATTCTTAGAAACAGTGCTGTTATCACACACAAGTACTGCGTTATGAAAAAATTCTTCTTTCATGCAAAAACCGTACCTCTCAAACCGCTATGGTTTGAGAGATATCTTCATTCAAAGTTTGACGTCTCATGCTGTGAGCTGTAAAGCTGTCAGCAGGAGGTCCATGTTGACCGACACGGAGGCTCTTCAGCAGAGCCGGAATCGTGTTTTTTAAACAGAATGACTGCATTGCAGTGGTCTACCAACATTTCAGATAGCCATAGAGGGACAATTTTGTTTTGGGGGTGTTGCTGGTGGCGCGTCTGGTGAGCAGAGCATTACTGAGAATTTATAGGCTATTTCATGACCTATTGAAACCTCTTTGTGTAACTGAATAAGTGATTTATTAAAGACCAAAGTATTTTATTTGCACAGACTAATTTAGAAACACATATACTGATATTTAAGCAAACATTAATCAGCGTTTTATTGCGGTGGAGCAATGCAGTACACTTATATATACACCACACAATCTGATCTCGTAAAAAGAGGGACATCAGGGTGGGAAAGAGGGATTAGGGTCCTAAAGAGGGACACTTGGGAAGTATGCAAGTGTGTGCTGTATTAACCTTGGAATTAAACATCTCTTAGGCGTGGGAGTACCTTGTTTCACTGAGAAGGATAAACCCTGCAGTATGGTTTTTATAATATGCACCCTTTGTGTGCGAGAGGAGCATTCAACACATTGCATAACCAGTGCACTGGACACTTTTCTGGCACCCAGAGTTAAAGGTTACAATCCCTTTGAGTGCCAGAGTGGTAGCCAACGCAATCTCTTGCACTCAAAGGGTTAAGTGTATATATATAGCTCCAGTCCATTTTAGGTGTTAGGATCTTCTGCTCAGATTACAGGAACACCTATTATCCCTATAAATCATTTTACATGGACTGGTTCTCTAAAATGAATCTTTAATTAGTAATGAATATTAAGTCCTGGGGGTGCAGATAGGTCTTTGTTGCCAGGCTCCAGACACCCAAATGCCTACCCTCCTAATTAGACCTCAGTGAAGGAGTTTGGGGTCCTGGAGTCCAGCAGCATCATTTTACGTCCTTAGTCATGAGATCCATTATTAATTAGAGATTAATTTGGGGGAACCAGTGTTTGCAGAATTGATTCATGGGGCCTAATTTAGCAAACTGGAGCGGTGCGATCATATGCCAAGTGCATCATAGGAGATGAAGAAACATTTCTCAAATCCCTGTCGATCTTAACCCCTAGAGAGACCTGTAGAATTCAAAGGGACAGTTTGTGTGTCCACTAATGAATTGCACTTTTTTTACCTTGCTGAATTAGATTCATAGGTGACCGTTTGAATGGTCTTCCCAGACCTAGGGAAGGGAGATGTTAACCCTTTGAGTGCCAGAGAGGTATGGAAACCCCCTGGCACTCAAAGGGTTAAGGCCATTTGTTAAACAAATGGGGGCAAATCAACTATGCCATAAATAATAAATGCAATTTGCCCTCATTGTGAGTTAAAAGTTCCATTTAATCAGAGACCTCTTTAGCATTGGAGGGGTTAAAAAAAACAGTTAAAATCAACTCCCCCCCAGCCAAAGATGAGTTGGTTTGTCCCAGAATGCCTCTAGTTTTCTCTTGAACATATGGCCCTTAGTGTTCTTTTAATGACATTGTTGTCACCACTGAATTTTTGTTGAGTTTGCATTGTGCTCCCGTTCTGCAGGATGCTTTTGCCAGAGGTGAAGTGTTTATCGGAAGCACAGAAAACAACTATAAAGTATTAGAAGGACTTCCACCCTCCACGCAGGGGAATCACTGGCAGTTTGGAATCACCATTGTTACCCCCGACAGGAAGTTCCTCTTTGCCTGTGAGACTGATAGTGACCGTACAGAGTGGATGTTGGCCTTCAAGAAAGTTCTCTGCAAACCAATGCTCCCCCAGGAATATGCAGGTGGGTAGGACATCATACCAGATGATGTTCATAGAGTACATAATAGGGCAAGGGAAGACAATCATTGGGCCTCTAGCTGTTGGTGATTGTAATCCTCAATAGATGGAGGTCTAAAGAGTGACTGCCTGTGTTACAGCGTTATCACACTGACTGAAAGGCCAGTAGACAGGCCTCAGAGCCAGAGGAGGAAAGGTAGGCACCTACTTGAGTATGCTGGTGGTAGTACTGGACTGCTTAGAAACCACAGATTGGCAGATTAAGCTGACTCCAAGATCTGCTGCTAGAGAGCACAGCTGAGGTACGGAGCCTGGAAGTGACGTTGACTGCAAGTGCAACCTTGTTGTGGCTACTAGCTCTGGGTAAAGGTGTCGACCTCCAGGTAGAATATCCAGGACTGGTTTAGGCGGATCTAGACCAAGATGGACACATTTGCTCGTTGATGAAAGCAGTAGGGTACATGAACTGCAAAGTCAACTAACATGGGAGGCTTACAAGAAATCAATAGAGCAGGATCCAGATCTGAAGGCAGAATCTTAGGAATGCAGCAGAGATCAGGACAGGCAGCAAACAAAGTTAGGAACAAGCCGAAGTCAGTCATGTAAACAGGAAACAAAGCTTTGTGAAGCTAGGTAGTGTAAATGCTAGTGAGGCTGACTGATAAATCCTTCAGGGTGTGTTCAGCAAGGTAATCAGAACCAGAGTAATTCCAGAGTAGGAGTGAACGGAGTGGTTGTGTCCAGAGTAGCAGACAGAACTGCAGGTGATAGCAGAACATGATCTCTGGGAATGGGTTCTCACAGCTATGTATACCCGTCAGGAAACTCCTGAGCAGTAATGTATAAATGATCCTCTTTAAAAGTGTCCATTTGGTGGTGCACAGGTTGGGCCTTTGCTCCAATCTGTTATATAGAGTGAGATCTTCTATATGTTTGAGAATTTTCAGAACTGCTCCAAATAATTCTAATCATGAGAATTTCTGAGTTCCCCAAAAGGTTTGGGGCATTCGCCAACCTAATGCGTGTATAGTGCATCATGCAGGCCAGTTGCACCACTACGAGTAGAGAGATTATAACCATTATGTGCCCCAGACTGGTGAATAGAACTAGGACTTAAGCCCTTTGGACGTTACATAGACACACCCTGGTTCCAGTATTTCCTGTTAAGTGCTGGTTCTCAGGGGACAATGCCGTGTTTTGGGCAGCTCGACCTACTTTTCAACACATTTTTCTAACTAGCCAACTAACTCCTTCTACTATCTTTAGGGTTATCAAATCACTCTTTAATACAGGACACATATGCATGAAAAATGCGTGCTGCATGGCTACATGTGAAACACTAGAACACAGTAGTAATTACTGCAGCTCTGCAGCATGCATTTCTCATGTCCTGTGTCTTCTAAAGGGATGATCTATTAACCCTAAATAACCTCCTGACTATTCATTTTCCTACATGGTGAGAATCCTATTATTTGTGCCCACCCTTGCCCAGATGTTTGAAGAGCTCGTGGGGCGAACCACCAGTGTTCAGGGGTATGGGTCTAATGCTAAAGCCCAACATATCCCAGACCACAAAAGGAGATGAAGAGCTTCTATCATCCAGATCCAAATATAGAATAAGAACAAATTCACACTTTCCCACTGGGCTCTTGAGAAGTCTCCAAAATGGCGGTTCCCTAGCTTGTCATCAACTGCCACTCAGAGACCATGGGTCTTCTTCATTACAATAAAGAGGAGCAATTCTGGGGCAAATTAAATGTCCATGGGGATAAGTAAACACTCCCATTGATTGAAGTAGGGCCTTTAACCCTTTGAGTGCCAGTGGGGTACACAACACATTGCGTTGAGTGCACTTCTGGCACTCAAAGGATTAACACTTAGTAATGCGTTGGAGGCCTCTTTAACATTCAGATGGTTAAAATCCCATCTACAAGGAGTAGAATTTGAAGATGCTTTTTAGTCAATTAAGTTTATACTTCCTTGTAAAATGATTAGATACAAAGTATAGTTAGAGGTCACAGTGGCATAACACTAAATCTCCATTCACACGGGCGATACCCATACCTGGGAACTCTCAGGATCTGCCCTGAAGACTCCGGTTTTTGCAGTTAATTACCAGGTCTCTGGGGACAGAGGCTGATTCTCCTGTGGTGGCGAGTTTCTTCTGAAACTCTGCCCACTTTTCCTCCTTCCCACCTTGTTTTGCCTGGTTCCCCTCCTTTCACCCTGTTCCTCCCATTTCCCACCCACTTTTCCTCCTTCCCACCCTATTCTGCCCTCTTTCCCTCCTTCATACCCTGTTCTTCCCATTTCCTACCCTCTTCTCCTCCTTCTCACCTTGTTCTGCCCACTTCCCACCTACTTTATGACACAGTCTGTTAAGCCCTGCTAAGCCCTGCCCTTTTGTGGCACAAATCACATCATTTATATCCCCCAGTAGCACCACATGAGCATCTTCTGGGGACTAGAAAACAAAGTTCCCAGGTATGGTGATACCAACATGAAGGTTCATTGGGTATGTCACCCATGCTAAATGGTTTACTGTTGTACTAACAATGTCTTCTCAACGCAGCTGTCCCCTGCATGAATGCACCAAAGTTCCTCAAGTTGCATCTTTACTGTGTTCATGCAGGAAAGAAGTTAAGATGCAGCAAGGTAAACCTGCACAGTAACCTACAAGGACACAGGTAGATCTTTCACAGGAGCTTGAGTGAAGGTTGTGATGCTCCACACAGCCTTGAATGAATAGCTGACTCACATGTGTGCCAGACAATAATATTTGGGTGGTGTTTTTGTTTCCCGATCATTGCCTTCCCCCACAACCAAAACTCAGGAGGAGGCAAATAAAAGAAAAGGGGTAATAGAAATGTAGCAGGGAGCCACCACATTTCTTTGTTCAAACCCTCACAATGTCTCTGTTTTGTTGTCTTATTGAATGTGTCTTTTTGTTTTTAGTGGAAGCTTATTTCAAACATAAACCGTAGAAGGAGCTCAACTGTTTACAAATGCACAAGGTTTACTGCAGAAATAGAAGACAAAATTAATCCACAGAAGAAGTGACTGGAGAAGAAATACGTAGATCACAAAAAACAAACAAAATGAACAGAGGCGACATATCTCAGCCGGAGAAAGTTCTGTCAATCAGATATCCATGTTCATTACACTCGTTATAGAAAGGACTGAGCATGTCAGCATCTTGTCTGTCTCCATGTCATGTGCAAGTGAACTTCCTTTGGTCTGTTTTCAATATGGGCATCAAGAACAATACCAGACACTAAGACGCCTCTATCCACGTGTATGCCACAATTGTTGCACTGTGTGTGCGTGTCAGCTTGTGATTATGGAGTATCCATTAGAAGAATGGCCTTCAAGCATTTTGCTGTCATGCAAACCCTTTAGTTTTAAACGAAATCCCTGTGTAACCCCAACAATCAAACCCTTTAATCACTTGAATGCTAGAAATCTCCAGCGTGTTGTGAAGGCGTTTCAGACCTTTCGCACTCAAGGGGTTAAAATAGGATCAATATCAAATGTATTTAAGTGTTAATTTGTGCTGTGACAAAACTAAGCTAGACTAAAATTTATTAGACAACTATCACCAGGTAATTTTATCTTATATATATTTTTTTTTTGTTAGGCCACTATCACACAGGTCAACAGTTTTGTCACCTGTGTATCTCCACTCACCTATCTCCTGAATTCCACCAGCAATCAGAATGCAGGGGAGGCGTGTCTGATGGCTGACATATGTGAGCTCCATCCAGTATTACTAGCTGGCATCCACATGGGTTGGCCATTTATTGGTGGTAGCTATGAAGATTGCGACCTCCAATGCAGGTAATGTTAAAGGCCTGCTGGTGGCCCCATAGACCGTTAGGCAGACCTTCCTTACTGCAACCTTGCTGGACATTGGTTCCTTCACATGGGCGATAGTCATCTGTGTGAAAAGCATCATAATCCACCTTGCTACCTTTTAACCCAGGAGACAGATCCAACTCAGCAATACTGCATTGATGTCGCCTGTATGGAAGGGGTCCTAAAGGGAGCTGGGTTACAGTGCCTATTCCTAGAAAAAGTGTATTGTGCAAAATATTTCAACCTTCAACATGTCAAATGGCAGATATAGAAAGCTAGCTTTGTTCCACTGTCCACCATTACTTTTATTTGGTACGTGGAACCCAGCTTAAGAACCACTGAGTTACAAGATCTACATCATTGTCAAACTATGCTGAGAGGGCTCTGGCTCAATGTCCACCTGAAATTAAATACAATAAACTTATATAACTAGCAACCAATAGAACAAACCACTATGTACTATATTTTTTAAATTCTTAATTAGGAAATAGATCTCAATGTTCAAGGCAAACATTTTGCATCCTTCTATGAGCTGTAAGTCTGAGGGACAGTAAATCCACCTGTGTCTTGTAAGAACATTTGTATGAGTGGTGGGTAAAAGGCGGTCCTCAGAGACTTCTTCTGTGGCCCTCAATGTGTTCTCTGCATGAGATAATTGGACACACCCACCCTATTTTCACCCTCCGCCTACTCTTTTTGCCTCATTGCATTCCACTGTTTACACTTTTCCAACTTAATCCCTCAGGTGCCAGAGAGGGTATTGGAGAGCACGCTAGTATACAAGGGGTTCATTTACTTTTTCAACCCCTGTGTAGAATTTTTAACCATAATGTTCGGCTCTTTGGTGGTCTTGTGAGCCATACATTCAGCCTTGGACTGAATCCATCTGCTTGTCACTGATCTTTACAATCTGAATTCACATGTAACTGCAAGTCAAAGTGGTACTCTTGTGTTAAACTACTAAAGATGGCAATTCATTAACATAAATATGTGCAATTCAGGAGTGTACCAGCTGCACCATAGGATATATTTAAAAGGACTTTATAAATGTACGAAGTTACTCTACCGCTGTGAGAACTGAGTTCCCATGGCTTAAAACTCTTATGTACCCCTTTCACATCTTCATTATATATACTGAAGAGAAGACAGTGCGGGAGCTCTGGCAGTGTAGAGGTCTGTGCAGAAAGAGGCACAGACCTCTCCTGCTACGCTGCTGGACCACCAGGGAGGTAGGAAACGGCCACTGGGGGGGGGGGCAATGTGGGGGGAATGTGGAGATGGGGGGCAATGTGGAGATGATGGAGGCAATGTGGAGATTGGGAGCATTGTGAAGGTGTCCAGTGGAGATGGTCAGTGGGGGTGGGGCAATGTGGTCAGGGGGGTCCAAGGCCCGGTGGCTTCTAGTTACACCTCTGGCTATCAGACTACTTCCTACACTTAAAGAGCCCCCTTTAATATTTTAGATCTACTTTATAGTAATACCTAGCCCATAAATTGTGTATGCAAAGATTTTAGTTGTATCTGCTCCTATGAAAGGCCAAGAGCATATAACAGGGGTGCCCGGTCTTTAGTGACATATCTAGTTTTTTCAGTCACCTTAACATGATCTACTATAAGGCTGTCCAAGTTCAGACCTTAAAGGCCACCAACAGGTCAGGATGTAAGGATTTCCCTGATTATGCACAGATGCGTTAATCAGTGGATCATTCATTGTGACTGACTCACCTGTGGTTAATCAGGGAAATCCTTACATCCTGGTCTTCTGGTGGCCCTTGAGGACTGAACTTGAACAGTCTTGATCTACTATATTACCAGCACAAGTAAACACAGTCTTGCTATCACATTCAAACATGTTGCACAATATACTTATGCCTTTGAGCCAAAACAACATGCACAATATTGGAGAAAAAAACCTTTTAAATAAAAAATATGTGGTAAAGCAAGTATACCATGGGGACAAATCAAAATGTCCACAGGTCCCATTGATTTAACCCTTTGAGTGCCAGAGGCGTGCACAACGAATATATTGCACCCCCGGGTACTCAAATGGTTAAATGTGATTTTTTAATCGCTTGAATACTAGAAATGTATTCAATGCATTGAGAAGCCAAGTACTGAATACCTCTATACCATTTAAGTGGTTAAAATCCCCAATTAAATGACGTGGAATTTTTAATTGTTCACTGTGGTGCAACATTTAAATGTCAAGCAGAGCCCTAGACCTTGGTGAGGTTACCAGTATGCTTTGGTGCTATGAAGGACTGACACAAAATGATATCATTGACATTAGATGCCGACATGTGTATGTGATAACCTCGCTGTGTGGGTGATTTTTTTTTTTTTTTTTTTTTTTTTTTTTTACAGTCGGTGGCAGATCCCTATCCCTCTACCACTTAGAGAGTTAATATGCATTTTGATTCTGACAGTTTTAAAGGGATAGTAATGTCCGCTTATAAGTTGATGCTATATTGTAGATTAAAAAAAATAATAATAAAGTATCTGGAGCAAGTCCCATTTCTCAAGCCTTTATGGTTTGAGAGATATAACTTTTTATAGTTCTCCCCTCCATCTTGCTCGCACTCAAAGGGTTAATAAAAACACATGGGGGGGTGACAATTTACTAATAATCTGTAATCACTCGCAGAATTATGCTGATGTACTAAATATAAGTTGTCCAATTCTGGGGCAAACCAAATGCACCGTAGGGAACAAATAAATAACATAAAAAATAAAAATTTGGGAAAATAAATAAATAAATGGAGCTTTTAACTCATCATTCAAATGGTTAAGGAGCATATGGGTGTGCACACACCCTCTGGTCCTTAATGGGTTAACATGTTGAATGCGATGATGATGTACTGAGAGCAACTGGAATAATTCTGGAGCAAACCAACTGCACCACAGGACAGGGGAACTCAAACCTGTCCTCAAGCCACCTCCACAGCGCAGATTATCAGCATCTCCTCAATTAACCCCAAGTGACTGTCATTAACGGAGACTGATTCTTCAGCATGACTGAGCCTGACTGAGTGACCTGTCTTTATATTAGAAGGGAGGGGAGGGTTAGCAGAGTACAAATTTGAGCTCCCCTGCCATAGTAGATGAACATTTTAGGATTTAAATGGGGGTGTTTAACCTCTCGAATGCTAAAGAGAACTCTCCAATACATTGCTTACTATGAAGAGCAGAAGTGTGTAACTCAAGCTCTCCCATAGACTGTATTATTAAAAAATGTCACTTTTGGACACTAGATGGTGCTGTTGCTAAAAGCCTGATATTTAAAGGGATAGTAATACCTATAATAAAGTGCAGCTCCTTCTTTATTCTATATTTAGCACATAGTGCTATATTTCAATACTAACAGACTTGTAGTTCAACAGCAATTGAATCCAAAAGGATCCCCGTCCTGCCCCTTTCCCCGCATCACTCTATATCTTATTCTGGTCTGGATGTAGAGCAGCGAGGGACAATCTTCAGTAAGCACAAGGAAAATCCTGTCACCCACCCTCATCAAGGGAGACAGGGTTTTCCTTATACTGAGTGAAGTTTGTCCCTCGCTGCACGCTGTCTAGCCCCACAACCGGATTCCACAACTGATGGGAGGCGGCCAAAAGGGGGTGGGAATGGGATCCTTTCAGGTTCAATTGCTGTTGAACTACAAGCCTGTTAGTATTGAAATATAGCGCTACATGCTAAAAATAGATAAAAAAGACATCTCAGAGCTGCACTTTATTATACATAATACTATCCCTTTAAAAACAAACTGAGCTGTAATAAAATATTAACCCTTTGAGTGCCAGAGGGGTACGCAACGCATTGCTATGCAATGCTTTGCGTACCCCTCTGGCACTCAAAGGGTTAATGAAATCACCCATCTGTGGGAGTACCCTTGTTTTATGCAGCAGGAAAATACCTATAACACGTCTCTCATATCAAAAGGTTTACACTTCCTTCAGGGAAATGAGTTTATTATCTCAGTAATGAATCGATTACAGCCCAGGTGACATCTCCGTACATTCCATTTGTGGTTACGTAGAGGGCACTAAATGACAGCCAGACGATTAAGATAAGGGCAATTTTATTCAGAGTATCAGCACTTTCTAATGATAACACCCCACTTCAATTTCTTACTATGGAAGGAAAATGCTAATAGCCCCTATGAATTTTGCATGTGTCTTTGTTCGAGACATAACATCGTTAGTAGGTGCTGACAGTTTTTTAACCCTTCGAGTGCCAGAGGGATACACACCTGGCACTCAACAGGTTATTCTGAAGCGGGTAGCAATTCGTTGCACAACCCTCTGGCCCTCAAAGGGTTAAAGTTTGTAAATTACCATATAGAGTTTGAAGTCCTGTGGTCCTAGTAGCAGCGGTTATGTCTACCTACATGCACGACATTCAGAACGGATTGGTGATACAGGCAAAAGGGAATCATTTGTATGAGTCATTAGGATTTTGTGGCCATAGTAAGGTAAGTGATGGTTTTTATTTGGAGTTGTAAAGAAATAAAGTGAGGACAAACAAGGGGGCACTTCTGTGAGTATCAGTAAGGTCAGTATTGGACCACCACCGAACACCCTATCGGTGTGCACTCACAATTGTAGTACTTGGGAAATTACCTATGTCAAGACAAACACACAGACTTCTGGTGTTAATCACTGCCCACTAGCAGGATCACTGGATATCCAGACTTTCAAAGCCTGCTCGATATTTGAAAACACGCTCCCCCAAGTGGAAAAGAGTGGGACATCTCCAAATAGAAAAACAAAATAGGAGCCTAATAGTGCAACCATGTCACAAAGATAAAAGCTTATGTAGGTGAATAAATGAATACTCACACATTCAAAAGGTTAGGCAGCTTATACCAGTTGGACTAACAAACAGGCACACTGAGAGCATTCACCCATCTGTGTTCCGGGGAACCTTATATCATAGGCGATTCCTAGATCCACATGCACAATACTCAGAGGCGGATGCTCTTTTCTTGAAAATTTGTAACAAATGCATTTAAAATATATAGATGGCCAGACCTCTAGTGAATGCCTGTTTGTTAGTCCGACTGGTATCGGCAGCCTAACCTTTTGAATGTGTGAGTATCCATTTATTCACCTACATAAGCTTTTAACTTTGTGACATTGTTGCACTATTAGGCACCTCTTTATGGTTTCGTTTTGGAGATTATTTGGAGTTGCTACTTTTAATAACATTTTTAAACTGGCAGTGTTCAATGCTTACAGTGCATTCCTGATGCAACGGGAAGGAGAGAGGTTAGAAAAGTAGGTGCCCTGATTATCTGGGGTAAAATACATTGTTGTTTCAAGGCAACTAGGGGCAAAATCCTATATAATAATTCTCTAGAAAGTTTGTAAAGACGCAGTCATGCTCAGTAGAGACTGCCTGTGACGAGGCTGATACAGATTGGGGTGCTCCGAAGGAGCGTCCAGCTCTGTATCAGCTGCGGCGTGGGCAGTGTCTACTGAGCATGACTGCACCGCGACCGGCTGGCACTGTATCAGCCACAGTGTGGACAGCCTCTACTGAGCATGACTGCACCGCGACCGGCTGGCACTGTATCAGCCACAGTGTGGGCAGCCTCTACTGAGCATGACTGCACCGCGACCAGCTGGCACTGTATCAGCCACAGTGTGGGCAGCCTCTACTGAGCATGACTGCACCGCGACCGGCTGGCACTGTATCAGCCTTGGCATGGGCAGCCTCTACTGAGCATGACTTCCTCGCAACCGGCTGGCAGTGGCACTGTGGCCTGTGTAACAGGCTCTTCAACTAATTACATATTATATTTATATATATATATATATATATATATATATATATACACATATATATACATATATATTTTTTTTTTTTTTTTTTTTTTTTTTTTTTTAACCGGTGTCTCAAGCTAATACTCCCCCTTTAACTTTTTGTGCACTAGAGATCTCCCAGTGCATCAGAAGGGTTTAAAAATAATAATAATATGCCTCATAAGATAATGACAATATGGTTCACATAGCCTTTTCCTTGCAAAGCAATGGCCTTTTAAATATTTAACGTGATGAAATATTAGTTTTTTTCATGCTCTCAATGTAATGTGAACAGATCTCCATTTTAATGCAGGCTCATGGAAAAACACACTGCAGGGTTTCTGACTATCCCTGTGCTGACCTGCAGACCTTTTACATAGGTATCCTGCAGTGAAGTGGAGATATTGTCATCTTACATCAAGCAGATCCACAATATATAATATTGCCACCAGAATGCAAAACGTTATGTTACCTGTGATAATTAGCTCTGTAACCTTCATTTCAAACCATTCACCATACCAGTAGTATTCAAATTGAGTCCTCATACAGACATATGTAACAGTCCATCTTCCACTGAGATTTATATCCTTGCTTCAGTGCAGGCTGTAACATCAGTAATGTTGACTGATCCACAGTGACAGTCTGATGTTCCTTTGGTGTAGGAATTAAGCTCAACATCACGAAGAGTATACCTAAGAAAATTGTTGTATCAGTGACCCTGCCATTTGTGGTGCATTGTGAGGTAATTAAGCTAAATGATTGGATTAGGCCCTTTGCTGTGGGGAGTAAACCAAAGAGATGGAGACCAGGTAGGATAGAGGCCCAGCCTCATGTGTCAGAACAAACTCTTGGTGCATTGTGAACAGCACATACTGTTGTAACCATGTTGCTAGAAATGAAAATGTGTTGCAGAGTGATAGATCTATGCAATATATATATATATATATATATATATATATATGTAGAAAGCTGACTTAATTGGTTAATTATATATTAATTTGGGACTTCCTACCTTGTTAGCTAATGTAAAGGAACAAGTGTTGGAATCTCTATCCTATAAATCAGTGCTGTCCAAGTTCAGTCCTCAAGGGCCACCAACAGGCCAGGATGTAAGGATTTCCCTGATTAACCACAAGTGAGTCAGTCACAATGAATGATCCACTGATTAACTCACCTGTGCTTAAATCAGGGAAATCCTTACATCCTGGCCTGTTGGTGGCCCTTGAGGACTGAACTTGGACAGCCTGGTCTATCTGCCAGCTTTACCAGTTGTGAGCAACTTGTGTCAATTCTTTAGTAGTTGGATTACAACACCCATGGTCCTCAGGAGGCTGAGGATGATGGGAGGTGTAGTCTACTATCTGCATGATTGCTGAAGGTTGGCCAATCTTTTAATGTGCGCAACTTGTTCTAGCAGAGTGTCTGCTGGACAGGGCCACTGGAATTTCCCACAAAAGTCAATATTCTCTTTCAACAATAGTTCATGGGTGAACCAGGTTATCTGAAATCGCTGCATTCACTTCCATGGATTTTTGATGGTGTCTAATGATTTGCTTCCTTACCTCTAGCAAGGTGACATTTACTTCAGATTATGTATCATGTTTATGAAATCAGCATCTTGACCAGAGTGACTAGATCAGCATATGAAGGAAAAACTAGGAAATAAATAGTTTTACTAGGAAAAGCCAAGGAAGCCATCCACGCAGCTAATTTTTTCATAACTTTTCTACAAGAATGTTTGTTTAATTTTAGTAGTATATATTCATTTATTTTAGCTTGGTCTTCTTTATGTGTTTTACCCTGAATAAACTCCTTGTTATTCTTCCTGCCACTCTCTGTGACATGAGCAGGAAAACTGCAGCCCGTAATGAGTCAACTAATTATCTATCTGCCTAGGATGGTACAGACCCTGTGGGGCTGATGTATTAAGATAAGCTGGAGCAGTTGTGGTGCAAACAAATTACGCAATAGCTGGACAATTAAAAGTTGCCCAAATTCCTAATGATTTAAAGGGATAGCAATATTTCTACTTAAAGTGCAGCTGAGTTTCTATTCTAAATCATGTGTCCAGTGAGGTGGGGGTAACACGCTTTCTGTATAGAAGTGAAGTGATGCAGTTCTGGAGGTAACCATCTTGCACTATAGGGGCACCAAAACATTCCTCAAACTGCCATTGTTTTAAATAGGGCCTTTTAAGCCCTCCAACACACTGTGAAGCGATGCATTAGAGATCTTTCTAGTATTCAAGGGGTTGAAAGCTCCATTTAAATCCAGTGGAATTTGTAAGGGGAAGTTGGTTTGTTGCAGAACTGCACAACTCCACTTTTATACACAAGGCCTAGAGAGTCCTTACACTACTGAGGCCGACGTACCAAGTGGAGTGACGCAGCTGTGCAACAGGTGACAAATAATAATCCCCGCTAATTTAAATCTTGCCTTTTAAACCTTTTGAATGCTAGAGAGGTCTCCAACTCATTGCATTCAAAGGGTTAAAAGCCTCGTAATGATTTGGAAGTTAACTTCTTAACGGCCAGCCGGGTAGTAATGCAGCCGTCAGTTAAAGGGATAGTAATACTTCATTTTAACTTTATTTTATTTTGTAGGCATTAACAAAACATGAAGAATGATATAAGTCTTATCTCTCAAACCTTTATGGTTTAAGAGATATTCACAAACAAAGTATCCCTTCCCTGTTCAACCAGATCAGAAGGGAGGTGCCCAGGTAGACTGCAGAGAGGGACAATCTTCAATTAAGATAATGGAAAAAGCTGAAAAACTTGTCAAGGGGGGAAGGGCTTTCATTGTTTTCATACAAAGAAAATTGTCCCCTTCTGTTATCTGTACTGTCATACAACCAGACTCACATCTGAGAAGAGATGACTTACACTAGGAAAAAGGGGCGGGGAGGAGAACTTGTGAATAGCTCATAAACCATAAAGGTTTGAGAGATAAGACTTATATCATTCTTCATGTTTTTTTAATGCCTATAAAATAAAGTTAAAACGAAGTATTACTATCCCTTTAAGGACCACTGAGGTTTTTTTTTTTTTGGTTTTTTTTTCCGAATGGATTCAGGGGCCCCCAAACAGTATTCAGCCACGCGGGGACCCCTGAAATCCATGACATGCCAGGACCGTCATAGCTCCTTAATACAAGATTACTCATGACGATCCTGGCACGTCATGGATTTTTAAGGGGTTCAATAATATTTATTTATGGATTCAGCTGGTTTGCTCCACTCTTCCCAATACATCAGCTTCACTGTGTGGATACAGTTGAGTGATAGACTGTTTCTACAAACTGCAGGTAGAGGGAGCTCTCATCACAAAGAGGATTAGAGGCAATTCATTTGCAGATTCTAGGTAAGTACACAGAATTAAAGAAAATCAGCATGTAAAACATCTGAATAAATTCTAAGACAGTGGTTCTCAACTCCTGTCCTCAGGACCCTCTAACAGGCCAGGACTTAGGGATTTCTCTGCTAGAGCACAGGTGTGGTGATCAGAGGATCATTCACATTGATTAACTCACCTGTGCTCTAACAAGGAAATCATCACATCCTGGCCTGTTAGTGGGTCCTGAGGACAGGAGTTGAGAAACACTGTTCTAAGATAAGAAAAATGAAATCACGTATTACAATTGTTTTGAAGTGTTAACTTTGGGAACTGCTGGTTTTATAATGAATGCAAATATTGAGGCTGTACATTACCAAAATATAATCAATTTGCCTTAACCCTACTGAACCACAAGTGTAACAGATGGTGCTGTCACCCCTTGGACTCTAGGGACACCTCTAATGCACGAGCTGGAGATTTCTCTATCATTCAGTGTTAAAACAAATTGTATCCCTTTGGATGCTAGATAGACATCTAACATTCAAGACATTAGAAATAGCTTTTTAACCCTTTGAGTGCCAGAGGGGTACGCAACACTTTGAAAGGAAAGGCGTTGCGTACCCCTCTGGCACACAAAGGGTTGAACTCAAACAGATTATTCTTGTGTGATAAATATATTGGACATGGCAGTGTTGCTCTTTAAATCCTGACAGGGAAAGAGTTAAAGTTGCTAAACATGGTAATGGCATTGGGCACAAACTATTAACCCTTTGAATGCTATGCACTGGAGACCTCTAATATTCAGGGGGTTAAAGGGATAGTATTACTGTGAAATAATCGTCGTACTCACCAGAGAAAACCCTGCAATATATAATATATGTATATATATTTCCATATCAGATAATACTGTTCTTTTAAGTGTGACAAATGCAGACCCCTCTGGCACTCAAAGGGTTAAACCATTGAGTGCCAGAGAGTACCTTGCTGGCAGTCAAAGGGCCAGAGGGGTGTGCAACACATTACAAAGCAATGGATTGAGACAGCCGAGGCCCCCCCCCCCCGGTTCTCAAGGAGTTAAGTCCCATTTATACCAATGGGGAATGTTTACTTGTCCCCTTATGGTGCAGTTGGTTTGCCCCAGAACTGCCCCTCTTTATCTGTGCATAAGGGCCTAAAGCGGCATCTCACTAGAACAGTCTGTATTGTATTTAGCAATTAATTTTCCCTCCGTGAGATTAACATTCGGATTACAGATCAGCAACAATCCTGAAGAGAGGACACAATTTGAGGCGGTGTTTGTATATTACGATTCCTCATCGCTGTAATAATTTGTTTTGTCACAATAATTGTGGTACTAAATAGAATTCTGATCAATAAATTATTACATTAAATGAACAGACAGGTTGCTTTGTTTATTACACGCTGCCGTTTGGATGTCTCATATATGGTAACCTTAGGGATGGATAACCTGTAGTTCTACAGCTTATATTGAACTACAAATCCAGTCAGCGTCAGCCAGCTGTTGAAGATGGGAGTTATAGTCAAACAACAACTGGAGAGTCACAGGATGTTTACTCCTGTTCCAGCTGTTGATGACAACTCCAGTCTTTCTAACCCAGCCTGGGAATTGTAGTACCTAACAGCTGGTGAGCCAAAGGCTGCTTAGAGCTGCACTGGACACACTGAGGCCAATGTGGAGTAACTGCGCCACAGTAGAAAAAGTAAAAATCTCCAAAATTCCTGTAGATTTAAAGTGACAGTCTACAGTTTTAATTTACATATTCTGCAAGTAGGTATCCCCTTAAGGACCGATGACTGTCATAGTACGTCACATACTTTTTACTTACGGCGCTCCGCAGGGAGCGCTGTAAGTAAAAATGGGGCCTAAAATTGACCGCTTCAAGACTGGAGCAATCTCTTTTAGGCCCCAAAGCGGCGTGCCGATACACGCAACAGGTCACGTGTATCGGCACGTCGGCAAAGACTAAAGCGGTCCTTATGGGATGGAAACGTGCCAGGACCGCTGGTCCTTAAGGGGTTAAAAGGTTGCACGAGAGAGCGTGTGACCAGATGACCCAGTTGCCATGTCGCCTGGATACAAAATGTCAACATGAGAATCTTGCACTGCATGATAACGTGAGAGTCTCATGTCGCCTATTGAAAGGTCGCTTCACCATTTAAATAGCAGCCCACTTGAAAACACCATTTAAATGGTATTTACCCTTGCTAGCCTGCTTGAAGACAATACGGAGAACTCCCTGAGAGAACTCCCCGGCTGTAACGTTTTTACCTTTTGCGGGCAATACCTATACCATCACGCTGCCCTGGCTGTAACTGTGAACATGCCACTGCACTGCATAATGAAAAAACGCCAGCACAGCATGATGGTATAGGTATTTCCCTTCAAAGGATTAAAACGTTACTGATGCAGAGTTTGCTCAGGGAGTGCTCCATTGTGCAGAATAAACCACTCCAGTACTGGCATCTGGCTGTCTACAGGCCACAGCACAGGAAGCGTTCCGTGGTGTCTTCAAGCAGGCTAGCAAGGGTAAAATGTTATTTAAATGGTGTTTTCAAGTGGGCTGCTATTTAAATGGTGAAGCGACCTTTCAATACGCGACATGAGAATCTCGAGCTGTCATGCAGTGCGAGATTCTCATGTCGACATTTTTATCCAGGCAACATGGTAACTGGGGCATTTGGCCGCACGATCATTTATGTGCAACCTTTTAAAAGTGATCCCTGCAAGTGTATTACACATACCTAAAGGAACAGTAACAGTTAATATGTAAAAAATATATATATTGTAGGGTTTATCCTCCCGAGTAAAACACGGGTACTCCCACTGCTGAGAGAGGTTTATTTGAAAGATGTTTATTTGAAAGTTATTGCAGCTCAGACTAAGTATTTAGGTGCAATATCTATATGTCCTGAAATTTTACTATAGCGCTGTTGCTACATCATCCTATGGAGGTTTATGGTCAATTAACCAGAACTGTTCATAGGATGGTATAGCAACAGCGTCACCATGAATCTTCAGGCCACTGAGATAATACATCTAAAAAAATAATAAAAATAATTAATGTTTGAGCTGTAATAACTTTGGAATAAAACACCTCTCAGGAGTGGGTGTACCCTTGTTTCACCTAGTAGGATAAACCCTACAATATATATCTTTTATATGTTAATTATTATTATAGCTTTAACCCGTTGAGTTCCAGAGAGTGGTATCCATTCAAATTGCGATGCAATGGATACCTCTCTGGCACCTAAAAGGTTAAAGTCTGTATAGTTTATTTTTTTATTTAACTACTACTTTTACTTCCCTTACAGAGAGTGCACTTCATTTCTGTTTCCAGGGATAGAGATAGTTATACAATGCTATACTGAGTGCTCTGTACACTGCAGTGGAGGCAGGGAATTCTCCATCAAGGAAATAAAAGTATATTAACCCCTTAAGGACCAAGGAAGTATATGTAGGTCATGGGACGAATGTGCCTAAAGGACCCATGACGTAGAATTAAATCATGGAATTCAGGGTCACCACGCAGCTGCATGCCACTGGGGACCTATGATTTCGATTAAAGAGAAGAAAAAAAAAATGCTCTGTGGTCCTTAAGTGCCAGCCAGGCACCCAGTCCTTAAAGGGTTAAAAAAAAAAAAAAAAAAAAAAAAGAGTGAAGCTTTTTTTAGCGTTCAAGGGTTAAACGTTCCATTTAAAAATCAATAGAGATTTCTACTAGTGTCCTATGATGCAACCACTTAGCTGCAAAACGACCCCCCGTATATCCCACCGAGTGAGTTGGAGTAGATCTGGAACACGGAATGGAATGGTCATCAACATTGCCAATCATGAGAGAGAGAGAATTTATTTAAACCTTACTACAAGTGTAATACCGCCTCACGTTGGTTTATATTATTACAGCAAATAAAAAGCAGGTTTACCACCCCCATGCAGGTCTCTGCTGTATTAACCCAAGCAGAAAAACATTGCATCCCATAATTAAAGGGGATCTATCACCCCTACACAAGTTTCTCTTAAATGTTAGGTTACATAGCAATTATGTGGAGTACTTGATTTAACCCTTTGAGTGCCAGAGTGGTACAGAATGCATTACTTTGCAATGCATTCCGTACCGCTCCGGCACTCAAAGGGTTGAAAATGAAACGCTATTTGGCCAAAATTCAACTAATAAATACTGCCCTGTGCCCTACTTTCGGACAAACTACAGTTACCAGCTGTGTACTGCAGTCTGTCACTCTTCCTCTGCTCCCCCCCTCCCTCTATCCAGCCTCCTCCGATGATGGAGGCTTTCTGCATGTAAGCTGGAGTGCTTTCATTGGCCAGCAAGTGCTCCAGCTTACAGGTAGAAAGCCTCCGTCATTGGAGGAGGCTGGATAGAGGGAGGGGAGCAGAGGCAGAGTGACAGACTGTGGTACAGAGCTGGTGACCGCAGTCTGTCTGGAAGTAGGGTGTATGGAAATATTTTTTCATTGAATTTTGGCCAAATAGCATTTAAAAAAAATAAATTAATCAAGTACTTCACATATTCGCTATATAACCGAACATTTAAGAGAAACTTGTATAGGGGTGATAGATCCCCTTTCATAAGGATAAATCACATGATTTTACCTTCCCCTTGGTACCAGCTCTACTCCCTTAATTCTTTGAGTGACAGAGGGGTGTACAAGACTTTGGCTCACCCCTCTGGCACTCAAAAAGTTAAAAGAACAGTAAACCTTTTTTTATGGAAAGAACAAAAAATATTATAGTGCTTCTCCTGTTGAGTAAAAGAATGGTACTCCCGCTGCACGGAAGATTCTCATTCATAAAGTTATTTCAGCTCAAACAGGGTTTTCTTTTTAAAACCCTTTGAGTGCCAGAGGGGTATTGCAATGCACTGCGTATCCCTCTGGCACTTAAAGGGTTAAGCCTTAAATGACCAGAATGCATGAATGCTTGGTTCTTAAAGGCTTACTTACATTAACAGTGCCAACTAGTGCCCAAAAAAGAAACTGTCACCCCAACACACTATGCATGCTATAGGAGAGCTTCAGCAAGTCACTACAGCTCTCCATAGGGAGTTACTGGAACAGCCTGATGACCACTGAAGAAAACCAGTTAAATAATTTAAAAAAAAAAAAAAAAAAAGTTTGAGCTAGAATAACTTTTGAATGAAGCACCTCACAGGACTGCGAGCCCCCTTATTTTGCTTAGCAGGAAAAGTTCTATAACACCATTTTTACAAAAAAAAAAATTCTGCTCCTTTAATGCTATTTTTTAAATAAATAAAATAACTATTACAGAGCCAGTGACAGCCTGACATTGTATTGAACGTAAAGGGGTTTCATGTACAAAAATCACCTTATTGGTAATAAATATTGCATATTAAAAGAATGTCCATTATATTTAAATAATCTTAAGTGTATTGTTTATATTGTTTGTGCGTCTAACAAACAAAAACTATTACACACACTCACACAATGGAACCCAGGCTTTATAGAGGAAGGTAGGAAGAAAAAAAAAAAAAAAAAAAAAAAAAAAAGCTACTGAGAGTATTGCCGCAACAAATGACATCAGACGGAATTCTTGAAGTTGAAGTCAAACAATAAGTGCGTAGGAGGCATGTATCTAAATTATCTACATTCTAAAAATCCTTAGTTACTGAAAGTGACAGTGGAGGAGATGCAGAAGTAATACAATGAAGGGGATTTTCTATATTGATCTGCTTGGCTTTGACTTAAGAAACCATAGGCCTATTCATCAAGCTAAAGAGTTGCAACTCTGGAACAAACCAACCGCTCGAAGGGGGAACAAATTCTGCCTAACTGAAGCCAGCCTATGTATCATAGTTTAGATGCATATTTGAGAGATACGGACACTTCCTTGTGAAACGTAATCTTTCCCAGTTTACCCCATATGTTAATGAAACACTCAGTGCATCACAGAACGTAGTATATGATACCACATTGATACCTTTACTTTCCAGAAAGAAAAGTATCATTGTCTACTAATCTGTGCATCTGATAGTCTATTGACTAACACAGGCAAATTAGAGTGACGTTTGCAAATATCTAAACTTGAATTCAAGGTGACTAATCCCACTTTAAATGGAGCTTTTAATCATTTAAATGTTAGAAAGGTCTCCAACATGAGACCTCTCTAAAATTCAAGTGGTTAAATGCCTCATTTAAAGGGGAACTACCACCCCGCAATAACTTAAGCTTGATTGATTGCTTATCTGGCGACTAGCTGCTCCTGCGCTGTCAGAGCCGGTCGGCTCAAAAGGGACTGAAAGCGCAGGCGCACAGACATCACTGTGAAGAGACGTCCGTGTTTCCTGCTCCTGTCACCATCGGTAAAACGCCGATATCTGCAGAACTGGGTAATATTTCTGGCGACTAGCGCTACTAAGCAGCTAGTCGCCAGATGAACAACCAATCAAGCTTAAGTTATTGCGGGGTGGTAGTTCCCCTTTAAATCATTGGGAGATTTAATTTCTCTCCTATGGTGCAGTTGCTTTGATCCAGAAATGTTCCTCTTTAGTTTCCTGAATACTGCCCCCATGTGCTTTCATTGTAAAATGCACTTGGCATTCAGGGCGGCGTGATGAGATGGCCAAAAGTCACTCAACTGACTTCTTCCGGCTACCCTTGTGACAATTTATATAGACCATACATATAATTCATCCAGCAAACGAGATACACTGTCAGCTCATTACAGCCGCTTACAAATGACCCTTCAAAGACTCATATCATGGAATTAGTCCTTTGAGCTCCTGAATAATTCATGCAGCTCCTCATGTCGTACATTATCCGACTCTCTCAATCTAGTTCAATGGGACTGCTATCTTCTTGGCCATCTTCTACATCCTCATCTTCACCAGCCCCCATTAGACTGTTCAAGAGGTTACCTAAAACACAGAAGGAGTGGTGTGAAAATAAGAACCGAAAGGGTGTCATTGCCCCTTTGAGTGCCAGAGGGGTATGCAATGCATTGCTTAGCGTTGCATACACCTCTGGCACTCAAAAGGTTATAACACTAAGGCACCTACATTCTAAAAAAACAACTGGAGTAATTTTGGGGTGAACCAACTGCACCACAGGGGTGCAAATACAGATTCCAAAATACGCACCGATTTAAAACGGGGATTTTTACCCTTTGAATTCTGAGGCAAATCTTTGCAGACCTCTCTAGCATTCAAATGTTAAAAAAAACCCATATAAATCAATGGGAGCTTTCATTTGTTCGCAATAGTGCAGTTGGTCTACCCTAGAATATTTCTACTAAACTAAAAGCCTTCAGAATCTTATGAAGAAAGCAGATGATGAGCAATTCTGGAACATACCATCCCCACCATAGGGGAGAAATAATACAAATGCTCCAAGTTAAACAGAGTTTTAACCCCTTGAATTTGTAAGGATGTCTGCAACACATTGCCAAGCATTCAAGTGGTTAACGCCCCACATATCAATGGGAAATTTGGGGATATTTATGTCCCCTCAGGGCTGCAGCTGGTAGGCTTTAGGTTTGCTTGTCTTTTCCTTTCTCTACAAGGCCCTAAACAGAAGACAAGAACCGATTCTAGTAGCCATTAGGGTTCTATGCCCAGGGATCTGGGTGACCCGCTTCAATGCTTAATATTTAATTTTTTACCATTATTTATTATTTCCTTAGCAGTAAGGATGTGTCAGACCTACCTGTGAATAATATAAATACAAAAAACTGGCAGTGTGTGTGCATATGAGTGAATCAGTGTGTGCACGTATGTGTGCTTCTCCACCCTGCCCCCTGCATAAGTTCTCTCTCTAAAGGGCCTTTGGAGAGATCTGCCCACCCCGGTGATAAAGGATATTTGGTTACTTAGTGGGATGCAAAATGCATGAAGCGATGAGTGAAATGAAGTCCTTCCCCAGCTTGCTTTAAAACAGCATATATAAACATTTATATCTTAAGGATATGTTCAATTAACCATGTGAGTGCCAGAAGAGGTATCCAACACTATGCAATGAACACCTTTCTAGCACTCAAACAGTTAAAAGTTATGTACTTCTCCCTTACCCAAGTCTGTCACCAATGTCCTTTCCTCTCTCTATTACATATATAAAAATTTTTTTTTTTTATTATATATATATATATATATATATATATATATATATATATATATATATATATATATATTTATTTAATTTTTTTTTCCCCGTCTCATTCCTATACCCTCAACTGACCCACACCGATTAGACTAGGTTTGCAGCCCACCCTGTATTTCATAAACTGGTTTAACCCTTTTAGCGCCAGAGAGATCCGCAACACACTGTATCGCAATGCAGAATATGAAGTATCTATCCTAGATAAATGACAGCACCTACATATGTTCATTTGCTTTATACTCAATAAAGCATTCAAATTTTTTGGGAAAAAAGTTAGCACATGAAGGGAAAGGGAAACGTCAGCATGCCAGCTGTTCGAGACTACAACTTCCATCCCCAACAGCTGATGTGCCAAACGTAGGGCCGGAATTACATCCTGGGCACCCCTATGAAAGGCACTCTTAACTGTACCTATGTCCATGCTCCAGTCCCAATTCCCTATTTCTTGACAGAGAAAATACCCATGACCTATAAAAAAAAAATCTAGGACAAAATAGTTTTAACCCCTTAGTTGCTAGAACGATCTCCAACGAATGTTCTCTCTACCATCCCAGGGGTTAAATAACCTGTAAATCAGTATACAAAAGGATGCAAGAACATGGACATTGCTGTGGCCACACCCACAATGCAAAATGTGTGTATGGCAAGCACAGCTAAGGTGCCCATTCTGCTTAATGTGAAACCTGGCACTGGCCAAAGTTTGCCATGCCGCCTGGTGCAATTCCCATCACCCATGCTGCTCACAGTGAACACTGGTATTCCATAGATACTACAATGCCCTGACCAGAACCTGCACAGTATCTGCTTACCCAATAAGCCACCATAAGAAGAGGACTGTTTAGGAGGTACTCCAAAGAAAAGCTGTCCTATCCTGTCCAGATACTGCAACACAGAGGGAGAGACACCCATCAAATCAAGATGAAATGAAGGACAACATAAGATTATTCTGGCAACATTTTACACTATTAAAAAGAAAAATCCTGTTCAAATGATAAATAGCTGTAAATGGGTCCCATAAGTGCCTTTAACCCCCTGAATGCCTGAGAGGTCTCCAATGCATTGCAAACAAACACCTCTAGCATTCAAGAGGTTAACAAGTCAAACAGCCTTAGATTAGAAATATACTAATGCATGAGTAATTATTCAGACTTAACCCTTCACGAGCCAGAAATGCATGAATTACTTTATTGGCGTTGCTTATCCCCTCCTCCCGACGCTCAAATTTAACCATTTATCTGGCACTCAAAGGGTTAAATCTGATTTCCCAAAGAGTGTTCTCACTATATATGTATTTAACCCTTTGAATGTCAGAAAATGTGTCCTAAGTGTTGGTTAGCAAGGGCATGGACACCCCAGCAGTACAAAAATGGTTACAAGATTTATATATGTTCTGGAAGATCACACTACAGAGTGCACAACCTACCTCATTATACATAGGGTCTCTCTTTAATGAAGGCTGATACTGTTCACACAATACTGTAAATACGGTTAATTTCCCACTAAAGAAACAAAAATATGAAGAGAAGCTCAGACAAATGTAACAATCAATCAGTAAATCAAGGAGGATTCAGAGGAGTGATTCACAAATATCTGATGCACTTTAAGTCTAATCTCCCATTAACTTTACTGGGAATCTGCTTCAATGCAAGTGAAAATGTAATTTAATAAACCAGGCCAATTGATTAGCTTTGTCAACTAGCCTGTCCCAGAGCGGCAAGACAATTTAAAGTGACAGGAAACACCTGTGATGAATAGTGCGTATGTTGTTTAGCTGTACTGGAAGAGTAGCAAAATGGATACGTCAACTACTGGTAGATGCTTCAATCAAAAATCATTAAAGATCAAATTAGCATTTTATTGTTTTTTTTCCCAGTCTATGAAGCACTTTAGTCACTCATCCTCAGTCTGTGCTGCAATAACATCAGAATAATGAATCTACCAATACAAGTATGCCATCTCTTTACTGCAGTGGTTCAAAACCCCATACTCAGGGACCCCTATCAGGCCATGTCTTTAACCCCTTAAGGACCCATGACGGTCCTGGACTGTCATGGGTTGTTATACCCTTAAGGACCCATAATGGTCCTGGACCGTCATGGGTTGTTATACCCTTAAGGACCCATAACGGTCCTGGACCGTCATGGGATGTTATACCCTTAAGGACCCATAACGGTCCTGGACCGTCATGGGTTGTTATACCCTTAAGGACCCATAACGGTCCTGGACCGTCATGGGTTGTTATACCCTTAAGGACCCATAACGGTCCTGGACCGTCATGGGTTGTTATACCCTTAAGGACCCATAATGGTCCTGGACCGTCATGGAATTTGCGGGCTCCCCGCGCGTCTGCATGCCATTCGGGGAGTCCAGAATCCGATGGGTTAAATAATAAAAAAAAAAAAAATGCTCCTTAAGTGACTGCAGTGTGCGTGGTCGGTCCTTAAGGGGTTAAGATTTCCCTGCTTGAGTGCAAGTGAGTTAATCAGAATCTCAGTCATTTAATTAACTTGCCTGTGCACAAGCTGGGAAATCCTAAAAGCATGGCCTGTTAGGGTGCCCTGCAACAACAATGCCCTAGGATTAGAGGGAGGCATCCTTTAACTCTCCAACTGATGAGAGACTACAGCTCTCATAACCCCCAACCAGCTATTGGCTGGTGGGGATTGATGGGAGTCTCAGTGCTTTAGAGTCAAAGGATGCCCATCTCTGATCTACGTCATCATTCCACCTCACCACACCACACTTAGCTGCTGAGCAGAACTTCATTGTGCCATGCACATTTGGCTAAACAGAAGTGTTTGTCATGAAACCAGCCATGGCCCTCAGCTGAGCAGGAAGAAGTAGGGCAATGCTGCCAGTGGCACCCGGAAGCACAATAATCAACACCACCACAAGGATGGAGAGGGGAAGTGAATAACTTTAGGGAAACATCTTAGTCCTCTCTAAAAGCAAAATGTACAACACTCATTTCTTAGTGTTTGTGAGTCACCAGCTTAGCATTAGTAATGAGCCATACCCCTCTACAGCCAGCAGTAAGAACCAGATGAAGTTTAAGAGGGGCTGTACAAATGGGGGGCCCCTTTCTATTGACGGATGCTTTTCTGTATACGTTGTGAAAACCACAGATGCGCTTGTTTTGTTTTTTAAACACAGAAATCTGCAGGAAAAGAAAAACAGAGGAAGGTAAATCACTTTATAAACAGAACAATTACACAAACAGAAACAGCTTAGCTCCCACCATATCTCCTTAGAGGCAGATGACAATTTTCCAGGAGGGATGCAAAACATTGCAGAGCAGTGTGTGAAGAGCTGCGTACAGAGGTGTAGTGGGGCCACAGCACAGCCCTGGTGCGTTTTTCCAGCCAGAGCTTTTTAGTTTGGTTTACACCAGTGGTTCCCAACCTTTTTCTTTTACGATACTTCCCATTTTGATTTTACAAACCCTTTACACCCGTCTCATAGGGACCTTTCTCAAGACGTCTTGCGAAAGGTCCCTGTGTAGACCGAAACTCTGACCTAATAAAATTTACTTTGCTGCTATTAAAAAGTCCCACTGGTGCTGCACCTTTTTTCCCCCCACATTGTCTTATTTCTTTGGGATTGTGCACGTGGGTACCAAACATTACCAAGTGAGTGCTTTCACCCACAACTACGGTCATATTATATGTTTACTAGTTGAAGAGCCTGTTACACGGGCCACTGCCACCCGGTCGCGGGGCAGTCATGCGCAGTAGAGACTGCCCGCTCCACGGCTGATACAGAGCTGGATGCTCCTTCGGAGCGCCCAGCTCTGTATCAGCCGTGGCGTGGGCAGTCTCTACTGAGCATGACTGCAGCACACGCAGCAGTGTCTACTGTGCATGACGCGGCATTACACACGTTTTAGCGAATTATTATATAGGATATACACCCATATACATACACACCATTGCTCTCAACAGCTTGTCTATATAATTGACTACTAGTCCAATAAAAAAAAGTATCATTACATACTGCGATACTCATTCATTGGGCCTCTACTCCACTGGACTAACACGGCTAACCTAGAATATTTTATTATATATATCTTCCTCTCAAATGTACACCTATCAAGAGTATAAATGTGGCAGATGGTTCCGTTTACAGCAATAATTTGAATCCGCCTTTACACAAGCTTCTGACAAGCACTTTTTCACTAGATGGATACTGTTATGTTCCATAATCACATAGAAGTTTGGTGCAGAAACAAAGCCACCTTTCCCCCCAAAGTTGGCAGCCACTGGTTTACACTATTGATTGATTAGTAGATTAATAAACTACCCTTCGGTCTCCTAAACTTAAACGTTTCCATCTTCCTTGATGGTGTGAAAGCAGAGGTAGGAACAGTGTGTGTGAAGCAGTCATGTAGGAGTGGTGCAGGTGATTATGGTTCTTTTATTCCAATCTGTCACTGGTATCGGGCACAGGAGGCCACAAGATCATGCATTCTTCTCAACTTGAAAAGCTTATGATTAATGGCAATTTAAATTTTTTTCTGCTCTTTTTGAGTGGGATGGATAAGGGTCGGTTACTCAGAGGTATGGGAAAGGGAGGTTAAAAAGCACTTAGCCACAACATTATTTTATTTAAAACTATATTGCTGCCTGTGTACTTAATGGCACAAATAACATATATACAGTGCACCTCTTTAGGGCTGACCACCTCTGGCCCTCCAGCTGTTGCTGGATTACAATTACCAAGATTATATTCCAATAACAGACAGTCACAGGTGGCTCACTTCTGCAGTAAAAGCAACAATTTGAGTTTATTTTATGTTAACAATCACAAACTTGACCGATGCTCCTCATTACTGCAGTTGTAAATACAATTGCTTGTAATCTGCAATTGACACCTCATCCCCATCCTCCTATATAATAATTCACTAAATATGTGTTTGTCAGAAGCCATCATGCACAGTAGAGACGGCTGCACGTGCTGCAGTGATGCACACTACAAACTGCCTGCGCCACAGCTGATAACAGAGAAGGCTCCGATTCGGTGTGCAGAGAGGACTACGGTCTGAATTTGGAGCGCCTCTCTCCGTGTCAGCTGCAGCACGGGCAGTCTCTACTGCGCATGACTGTACTGTGGCTGTTGCTGGGCGGCACTGTTGCCTGTGTACATGGGCTCTTCAACTAGTTAACCAATAAAATGTTCCATCTCTCCTGTGCGTCCAAGTACCTGGATTCACTGGGATCATTTATCCAAATATATATATATATATATATATATATATATATATATATATATATATATATATATATATATATATATATTGCAATTCCTCCAATGCTGCAAAAATGAATACTCCTACGAATTTTAAAACATTCTACCAAACTATGGACTGCTATCATTTTAGGAATTTAGAAATGTTTATCTCACTGAATTCCAACAATTCCAAAGACCATTGGAGACAGTTCAGGAGTGAATAAGCGTAGAAGTTTAGTTCTTTAAAGTGAACCTAACCTTAATAAAAATTGTAAAATAATGATCCTTTAATCCCACCAGTACTAGAAGGTTGTGCAATGCAATGAGGTGCACACCCCATCTATAAAATATTAAAAACCCTCTGTTCTATGCCAAGCTATGCTGGGGTATGTCCATCTATATCATATCCTCTACATCTGTATCAGTTATACGTGGAAGCTTGATTTTAGCTGGAACTTTGATAAAGTAAATACTTGAAGAGCTAATGTAAGGAAGAAGCAGAAATATTCTTGTTATCCCTTTGAATGCCAGAAGGGTATACTGCGCATTGCAAAGCAGACCCCTCTGTCACTCAAATGCTTAAAGCGGAACTACCACTTCCACTAAAGTCACCCTGCAATACTTAGACAGGTGGCAACCATCTTTGTAATCATTATTTTACCTCTCAAAAGTGCCCACGAATAAAGTTATCCTTAAGCTTCCGAGACTGGAAGCCAGGCAGCACTGCGGACATCTTGAATGCGAGATCGTAACCCAGGCATGACCGCGGACATCTTGAATGTGCGCCTGTGCTGTCAGTCCCCGTCACCCTTCATAGGCATTGCACTGGTCCGGACAGCTCCGGAAGAGACTGACAGCGCAGGCGCACAGGCTGCAGTAACCTGGCCGTCCGTCTCGGAAGCTTAAGGATAGCTTTATTCTTGGGCACTTTTGAGAGGTAAAATAACGATTAGTAAGCTAGTCGCCACCTGCCTAAGTATTGCAGGGCGACTTTAGTGGAGGTGGTAGTTCCGCTTTAGAGGACAAATTAACTATATGATGAAAGGATTACATACTTACAGATACATAAATATCCATGAAAGTTTCCCTTTGAAGAACCTTTCCATTAACCTCTTCTGTGCTAGAGTCAACGCCAATGCATTTCGTTAGAAATGCTTCTAGCATTCAATGTGTTAAAGAATACGAATTCTAAAACGCAACTTGATTTTATAGGAAAGAGCATGATGAACCATACCCACTCGTCAGCTATGCTGGACAGCAGGAAGTGGGGTATGCAAAAGAAAACTGCGTCCCCCAGCCCAACTTCAAAGAAGCAGCACATATAATTTCATATACATTTAAAGTTCTTTTGAAGTTTGAACATGTGCCATTTCATAGGAGAGTCCATTATAGTTTCACATGCAAGTTTCTTTAAAAAGGCAGTCAATAAAAGACTGTTCTCCCCCTAGTTTGCTGTGCAGATATGTGCATCTGGATGATGTTAGCACATTACTCTGTGTTCATAGAAACCTCTCCCCTCCCTACAGAAGCCTCATCATAGCCCAGTGTTAGACAGTCCACTATTAACGAGCTTCCATGGGGAGAGAAGGAGTTCCCATGAGCACGAGTAAGGTGGCAACATCACCCAGGTTTGTGGATGTCTGCAATATGCAAAGGAAACTAGAAGAGAACCAATGAGTACCCACAGCTCTGAGGGTACAATCAAGGGTTTATCAGGGCTGCCATCAGAAATCTTAGGGCCCAGTACAAACAAAATCTAGGGCACTCACCCCATGCATTTGCACAGCAGCCTAGAAGAATATGTAAAGACCGAGCCTATGGAACTGCTCCACTATACAGTATGATATAAAATAGAGGATAGAGCGGCAGTGGTGCACTCCAATTCTCTGCTACAATACCTAAAGTATATATTTAAAAAGGGAGCCTACCAGAAGATCCACCAGAATCAATGTGGGCCAGTCTGGTTGTCTGGAGGAAGGCCCCATACAAGGATACTGCCTGTAACCCCCTGATGGCAGGCCTGTCTTTTATTGACCCTATAATGCCCCTTTAAACATATGTAATAGGTTAGATGTATCAGTGCAATAAAGGAGAAACTTCTCTGTAAATCGCACACAGATTTTAGGAAATAAATCAGCACTGGACCTACTGCAGAACAGCTTGAGCCACAAACATGTCCACCTCACTCCGGTAGCCTCTGGTGGAAGAATATTCTACTAACATATTCGCACAGCCTTCTCCATCTGACGAGTGCAGGAAGTGATAGCGAGATTCATAGTAGTTTTGTTCTGAGAAGAGGGGAGGAGAAAAAAAAAAAAAAAAAAGAGTTAGACACGAAGGTTGATGCCATTCTGCAAGATAACCAATCGCGCCCCAGGGTATAATCACATTGATTTAAATGGATTCCTTGAATGCTATAGAGGTCTCCACCGCATTGTGAGGTAATGTAGCAGAGACCTCTAACATATGGGATCAAAATCCCCATTTAAGTCAACTGACATTTTTATTTGTTCCATGAGACACAGACTGTTTTTCTCCAGAACTGGACCATTTTTCCTTAGTAAATCAGACTCTCTGAATTAGTCCAGGGTAGCAAAAACACACATCCAGTAGGGTAGGTTGCTAAGCCATCATTTAACCCTTTGAGTGTCAAAGAGGTACAGAAAACATTGCTTTTGCTATGCGTTCTGTACCGCTCTGACACTCAAAGGGTTAACCCTCTGTATAATGGTGTCACGTTAACCAGAAGTTCAGCAGATGTATAGTTTAGAAGATATTCACACTTAATTGTGGGCAAAGTGACAGTGAACATTTCCTGGTACTGCACAGAGCTTCATTAGCTGAAGTAAACATCGCTGCAACCTTCATTAGCATATGACACATCATTGAAAATTTATTTATCATATGAAATCTCACCAGTATCACGATTCGCATATTGAAACAAGTATGAATATCTCCATAACTGTACATAAGCTGGTCTTTTGGGTAACATGACACATAGGCATGACCACTATCAAACTGAAACAATGTATTAAACTTGCAGGGGAAAAAAAACAAACCACCACCACAAAAAAAAAAAAAAAAAAAAAAAAAAAAAAAAAACACCCCTTAAGCTACAGCAGGAGCAACACTTCTGTTAATACATCCTCTGCTTCTTTGTCCTTACAAAAGTGGGTTTGCCAAGGACAGGGCAATCAGGAGACCCACGTGACCCAGCCAGGGATCACCATGTTAAAAATGAAAAGAAACAATTACCGGTAAAAAAGCCCTATTACTCCAGATGACACTCACAATCTGAGCTAGCTGGTTCTTAAGAGGGCTATATAGGTCATAAGATGGGAGGGCAGAAATGAACAAACACCAGTCGAGTTCTTTAGATTAGTAAACATACTGGTGCAGAATAATATTTATTTTGTAAAGTATCACCACAGAAACCTAAACACAGAAATAAAAATATTTAGAAGATGCATAGCTCACCTTTCCACAATGTAATAGCCAGTAGTTGGTGTAATTTTGGATGGCCTAACTTGCCAGATCCACCTGTTGACCATTTCAGTGCCCTCGACACAAAAGCCACTCTTTCTGGTGAGTTGGGATCCATCAGGCTAAACAATTTCGCCAAGTTTTCTAAATTTAAAAAAATAAATAAAAAATATTGTATATAGCAGGTCACAACATAGTTTGACAAATACAGAAACCCTTTAACCCCTCAAGGACATACAAGTACGTAATGGGGAGAACGTGCCTAAAGGAACCATGATGTACATGTACGTCATGGAACTCAGGGGTCCCTGCGTTGTTGCACGTTGTTCGGGGACCTATGATTCTGGCAAGAAAAAAAAAAATTTAAAAAATAAAAAGCTCCATGGTCCTTAAGTGCCGGCTGGGAGCCTGCCGGCTGGCCCTTAAGAGGTTAAAGGCCAGACGTGTGTGTAACACACGTCTGTACATGCAGAAATGTGCATGCATATGCTCATGTGTGCAAATGTGCACGTGTGCCAAACTCTGTGCTTGGGGAAATGAATGCATGCACAAAAAGTCTGTGTTAATGTGAAACTGCATGTGCAAAATCACAAGTGTGTATTAATGCGTGCGCAAATGCACATGAAAGAGTCTGTGCATAAACGTCACATGCGTAGCTGCGCAAATATACATACAAATGCGTGTGCTCAAACTTGTGTTCATGTGAATAGATGCCCATATGAATGCCTGCTCATGCATGTGTTTTGCATGTACATATGTTTGTACGTATGTGACTATCCAGCTGCTCTGGATAGAACTATCATCCTGCTTGACAAGTGCATGGGAATTTAGGAATGTTTGTTCCCTATGGTGCAGTTGGTTTCATCCAGAATAACTTCAGTTGGTTTTTATAAATAAGAGTCTATGGCGGAGAATTACGAAACTGGAGTTATAAAGAAAGTGCCTGTAAAGTTCTCTTAAAGTGATATAAGGATATGTATAAACGTTTATCAACATTTTCGCTATGTGTTAACTCCCGTCAGTCGACTTTTTTGAAAAGTAGAATAGAAATGGTCTTGTCCGAATAAGAACTGTGTTACAGAGATAGATCTCTGTGCATTGGATGTACAGTATTGCCCTGCGTGGACCATGAGGTATTACCATTGGCTTAAATGAAAAGTTCCTCGAAAGGATTTGCTGTAAGCGTGCGGTAAATGTGTGTACAGATCAAAAAAGCCAACTCTGGAGAGGTTGAGATGAAGCAGAGCAGGCACAGGGAAGCACACAAAAATATATGGCATTTTTTACTCACGTATAATACATACCCACAACTTCACATAAGGTGAAGAGGGGCAAAATTGCATGTATTATACACGAGATTTTACAGTACACTAAAATTATTTATTTATACATCTCCCCCTATGTACTTTAAACCACTTTGTATCTCTGATTAAACGTGTCTGAATCCTACATTCCAGTTAAAACTGAAGAAAATATGGGTCAATACACTGCATGTTAAAATATACAAAATTCCCATACTTCCCATTGACATAAAGGGATAGTAATGTCGCTTTAAAAGTTGCTCGTCGAGTCTTCTGTATGTTAAAAGTAAACGATTGCGCTATGTTTAAAACCTTACTTGTTTGTAGTTCAAAAGTTATGAAGAGATAAAGATCCACCGCCCGCCACCTTCTGGCACATCACGCTGACGGTGCGGACTGGTCAGGACGGCTGCAGTGAGGGACAATCTTCAGTAAGCAAGGGGAAAGCCTGCCCTCCTTTGTCAAGGGCGGCAGGATTTTCCTTATACTTACTGAAGTTTGTCCCTCGCTGCAGCCGTCGAGTCGCACAGCCAGATTTGAGATTCAGAGGGAGGCGGCCAGAAAGACAGGCGGGGGATTATGAGCACTGAATAACTTTTGAACTACAAACAAGTAAGTTATAAGACATAGGGGAATCAGTTACTTCTAAAGCGGAACTTTCACCTAAACACGTTTGCTTTAATCCACTTACATTGCCGATTCAAGCTGTGATGGGTTTCGTTTTTTAAAAAAAAACGCAATAGAAATTAAGTTTGAGGGTTAACTTTATCCCTCTTCTCCTCATTCTGATCAGCACCATCTTGCCGATGAGAATACAGGAGATCCTCCTCCCCGCTGGTATGTCAGTAAGTTGGAGTACTCTCATTGGCTAGATATCGATCTCTACCAATGAGAGTGCTCCAGCTTCCTGACAGACCAGCGGGGAGGAGGATCTGTTATGTATTCTCATCGGCACAAATTGTGCCGATCAGAATGAGAATACGTGAAGAGGGAAAAGGTAAACCCTCAAACTTATTTTCTATTGCGTTTTTTTAAAAAACCAAAACACAGCACAGTTTGAATCGGTAATGTACGTGGATTAAAGCAAACATGTGTGTGGGTGAAAGTTCCCCTTTAACATACAGCTAGCAACTTTTAAAGCAACCATACTATCCCTTTAAAGGGATAGAAATGTTTCACAATAAAAGCAGCTCCAATTAATCTTCATAGTATTTGGGGCATGGAGAGTGTTCTTTCAGTACTGTCAGAGTTGTAGTTCAAGAGTAATCGAATGATAAAGTATCCCCCTCCCACCCCTTTTATCTAGTGTAAGCCACCTCAGAAACGGAATCTGGTCTCTTGACCGGACAGATCACAACAAGGGACAATCTTCTTACTATGAGAACAATGAAAACCGTGCCCCCCTTGACAGGTTTTTCAGGTTTTCCTTATAGTCACTGAAGACTGTCCCTCTCTGCAATCCATCCGGACAGTCTTGCTCTTCTGAGATGAGCAGTGTTACGTCAGTAAAAGGGGTGGGAGGAGGATACTTTATCATTCAATTAATCTTGAACTACAATTCTGACAGTATTGAAATAACACTCTCCAAGGCCCAAATACTATGAAGATTAATTGGAGCTGCTCTTTTAGTGAAACATTACTATCCCTTTAAAGGTGTCTTTTAACCCACTGAATGTTAGAGAGATGTGCAAAGCGTTTGAGACCTCTCTATCACTGAAAAGAAAAAAAAAAAAAGCTCCATTTAAATCACTTGGATGTTGCTATTGGATCTTTGTTCAAGAGAGAATACCTTCAAACAGTCCTAGACGTGAAGACCATAAAGGCAAACAGGACAGTTGCCAGTTGTTTGCTTATTAACTGAAGCAAGCAGAGTGCATGAGTCTACTTAATGTCAAAGCGAAAATTCATAGGGCCATTAGGATTTACTGATCATAGTAAGGCAATTGGGGTTTATTAGGAGCTCTTACTTCTCCTTTGAGACTTGAAAGTATGAACATTAACCCTATGAGTGCCAGAGGGGTACACATTGCTTTGGCTCTCAAAGGGTTAAGAGTCCCTCTTAAATCACCAGGAAATTGGGGGATTGTATTTGTCCCTCTACAGTACAGCTGGTTTGCCGCAGAATTGCATATATTTCTTTACGCAATTGGCCCTACATTAGAAACTCTTACAAGTTAATTACACCCTAGCAAATCAACGTGCTGCAATACAGCCAATCTACTCACCTAACAGTTCATCAGTCACTTTAGCTTCAGACTTTTCTAGAGACTCCAGGACAAGCATAGACAGATCAGCAGCACTGTTTTGCTACAAGATAATGAAAAGTGATTGGAGTTAAACAAGAGTAACATCTCTCTAATAATTATTATGGCTATTTCATCCTAACCGCCCACATGAATCGTACCTTTATTCAAGAGGTAACACCCTCAAATCAGTCCTATAGGCATTCCTAGGAACTTCTTCTCTTTGATCCCCCAGAAAGGGCTCATGTGCTGTCAGAAAGGGATGTCTATTACGCGATTCGCGTCATAAAAGGGGTGGGGCTTAACTGAGTGGGCAGGGCTTGCTCTTATGATTGTCATAAAGTGTGTAGAACAGGGTGGGAAGGAGAACAAGTGGGTAGAACAGGGTGGGAAGGAGAATAAACTCACCACCAATGATGAATCAGCCTCTGTCCCCGGACACCCAGTAATACAGTTTGAAAACCGGAGACTCCAGGGAAGAGCCAGAGACTTCCTAGTCATGCCAATAGGTCATGTCCATGGAGGCAGCCATGTTGGTGGTAGGCCCCCACCATCACACCCCAGGCTAAAGCAGACAGATTGCAATGAGCCTACTTAACCCATTAAGGACCGGAGAGATGCACAACACATTGAAGAGCAATGCATAAACACAACCCTCTGGTACTTAAAGAGTTAATATTTGCATGTTCAATGGGAAGAGCTTGTGTCCTGTGGTCCTACTAGTGACCATCACGTCCGCCTCCACTGACATTGCAACCAGAACCAATTGAAGATGCCATCTTCCAAGCAAAGGCACATGGGCAAAATTCACAGGAGTCATTAGTAGTTTCAGGCCGTAGTAATGTCAGTGGGAGTTATTATAAGCAGGTGTGACTTCTCCGTGAAACGCGTAGTAATATGGAGAGAGACATATACTGCAACAATACAATTTATACCAGGCAGCAAAATGCTGATCTCCAAATGCGTTGCGTACCCCTCTGGCATTAAAAGGGTTAAATGTTTTCCTATTAGATAAACTGCTCACACAGTACCAAATAAGTTAATAAAATAGACTTATGACAGAAAGAGCCGAACTAGGTGATAAATAGGAACATGTTCTTACTTGACTATGGCTGAAGAACAGCAGAGCCCCGGAATACATTAATTCTCTTGCTTCTACGTGTTTGTTCTGTGACATATACCTATAAAATAAACATAAATCATCAACTTGCACGATCCAATAGAAATCACAGAAAAAAAAAAAAAAAAAAGCTTCATTTGTAAGGTTGGGAACATATACATGACAACATTTCTATATCATTTCCGGGGACACTTTTCTACTGGGCAGTAAAAAAAAGAATTGGTGCAAACCAACTGTACAAGGTGACAAAAATCTATCTTACTTTTCCATTTATTTAGATAGATACAGGTTTTAGTCACTTGAATCATCAAGATGTCCACAACACATTACTTTGCAATGTGAAGGAGAAGTCTGTACCATTTAAGGAGTTGAAGAACAAAAAACACCTCTCTATTTACATTACTTGTCCCCCACTGTGCAATTGTTTTGCTCCAGATATGCTTCAGTTAGCTCAGCAGGGTTTCAAAAGTTGTTTATTTTTTTTGCATGGAGCCAACAGAAGATGGCAATCACTTGATCCTATGAGTGCCAAAGGGGTGTGCAAGCATTGCTTTGCACACCCCTCTGGCACCCAAATGCTCATTACATAATTTATGTCTCCTCAGGAGACACACACACATAGAACAGAATGCCTCATTACATAATTTATGTCTCCTCAGGAGACACACACACCCAGGGGAGGCAGGAAGGAGGAGTTACTGCTCCCATTGGGTAATTCAATGGGGGTGTGATTTTCACAGGAGTTGCAGTACTGCAGGCAGTTGGCCCACCCCCACTCTCCAGCCCACCCACCATTATCCAACAGAGGAAAAAAACAAAATGGCTGCCACTTGCTCCTACACCACCCTAATACACACATGCTCCACTCACACAGCACCACACACACACACACACACACACACACTGCCATAAAGGGATCCCAAAAGAAAGTGATCACATGCATTTTACAGAACTTTCTTAAACAAAAACAGACGGGCAACGCCGTCCCACACTGCTAGTGTATATGTGTGTGTATATATTATATATATATATATATATATATATATATATATATATATATATATATATTTCTAACCATGTTTTATTTTTTTAAAATCAACAGTGCCTCCTAGTGACTGAATTTCAGATGATTCCATTGCATTCTATGGGAGAGATACATCACTGAGGACAGATATAGAATATGACAGTAACTGCCAAGTCACTTCCTGAGTGTTTGAAGTGTTTCAGGAAGTAAATTACCTGGATCTCTCCTTCTAGGGAATATAATACATTTTAAAGAATTTTAGCTTTTGTCAACAGTGGATGTACCCTTGTTTTACCAATCAGGAAAAGCCCAACACCACCACCAGTCATATGTTAATTGCTTTTTTAAGTCACTTATTTTGTCCCTCATTCATAATAGAAACAGCACCACTTTGTGACCATTATACACAACTACAATTTAATGTAAAATATTTTTAAGCTGTAACACCTTTTGAATGACTAATCTCCTAGTAGTATTAGAATGCATGTCTGATTTTTGTGTTTAACAAGTGTGTGCCAGTGTGTGTTTTTCTGTGTCCATGTGAGTGTCTGAATGTGTGTTTGAGCAAGTAGCTACATCCTTTTCTCTCACTCTCCTCACCACTACCCACCTCCATAATATTCTTGCATTTTATGTAAACTAATGAACATGATTCCACCATAAAAAATGACAATGTTATTTGTGTTAAAAAGTGAGTGTTGGATGAGGGGAGGCTCTTTGTGCATATGTGTTTTTGTAAAGGCACACAAGGACCAAATATCAGTTGTTAACCTTTTCCACTTCTATAACAGAGTTTTATTAGTATGTAAATACTGAATATAAATTTTGTGTTGAGGCACAAAATGTTTTAGAACTACAGAGGTAGTACCAATGTGCTTGCTCAGAGACGATACCCTGCAGGCTTTCAAGCACAGTGGTCCTTTGGGGTCTTGAGACATCAGTCCCAGCTCCCATAGAGCTAGCATTTGAATAGAGGCAGAAGCTGGAGGATCCTTCACCTAGTATTCAAAATACAGTGCTGGATCAATCATGCAGGTAAGTATTAACCTCTGAGCTGCCAGAGCAAATTAATGGTAGACAGGGGCACATGGCCAGAATTTTAGTTCTATTAGAATTTTACAGAGTTTTGTTACTTTAAGGGGGATTTATTTGTTGGTTTACCCGTCATGTTATTTATACAGACACACATACACACACACACACACACAGATACAGAGAGACACACGTACACACAGCTTGCGACACACTCACATATACATACAGCGTGTGAGACACACTCACATATATATGCTTATAAGAGCTGCAGAAAATGTCCTACTTGACTTTAAAAGGATAGCAATGTTTCATAATAAAAGCTGCTCCAATTAATTATCATAGTATTTGGACTCTGGAGAGTGTTATTTCAATTCTGTCAGAGTTGTAGTTCAAGAGTAATTAATTCAGTGACAAAGTATTCCCCTCCCGCCCCTTTTACTGATGTAACACTGTTCAGCCAGAGCAGAAGGGAGGTGCCCAGGTATAGCGCAGAGAGGGACAATCTTCAATTAAGATAAGGGAAAAACCTGAAAAACTTGTCAAGGGGGGCAGGGCTTTCATTGTTCTCATAGGAAGAATATTCTCCCCTGCTGTTATCTGTCTGGTCTATGGACTGCATTCCACATCTGAGAAGAGATGGCTTACACTAGGTAAAAGGGGAGGGAGGGGGAAACTTTGCTTGTGAATATCTCTCAAAACATAAAGGTTTGAGAGATAAGACTTATATCGTTCTTCATGTTTATTTAATGCCTACAAAATAAAATAAAGATAAAATGAAGTATTATTATCCATTTAAAGAAAGCAATGAACTTTTATTTATGTCTGGTCATATGTAGACTAGTGAGAGTGTACAAACAACATACCCACCTGACACAACACCATTTCTGTGTGTGGTGGCAGGATACAGCTCCTTAAGGCTTTGAGTGGCAGACAGGTATGCAATGCTGTGCAAAGCAATGCGTTGCATACCCTTCTGGCACTCAAAGGGTTAAGCATTATGTTTTTAATAATAATAAAAATAATGTAGTAGGTGATTGGGCGATTGCTCTCCCAGTGTGTCTGTCCTGCAGCCAGAGGAGTAACAGCAGAACCCAATGGACAGTAAATAGTAAATAATAAGAGGCAGACTATAGGACAATGAGACTCCACAATTCATACCAGAAGAATATTGGATCCAGGGAGATGTCACAACCCATAGTGAGGGGGCAGATACACTGAATAGCAGGGAGCTTGGGTCTCCGCCCATACTGATTGGACTTCAGGAAAGACATACACATGCCGCTACTTGCTTCGCTTCACAATGGAAGTGCACAGGACTGTGTATGAGGTCAGGAGTGCATGACTTTTGCACCACATTAACCTTCTGAGTGGAATAGGGGTAAGCAAGGCACACCTCTGGCACAGAAAGGGTTAAAGTTGAATCTGAACGTATTTTCTCTCTTTTGAAAGTGATTCAGCATTGGTGGTGGCAGTCAGTGCAAAGAGCTGCCCACAAGTAAATTGTGTGTCTCTGAGTGGCACATGTAGCACCAGCATTACGGAGTTCTTATGTGTACAAGAACATAGGCAGTAGTTCCCCTGCAGTTGTCACTTTCACTGTTGCATGTCTTGTTTTCCTACTACCCTCCGTTTGTCCATTGAGGAGCAGGAGCAGCTTTTGGCCACAGGAGAGGTCCGGTGAGAGGTGTGTATGTGTGTGCGCGTGCCATGTTTTATTCCAGACAGAACTTGAGGGAGGTCCAACTCCTTGCAGAGATTTTGACGGGAGTGGCAAATCACATTCCCCTGTGTCTTCTGAACAGGCAGTACACACACACACACACACACACTATATATTATATATACACACACATATATATACACATATACACACACACACAATACACTTAACGTCCAACATTTGAGAATCACTGCCTTACATAAACAACTATCAGAAAGCTCTCTCCGTGCCCATTTTTATGTCATTTTGTTTAGGACGGGAGCCGTACATTCATAGCCATTCCATATTAACCACCTGGAAGCTAGAGAGGAATTTGCAATGCCTTTCAGGAACTTCTCTAGCATCAAAAGGGTTAAATTAGAATCCTCATACTATTCTTTGTGAGCAGACCTGCCATGCAGTCCCACTAGGCAGCTTGACCAGGATAAAAATTGCACTCATCACTTATTAACCCTTTAAGGACCAAAGGTATGTATAATGCATCTATAAATAGGAGAAACATTTTGGGGCTTGTGCACCTAACAGATATTTAGAAATGTTAGCAAATGAACAGGTTTCATAAACTTTTATACAACCTGTATTCCTTGCCACACACAAGCTTATACATTATAATACCAGTTTAAGACACTAGTACCTGCTTATGAGCAATTTCTGCTCTGACTAGAAATAGGCTTAGCTTTCCTGAGACAATTCCCCTTTAAAACCTGGAATTTTAGGCACCCCTGCCAAATGGAGTTGGCCCCCTCTCATATGGATGGTGTGATTTTTCAGTACTAGCCTTCAAAGAACTGGTTTGTAACAGGTTCATATAAAGCGGGGGAGAGAAGTGGTATTCAAATAAAATGTAAAGATATTTACATTATTTAACTCCTTGTTTGTTTTGCATTAAAGGAGAAGTAAAAACAAGTAATAGCCCACCACTTACGTTTTTATGACCAGAAAAACCTAATGGTCCCTTTAAATATTACCCTTCTACTTTTGTTCAAGGGATAGCATCTTCAATCAGTCTGGAGGCCATGTCCATGGAGGCAGACATGACAGCTGCTGGCAGTCTTTTTAAAACTGAAGCAGGGTGCATGAGCTTACTTAAAATTTTAAGGACCAGATAATTGTACAATGCATTGCAAAGAGATGTAGCACACATCTGTATGGTCCTTTTAAGAGTTATGATCCAGTGCAGTGTGTGGAGTTTGTATGGTCCTGCTAGCAACTGTCATATCTGCCTCCATGGACGTGACATTCAGGACTGACTGTACCACCAACAAATAAAAGAATTACCCAATTCTAGCACAAAACATAGCCCATTTTAATTCTCATCAAAATTAACTATCAACCTGTTGAGTGCCAGAGCGGTATGCAACACATTGCACTCAAAGGGTTGAGGTGACAGGTCTATTGTATGGAGACTTGGGATAGATAATATGGTTGTTCTACAAAAAAAAAATAAAATAAGACTGAACTTTTTAACTAGACATGAAAATGGGCAGACTAGACGGGCCAACTGGTTCTTATCTGCAATCAAATTCTATATTTCAAAGAATTGTTTTTTTGTAGCAGAAATTGCATTTTACTTTCCAATGGTAACAAGGCCCATCTGCCACTTCGGGAGGCACCAGGGTTGAATTCAATCGCTGGCAAATGATTGGGTGTGTTCACAATGTCCTGAAATAGTGCACAAGTGTCAGAGTGGATCAAGATAGTGCAAGACACTGAACTAGTAATAAATAACATCTTGCAGGCAGGACTACTGTTTTTAGTCTAAACGTGAGTGGGTGGTTCACAATACCAAACAAACAATAAATGTGGCCAGACCCTCTTTGCATTAGTTCTGTTCTATATTTGTATGTCACAAGGTTTGCAGTTATTTCTCCTTTGTACAACACCAAGGCAAATGATGGATCCTTAAAAATAAAAGGTAGTGAGTTTGACTCATTTAAAAGGCATAGTAACACTTTATTTTGTCTTTATAGTATGCATTGAACGTGTAAAGCCAAATTGCCTATTTTATTATTATTATTATTATTATCATTATTTATTTACACTTTTAGTTGAGTGGCTCCCTCAGGTTTGCTCCAGAATTGCACCAATTTTCTTACTGCATCAGTCTCAGTTCCTCACAGATTAAACAGTGTTCAAAAGTACCACATATTTATTATGTAACTTAGATATCTCACTGCACTGCAGTATCTAAACCAATACACAGCCCATCGTCTTAACTAAGGAACCATTCCCATTAATGTCTAACCGGAATTACAAACAGCTGTTAGCACTAAACACTGCTTACTCATCACACATACATAAATCAGTGTGACTCTCCCCAACCACTAGAATCTCTAGGTTCCCTGTTGACACATGAACAAGGAAGTCACCTTAGAACCTCCTAAATAATCACTTGTTATCTCACTAACATAGGGGCAACAACGGGACAACCTGCATTATGGGCCCCATTTCCATTGAACTGATTATCATGATCAATCTCTGACAATAAAACTGCAAATTATATGTAGCATGACTAAAAGCTGCTACATATTTAAGTTCACTGTTATACGCTGGTAGTGTTATATAAGGAACCAATATCTACATAAACACATAAAAACACATTGAAGGATCAAAGTAAAATAGTTTAAATTAGAACCTAATTAGGGGCCATATACACAAAGTCACATGCGTGGATTATTTGGGGGCAAGTCAAGTGCATCAGTGGGGACAAATCCTAATTCCCAGGTCCACACTGACATACATATGGTTTTTAAACCCTTGAAAGCTAATTTCATATCGATTTTTTTCATTTTATCGCAGGTTTAGATTGTAGGTCAACGTTGAACAACCTGAGGCCCTCCAGTTTTCAGGATTACAACTCCCCTCATCCCCAGCCAACCAAAAGCTGTCTGGGAATATGCATACCTGGGAACTTCTGAAATGCAGTCACCCTGAGATATTTGAAATATTCACCCTTATCGCTCCCAAGAAAGTAGGTTCTAGGTCCTATGTTAATATTTGCTCTAATCCAAACCTGATCCAATCAGTCCTCATGGGACCTTTAACATGCTACCTTTGTGAGATATCACTTCTTATACACTCACAAGACAAGCATGACTTTTCCCTCTGCCTTTCAGGTGGAAATGTCACTAATTTGGACATTAGATAAGCATAATATTGGTGTCAATCATATAGTAGGAAACACTGGACTATCTAACCTTGAGAATTTGGGCCTTCACCCTGAGATTTGGTTAAAAACCCTGAGTCTCAGGGTCAAACCCTGAGAGTTCCAAGGTATGGGGATATGAGAATTGTAGTGTCACTGCCTGCTCTAACCCAGAGGTGCTGAAATCAAGCAGCTCACTGCATAGGACACGCTCAAATGGTTATCATAGAGGAACTGAGATATATAACTGCTTTGATGCCACAAATACAAGTCATTACGACAGAGCCTATACAAGTAAACTCTGCCTGTCTAGGTTGTATGCAAAGTGGTTCCCCATATGCTGCCGAACTACAGCTCCGATTTTTTGTAGCCAGCTACGTATAATAGGAGTTGCAGTCCAACAAGTAAGGAACCACAGCCTATCCACCAATGTCCCAAAAAGGTGACTTATTGAGAAAGTCATCAGTTATTGGGGAAAGAAACAGACCCCAGAAGGTCTCTCCCCTAGAAACCAGTAACCAATCAGCGGCAATTAAGTTTCAGTGTTTGTGGTATCGGGTGGGTTAATCACTAAAATGTGACAGATTGATGCGACGCAGAGCCAATCAAAACATGCCGAGAAAGACCTGCCTTCACCTAGCAACCCAGAGCACTACGAACCAATCAGCACAGACTCCTTTTAGGGGCCTCGGAATGCTCTGGAAGCTGAAGAAGGGTGTTGAACTAAGGGAAAATCCTGAGGGCAGGTACCTGAAGAATAGTGTTCGATACATCTGGTGGGCCTCATAGTAGTCTCCTTTCTCCACGCTAGCCCGTAATTTCCCTTCCACTCGTTGTACCCCGCCCCGGTTCCGGGCGCTGCCTTTGGAGCCCTCTTGGTCCACCGTTGTAGCAGCCATCTTGGGGGCGGGGGTGACGTCACCCGAACTGCGATGATAGACTCCTGCAAGTACGGAAGCAGAGAGGAGTCACATGAGACACTGACAGGCGTGCCATGGCAAAAAGAAGCCTAGGTTTCTGATTGGTTACTTGTAGCTGTTGTCCAGCGCCTGCGTAATAGCAACGCAATGATCTGCTTAATCGTAACAGAATGGAGCTGAGTAAGTGAGGTGGAGTTGTGTAGCAAGCTAGCTACGCCAAATACAATATTCCTATTGGTTAAGCAATTTGAGTGACAGATGTATACAAAACGCGTTGCTTTGCAATGTGTTGCGTACCCCTCTGGCACCCAAAGAGTTAAATTGAGACATTTAACCCTTGAATAGTAGAAATGTATTCAAAAACCTCCTATAGGTTTCAATTTGTTAAATTCCCATTTAGAAAGAAAGAAAAATATATTCCACTTATGGTGCAGTTGGTTTGCCCCAGAACTGCAATTTCTTAGTGTATCATCCTAATTTAGAGTAACTAGTGTGAAAGCCTGTGTACACCAGCCAAAGTAAATGGCACTGAACGGGTTGTTAACCCTTTGAGTGCCAGAGGGGAATGCAGAGCAATGAGTTGAATACCCCTATGGCACTCAAAGGGTTAAGATAGCCATGCACCAGCCAGTCCCTGCATCTGCAGCCTTAGTAACAGTAGCGCGTGAGGTACCAGGAGAGGGAGCACACCTCTACCTCCGCAGTCTTGGGCGTGCATTTGGGAGCACGCCTTGACCCAGAGCAGGGGTTTCGTGTACGCACCTTGCACCTCTGGGCTCAGCTAGACACCACAGGGCCAGGGCTCTCTCACACACCAGGATGGACACTGGGCACACAGGGCTGGGAGCACAGCTGGGAAGATGGCACGTTTTGTCCGTTCAGGCAGCCTCTACTGCGCGTGACTGCATCTGGCAAACATACATCTGGCCTTTTATATAATAGGATGTTAACACTTGGTTTGGTGTGTACATGTAGGTCATGTTTGTATTTTCATATTTTGTTCAGAGCCAAGGAACATAGTTGGGGAACTCTTCAGATCTGCCCCAGAGACTCTGGTTTTTGCCGGTAATAACCGGGTCTCCTGGCAGAGGCTGATTCTCTAGATGTGGGTAGATTGTAAAGCAAACTCTGCCCACTTCTGCACCTTTCCAATTTGCCTTCCTCAGCAGCTTTATTTATTTCCCCTGTGCTCTTCTCTAGCCTCCAGCAGCTTGACCGCTGCTATTCGCAGTCCTGCCGCTTGTCTCATTCCGGCGGCTTCGCCACTTCCATACCCAGTAGTTTCTCTGGTGGTAGTGTCATTTCTACCTTTCTCTTCCCCACAGCATCGCCGCTTGTCCCATTTACTTACGTGGCTCAGTCTGTCCCCTCTGAGCTGCACTGCTAGGTACCTCCAGCAGCGTTGCAGGGCAGTTTAGGGCTTCTGCCTTGTTTCTCCCCATGGTGACCTATGCCATTCCTGTAGTCTCGGCCCACTGTTCTTGCAGCTAGTTCTGGTGTCATATTGTTAGCGGTCTTGCTGTCAGCTTAGACTGATTCAGTCTAGGCTGCTGGTCCCTCTGGTGAGAGGATCGATATCGATCTCTCTCTCTGCACCCTCCTGGGGTAGGGTCTCTCCTCTGGGTGATTCCTCTTGACCTGTTGTGTGGCACCCTTGTGGCTTATAGGGTTGTGTTTCACATTACTTTGGCCAGTTGGTTCCTCTTTTGTAGTCACCTTTCTCTTTGATGGGCACACTGCTGTGGTCCTGCCACCGCTCTTGGTTTTACTCTTCCCTAGAGAGGGTTCCTTGATGCCTGCAGACTCCTCCACTTTAACCTTATTTTGAGCAGCATTCCTGCTTTTCAGTGGTTAGCTAGGAGCCTTCTTTTACTGGTTGTTACTACCCTTCTGTGGCTAGTTTTGTCCCTTTGTGGTCTGTCAGGAACCCTACTGGCTCTGTTGTCTTCCTCTGTATATTCTTTATCTTCACTAAAGTGTGCCATCAGATTTACTCTGTGGGTACTGCTGCCTTTCCATCTACGGTCTCCGCCCATCCCTGATGGTTATCCATTGGGTTTTAGGCACATCTACCTATTTTTGTTCCTACTGGTTTAGCTAGTATCTGCAGACAGGGGTCTACTGTCTGGTTCTCTTTCAGCTTACAGGTCATCCATCCTGGTCTGAGGCCTGGCTTAACTGGGGTCTGACATCTGGCTTCGCGGCCATCAACTTTATCTGGCTGTGGCCGCAGCAAAGGAGATCCTGTAGCTGATGACACATCTGAGCTACGATCCCCAGTGTTGATCCCTAGCTACTGGACAAGACAAGCCAACCACAGGTTGGGAGCAAGAGTAGTTGCAAGAGCCTTAAAGGGTCAGTAATGTCCCATAACAAAATGTTTAGAGTTTGGTAGAGGTTATAAAAAAAAAAAAAAGATTTGTGGCAAATAGTTTCTATCTCCCAAACCGCTATGGTTTGAGAGATATAGGCACTGAAAGTTCCCCCCTCCCTTTCTCCTAATGTCAGCGCTGTGCTGACATCAGGAGATCCTGGTCCAGGGACCAGCCTGCGGCTCTGCAGCAGACCCGAAATAGTGTTATTTTAAAAGAATTACTTAATTGGAAAGGTCTACACAGTGTGCATGGTTTGCAAGCACACTTTGTAGAGCGTTCCAATAAAGTAATTCTTTTTAAATAACGCGATTGCGGCTCAGCTGAAGAGCCTCCTCGAGTTGCACGACTCGAATCTCCTGCAGTCAGCTTTACAGAGGACATCAGGAGAAAGGGAAGGAGGGGGAACTTTGAATGCCTTTATCTCTCAAACCATAGCGGTTTGAGAGATAGAAACTGTCTGCCACAAATCGTTTTTTGAACCTCTACCAAACTCTAAACATTTTTTTAATGGAACATTACTGTCCCTTTAATAAGCTGAGAGGGCATGGGATCCAAGGGGCAGGTAGTGAGTGGAGAGGTGGATAGTGAGAGAGATACCTACTCCTCTGTTGTAGGAGAAAACAAGCTGAGGGTTGCTCAAAGTGAACTAGAAATCAGGGGGAGAGGATGTAGAGGGTATAAATTGTTGAATGGACTGTACCTTATTTTTTTAAAAAGTCAGCAAAGTCCTGTGGAGCATTGGAGAAGGTGAAGCAGTTTAAGGTTAGGGGGTTGAGAAGAGAATCAAAGATTTTAAAGAGGTCACGTGGGTTAGATTTGTGGGTAGTAATGAGGTTAGAGAAATAGTACTGTTTAGTCTGGGTGAGAGCTGTATTATAACAGGATAACATGAATTTATATTGGTGGAAGTCCGCAACAGAATGAGACTTTCGCCAGAGACATTCTGCAGCTCGACAACAGGTGCTTAGTATGCGGGTTGTTGAATTTAGTCAGGGTCTGGGATTCCAGGGGTGGGAGTGTTGGAGAGGAGCATGCAGGTCCAAGGAAGACATTAATGAAGTGTTATATTTCTGGACAAGAGTGTCTATGTTAGTAGTAGGGCAGAGAGAAGAGAGGAACGTTTGCACAGTCGATGCCAAGTCTGGAAGTTTGACTTAGTGTAGGTTCCTGGTTAGGAACAGTGTTTTAGGGAAGGCAAGGGAAGGTGTGTGAGAGAGCATGAAGGAGATATGATGATGACCAGAGAGAGGAAATGGGGAAATTGTGAAGTCAGAGACTGAACGGTTTCTGGTGAGTACTAGATCTAGACAGTGATCTTCCCTGGGAGTGCTGGCAACAGTCCACTGTTGAAAGCCATAGGACAAGGTCAGAGAGAGAAAGTGGGAAGCACTAGATGAGGACGAATCATCAACATATAGGTTGAAGTCACCAAGTAGTAATGTGGGAGTGTATGAGGACAGAAAGAGAGCCAAGTTTCAAATTCAGAGAGAAAGGAGGAAGAGTTGCTTGGTGGCCTGTAAATCATGGCTACCAGGAGAGGGACAAGAGCTGGACTGCATGCACTTCAAAAGTAGTAAAGATGACTGATGGAGGAAGGGACAGAGGTCTGGAATGGCAGAGCTGAGAGAGAAGTCCCACACCCCCACCCTTGCCGTCAGGTCAAGTAGTGTGAGAGAAAGATAAGCCACCATAGGAGAGAGCAGCTTCAGCAGAACGTGAGAGCCAGGTTTCAGTGATAGCGAATAGGTTTAGAGAGGAAGACATTGTGAGTGGAAGGACAAAGAGTTAAGGTAACAGAACAGCTCATGTGAGCAAATCACTGGAGAGTGTAAGAGGGATAGAGAGATATATATTGATGAGCAGGTGGGAGGGCTAGAGGTTTTTGTTATTTTGCACAGTTGTGGTGGCAGAAACAATAATAAGAAAATTAACAGAGGCATTTTGTAACGACAATATAAGTTTGACTGGGTGAGAGTTTGGTGGCGTGAGTGACCAGTGACTTGCAGGCAGATTGTTTCAGCTGTTTAGATGAAATGTACAGTTTTTCCTACCAGACCAGACCAAGCAATCAGTAGATTTAATTGCAGCCAGATTTGATTAAAAGGTGAGGATTACACTGATGTCAATGGAAGGGTAAAATGTCTGGAATGTATCAATGGTAAGTTTATTCTTCCCACTATGTCCTGTGCTTGGGGTTGCAGATAAGCTGAATTCACTGACAGATGAAATGAAGTACTTAGAACACGTATTCCAAAACTCCAGAGTTAGTTCTTTACCTCAGACAGGGTTTCCACGCTGTAGTGCTATTGAACTTGTAATATTCCTGTGTCAGAAGGAGATAGGTGTGTTCCCATCCAATCTCAGGTAAACTCTATTGCAGACTTAAGAATCCAGACTTTGAACACCAGGCCCTGCAAGTAGCAGGCACTGCTTGGAGGGAGATGATTTATAGAGAGGCAGTGTCATGTGATACTAGCAAGTGGACCCAATCATGGCTAGTATAAGAGTGTTCCTTAAGATCACCCCTTGATCTGGACATAGCTGAAGAAAAGGGGGGGGGGGAAGGGTAGGACTGCAAAAAACACTTGTGTAAAATCTTGATAAATTTATTAACAATATATCATATAAAACAAAAAATGTATACACAAAGAATGTACTATAATATAGTCTTCTATTCTTTCAATATATTAAATCCTTATGTGATTTATTCCATACAAATAAATGTAGAGAACAATATAAATATAACTATCAAAAGTACTATAACCCAAAAGGGCATTATGTGCCTGGGGACAGATATACCCATCTGTATCCTTGTGAATGAGATGAATGGCAGATAGTGTCAAATGTGCTAATAAGCAAATAGGACCAGAGGATATTTACAGAAGAATCTATGCAACAAAAGCACATAAGAAACATGGAGCAAGTCTATCCCCTTACAAACAAAAGTCTTTGTGACTGTATGCAAATCATTAGACTCCAAATAGAGTCCCTCAGGTATAGATGCAAGCTTACTTGATGTCCTTAAGTAATGTTTTCCTCACTTATGCCCATCAGAAAAGGGTCCTCATCTTCAGATTCTCCCAAGATGTAGATCCTCTTGTGGCAGCCCCCAAAAATCTGCTTCGCTCACTTGGCTTACATGCCAATATGTTCCTCCTCTGATTCAGTGCGTTTCAGTGCTCAAACCAGAGACTTCTTCCAGAGTTCAGAAACAGTCACCAGAAAGTGTAAGGTCTAGGAATGAAATGCAGGCCACACTATAGGTTATGTGTTATAATTTAAAGTGGAACTCTCACCTCCCATAACATTATCTGTAATCAAATAGTCTTCTCCAATAAAGCTTCAGGGTTTTTTTGGTTTTTTTTAACCTTGTATGGTAACAGATATTAGAAGTTAAGATATCCCTGATGACATCAGTGGAGGGATCGCCACTGTACAGCTCAGTACCAAAAGGTTGTCAGTCATCTCCCCTCCTCCTCCTCCTCTCATGCCTCTTTCCTCCTCATGCAGAGGCTCACAAATCAATATGCGCCAGGTCACACAAAGATTTGAGAGTCTCAGAAGGAGGGGGGAACGAGGCACAACATGAGGAGGTTAGATAGCCTTGAAATAGGAGCATCCACTTTGGGGGGGGATGAACCCACTGAGCAAGTGCCGCCTCAGAAAAGTGGTAAAGCTTGGAAAATTTCTGCTGTTTGGGCAGGGAAGATTTGACTGAAGAAGGGGTCTGCCATGAATGGAAGACCCCCTGTAACTGGGATGGAAAGAGTTGCAATGTGGACCTGAGGTCCCTAGTAGCAGCCTTGAACTCTTGCACCCAAACTGGCTCTAATGTAGTGGTTCCCAATTCCTGTCCTCAGGACCCACTAAAAGGCCAGGACTTAGGGATTTCTCTGTTAGAGCACAGGTGTGGTGATCAGATGCTCATTCACATTGATTAACTCACCTGTGCTCTAACAAGGAAATCATCAAATCCTGGCCTGTTAGTGGGTCCTGAGGACAGGAGTTGAGAACCACTGCTCTAATGCATGGCTGGAGGTCCCTGGGAGAGACTCAGGGACATGAGAACATGCTGGGCATAAATGACCTGAGAATTCTCTAGGTAACCCTGAATGACATGAGGAGCAATGCACAATAGGGGACACAGAGACCCCAGCGTCCTTAGTCTTAGGCCTGGCCCCAAGATCCAACGGATTAGACATTCTCACAGTGTCAAAAACGTTTAAGGAATCACCCAAATACAGTGTGTTAGATTAAAATTTCACCCCAGAAATCTCTAAAATACACTTATCTGGCAGGCGAAGGGTTAATCTGCAGAGGAGAGAAGGAAAGTCCAAGCCCTGCGTAGGAAAAGGCACAACATGGCTGCCGCAGTGGGAGCCAATCAGAAATGAGCTCGCAAACCAAGCGCTCATGGGCAATGTAGTTTTCCCAGAAAAAGTACCCCAACAGTGCCCGAAGCCCCCTGAGCCCCCCAACACACTGGAAATGTTAACTGGCTGATAGAGCAAGGGCAGACAATTAAAATGAGCCATCTCTGAAGTTGCTACATTAAGTGGTTGCAGAGTGAATGAAGCAATTGCGTCTGTGTGGTAAAGCGGAACTCAAATTTTGGCAAAGTTGAATAAAAGTACATGAAATAAATCACTAGAACATGTTAGAAGACCCCAAAAAACACTGAATCCAGTAGGGAACGTGCCACAAAAAGAAAAAAAAAACAAAAAACAGCAAATCCAGCAGCTAAACAGTAAAGTTACCACATACACCTGCTCCAAAACACCCAACAGACATACAGGTAAACCCAATGAGTGCAGGAGTGTGCAATAGGAACTCCAAGGGAAAAACCCGTGTGTGTAACAGGCTATTAATTTGTGCGAGTACCCTGTTATAGGGACTGATTTTGTGTTTAAAGTGACAACGTTATTACCTTATGAGGCGCCCTTTTCCTCTCTTCCCTCTTCTACATCTAACTGGGTATTTACTCATCCCTTTGGATGCCAAGCACATCTCCAACACATTTACTTGGAGACCTCTAGCACCCAATTTATTATCGGAGCTTTGCCACAGACTAACAAAAACATGATGGTGCCCAATCAGCATGTCTGCGCCTCTGAAAGCAGACCTGCAGAGGAACCTGCAGCCACATTGAAGGCCACAGGTATCTGGAAAGCAAAAAAACAAAAACAAACCCTGGTGAACCTTCACTGGTCTTACAATGAACACTGAAGCTGCAAGTCTTTCAGACTTGCAGTTCAGTATTGCGGTAACCCACCGGACAGCCCCATACACTAGTGTCACCATCAAGTTTATTGGGGCAGATCATGCAACTCAGTCAAGTTTGTAGCAGAGTTGTAGTCCACTGCCAACTGGGGGGGGGGGGAGCATTTTCTGATCCACCAGACATCAGAGCTGTCTTGAGGCTGCATAGTGCAACCCTGGGCTTTTTGGTCTGCTTCCACTACAATAGACTTGGTAAAACATAATTGCCTTTTAACTCCTTAAGGACCCATGATGCGCCAGGACTGACATGGGTAAACTTGCCTTAAGGATCCATGATGGACCTGGCACGTCATAGGTTAAATGATAGCAGTGCACACTGAGGGGCTCTTATCATGCTGAGGAGGCTCTAACTGAGCACTCCAGGACCAGAGCACGTTTAGATGGTCAGTCCCAGTTTTGCAGGTATATGTGATTGCTACTACAGCTGTCACATGTATAGGCTTTGTTCACAAAAGGTGATGTGTTACACATTTCCTTTGTGACTGCTCTCTGCCACCCTCTCTTCCTTACTATGACAGTAAAGCGGAGCAGAGAATAGACAAAAAAAAAAACAAACAAACTGAGGCCAGAGTTGGGGGTATTAGCCCCTTCAGTGCTGGTTCTGGGGGCAGGATTAATGTAGGTCCCTTTTGGACCTACTGACAGCAACCTGGTGTTTTTTTTTTTTTTAAATATATTTGAGCAAGACCAAATTATAAAATTAAACAGACTAATTTATAAACACATCTACTGAAGTTTAAAGATCATTAATGGGCATTTTAATGTTGTGGAGCCATGTAATACACTTAATACATCTTATGTAAAAATAAAAAAAAAAGTGGGAAACAAGGGAAGGAAATATGGACACATGAGGGTTTTCACCCCAGAGGGCCAGTGCCCCCCACAAAACTGCACATTTGTAGGTATGAAATAACCCATTGGGCACAAAGGATTACAAGAGAACCAATACTTTTTTTTGTTTGTTTTACTTAAGTTTTCTTTATTTTTAATAAAATAAATGGTGGGTTATCAAAAAGCCTGTCTTATGCTTGAAAACTGTATATAATTTGTGCAACTGTAATAAAGGACTTAGAGGGGAAAACACTGAACAAAGTCAAAATTGCTACAGTCCTTAACCGCAAACCACCCCAGATTTTTCCAGTCCTTAAAGGGTTAAGTGATTTCAATGCAATGAGGTACTCAAGAAAACGTACAGAAAAGAAATATTTTATTATTTGAAATATTTCATGCACTCCAAAATTAAACTTTATTTTAAAACATTTCAATATTTTATCAATGTGGAGCAAGCAAAGAAAACAGTCACTGAAAAACAAACTTGAAAAGGCTTTACAAAAATACATTGCACAAAGTCCTGTTTTGCATCTTAAAAAATAAATTAGTGTTTTGAAAAAACTAACATCCCTTTATGCCGCCTCCCAAATTTTGATTTACATATAATATAATATGCACTCTGTACATCTGAATGCCAAGGCATCATCTCTATTCATACATGTGGACTTGTGCAATATACAATCAGGAGAGGAACCATTCTGGAGAAAACTAGCTGCACCACAGGTGACATTTTACAGATTTAAACTGAGCTTTTAACACATTCAATGCTAGAGAGGTCACAAAAGCATTTACAGGGTTAAGAGTCCCATTTAAAATCAAGAGGAGCAAACGTTCGCTCCAGAATTGCTCATCTTCATCTTCCTGAACAAGGCCCATAGACTATTCAAAAAGCCAGTCAGCGGAATTTGTTCTCTGCTTATGAGAAATAAATTAACCCTTTTTGCTGCCAGCAAAAAGGGGTAATATTTGGGATGCTGCTTTAGGGCACAAATCCTATAAAATGTTCTATAAATATACATAAAAATATATGAAATCTGGTTTTGGCTAGCTTTCAAAATAACTTAAAATACTTTTATAAGCAAAAAAAATTACTTTAGAATAAGTAATACAGTTACTTTAGTAGGACAGACATTGGAAAGAAAAGTACATTATTGGGTGTAGAACTGTGTATCCATGGCATGTGTGTCCTTTTTTAACAATATAAAAGTACCACGATAAACTGCATGTATGGGCTAGGCCTGCAGTTGAAGTCAGGGGTATTGATGACTGAGAGACTTCTACGGAGCCTATGTATTATCTAGGTTGAAAGTGGCTCCATGAAATAACAGGGATTAGAGCAAACAGGCTGTATTCAAGAGGCTAAAGAGCAAACAAACCGAACCACCATAGGTGATACGTGGGGGGGGGGGGGGGGGGGACCTTGATTTAAAGGCAATTAAACCACTGTATGCTAGAGAGGTCTCCAACATATTGCAAAGCAGTGTGCTGAAGACCTCTAAAATTCAAGGGACTAAAGCGGATTTAAAGGGGAACTTTAACCTGATAAATGTTTTCCATATGTTCAAACACATAAGCAGTATCAGGAAACTTTATGCTTACATTTTATTTTTACTACTATTAAAGATATTTGATGTCGAAGACTAGCACTTCCACATTCAGCAGCACAGTGCATCTTCGGCACAGCTCTCAGGACTTCCCAGCGCTATTACAGCCTCCTCCCTCCCAGCTGCCCCAGCAAGCGCGTTCACGCTTCACTTCAGTGTGGTGTGAACGGCTCCTACCGTTACAGCAAGCTACAACTGGCATTATACGGAGGTTGCAACCTTAGTATAATGCCAGTTGTTGCTTGCTGTAACCGTAGGAGCCACACCGAAGTGAAGTCACACCACACCTAAGTGAAGCGTGAACGCGTTCACTGGGGCAGCCGGGGAGGGAGGAGGCTGTAATAGCGCTGGAAGTCCTGAGAGCTGTGCAGAAGATGGACTGTGCCGCTGAATGTGGAAGTGCTAGTCTTGGACATCAAATATCTTTAATAGTATTAAAATTAAAATGTAAGCATAACGTTTCCTGATACTGCTTATGTGTTTGAACATATGGTAAAAAATTTTTATCAGGTGAAAGTTCCCCTTTAAATCAATAGGGATTTTGTTACCTAGGGTGCAAATGGATTGTTTCGCTGGCTCCCTGAAAAAAAGGCTCTCATTGGAGAGTTTCTCAACTCTGTTCATCTCCCCCCTCAAGACATTGTTTGACTTTTTTTTTTTTTTTGTAATTACCAGTGCGCATAAAGATGCAAATTAGATACAATTGTCAGTCCAACAGAGAAGAATCTGCAAGTGCTGTTTTCACTGTATGGTACATTATCCCAAAGGCTTTATAAACAAAACGGTACAATGTGAATAAAGTTTGCTGTCCAGCAAGCTTTGGTTAATTCCTATGAAGCGTTTAAGCAGACAGTCTTCCAGTCGGAGGTACTCAAGGAATGGTTCTCAACCACAGCTCCAATAAGAATCAGTGGCTTAAGGATTTCTGGATCAGTGCAAGAGAGTTAAAAAAATTAATGTTGTAGTCCAACACTTTGAGATCCTACCCCAGGCCTAGGCCAACAAATAGTTTAGGATTTGCTTTAATTGGCAGCTTGAGTTGTGAACCATTGCTTTAACAAATGGTAACATAGCTAAATGTAAACTGCTGTTACCATTCAACCATTTGCTGTAGTGAACCAGTTTGATTTTTACGTAGAATAAAGTGGACTATGCATTTATTGTGCCACCCCAAAAAGGGGAGCTTTCAAAGCTGCAGCTGTCTCCCGCTAACTGGCCTTTCAATCCTGAGTTATATACATGCAGCATATTACGGAACTTGGAGACAAATTGTAAAGCATACTGGCAACAGCTAAGTGCATATCAAATTGGTTTAGTCTTTATTGACAATTTTTCCTGGTTTTGGCTGAAAGTTGATCCTGCAGCAGACCATTTCTTACTCATGTTCCAGATGTATTCCAGTGTTCCAGGTTTACAATATTTACATGACTAATTTACAAAAATAAAACCTTTGTTTTAAACTTTATTTTACAGGTGTTCCATGAGCTCTGAAGCGATAAAGACACGTGTAATCTGTGTGTCCCCAGTTGGAAAAGATTCGTAGTTCCACAATCTGGAAAGGCGTTGTATTTTCTTCCTAAGGGGGAAACAGAGGCTTTATTAACGTGTCTCTAAAATGCAATGAATACATCCAATCGTTTTTACAAATTTTTTATGAACTTTAAGGGATAGCAATGGATAGTTCAAAGTAAATGTAATATTGTAGGTAGTAAAAAAAAAAAATAAAGGTTTGAGACATTGGAGTGGCCTCAATTTATAGATCTTCAGCAGAGACGAAATAGTACGATATAGAAATAAATACTTAATTGGAAAGGTCTACAAAGCATGCCTGGTTGTGCTTGCAAACTTTATTTCTACATCGTGCTATTTCGGCTCTGCTGAAAAAGGTGAGCACCCATTGAGTGAGGAGGTCCACATGTCCCATGCTTCCTCTCCACACAGGGGTCTCATTTGGAGGTCCTATTACATACTCATGTACTCATTTGGGTTTTATCTGTATGTCTGTGAGGTGTTTGGAGCAAGTTTCTAGGGTAACTTAACCCTTTTGCTGCTGGTTAGCACCTTTTGGGGGGGTTTTGGACACTTTCCCTACTGGGACCAGTGTTTATTGGGGGTCTGTTTATTTTAGTGGGCTTTTGAGTTGTTTAAGTTTGGTTTTCATCTAGTTCATTTTATGTTCCGCACCTTTAAGGCATGCGTTTACCGCACAGATGCCATTGCCCCATTCACTTCTATGGGATGTTACAGATTGGGACATCTCTGCAACCGCTCCACGTAGCGTTTGTCAGATGGCTCAATTTGTGGGTTTTCCCTTGCTCTGTCATCCGGTCAACGTTCTGGGGATGTTGGGGGCTTTAGGCACTGTTGGGGTACTCTGTCAGCAAAACTACATTTCCCATGAGCACCTGCTTCACACGCTCATTTCTGATAGGCTCCCGTCGCGGCAGCCATTTTGTGTATTCGCAGCTAGAGTATCCTACGCAGGGCTTTGACTCCTCTCCTCAGCAGTTTAACATTTCGCCTACCAGATTAGTCTTGTTTTAGTACTTCTGGGGCGCAATAATTATTATACACAATTTATTGTGGGTGTTTTGATACTTTGACCGTTTGGACTCTGAGAAGGCTAAGGCTACTGGGGTGTTTGTGTCAATCAGGGTTACCTAGAGAATATTCAGGTCATGTTTGCCCGGTATGTGCTGCTGCCCCTGAATCCCCTGCTGGGGCCTCCAGCTATGCACTAGAGCCAATATGGATGCAAGAGTTTAAGGCTACTACCAGGGACCTCTGGTCCACCTTACAACTCCTTCCAGGGGGTCTTCTACTCGTTGCAGACCCCTGCCCCTATCAGATCTTCCCTGCCTAAACCGCTAGGTGTACCTGATGTGGGATTCCTCTGAGGAGGAATTAGTGGATTCTGATTACTGTTCAGCTGTTCCTTCATCTCAGTTTTTTGGGGACCCCTTTGAGGCGGACCGCATTCCTTCAGCCGAGGGCCTCATCAGGGCTGTGTTGTATACCCTGAACATTCCCTTGGTGCAGGAGGCGTCTTCTGACCCATCTGATGTTTTCCATGAGCCTGTTAGGCCCCATACTGGTTTTCTACCTAACCCCACCCTTGACCGCTTGGTGTCTTGAGGAGTGGAAGTTTCCAGACAGGAAACCATCTGTGTTTAGGAAGTTCGCTAAGCTTCACCAGTTCTCTGAAATGTCCCTCACGCAGTAGGTCCATCCCCCCAAAGTGGATGCCCCAGTTTCCAGGCTAAATCCACTGCTTTGCCAGTGGCTGATGCCTCTGCTCTCAAGGACTGGACTGACAAGAAGCTTGAGACTTCTCTCAAGGCTATTTTTGTGACGGCTGGCTCTGCCCTTCGCCCTACCTTTGCTGCTGCAGGGGTAAAGAGCGCTGTGGCTGTTTGTACTGAACAGCTCAATTCTGCTGTCCATCAGGGAGCCCCTACATCTGACATGTTGCGACTTCTTGCTAACATTGCTGAAGCCCAACATTATGTCTCTGCCTCCCTGTTTGACGCTATGGTCGCCAGGGCGTCCGCCATGTCTGTGGTGGCCAGAAGGGCTTTTTGGCTCAAGAGCTGGTCGGCTGGCACAGGCTCTAAGAAGGCTCTCCTGTCTTTGCCCTTTCAGGGATCCTCCCTGCTCAGGCCTGAGCTCAAGGATCTCATCAACGAGAGGCCACTGGAAGTAAAAGTTCTCACCTGCCATTGGTCCTGAGGAAGAAGGTGCCTGTTAAAAGGAATCTGCTTTTTCGTTCCTTTCAGGCAGACACACTCCAAACGACCCAGACGGTCCCTCAGGCTCCGCGCTCCTCCTCCAAGCCTAAGCAGCAATGGAGACCCAAGTCCTCCACGAAGCCCAAGGCTTCTAAACCTTCTGCATGACTCTCTGAACCAAGGTCCCCACCTGTAGGTAGGGGGCCACCTACGCCACTACCTCTCAGCTTGGCAGGCCTCTGTGGCAGACCCTTGGGTTTTTACAAGTGGTGGCCTCGGGATACAGGATTCCCATCACCTCTCTTCCTCCTCCAAGGGCCTTGGTTTCTTGTTCTCCCTTGGGAGCAGACAAGAGACATCTTTTCGAGGACGCTATACAGGCCTTTCTGGACAAGGCGGTCCTGGAGCCAGTTTCCCCTCAGGAGAGGGGCTTGGGTTTCTACTCAAACCTTTGTGGTTTCCAAGAAGAATGGGTGCTGTCTCCCCATTTTGGATCTGAAGGATCTCAACTCCTTTGTGGTCAGGTCCCAGTACAGACAGGAGTCTCTGCGCACGGTGGTGGCGGCCATGTCTCCTGGGGAATTTCTGGCCTCTCTGGATCTTCAAGATGCCTATCTGCACATCACCATTCATCCAGAGAGTCGGCAGTATCACCGCTTTGCCTGCGACTGAGGGCACTTACAGTTTTCCGCCCTCCCCTTTGGCCTGACCACAGCTACTCAAGTCTTCAACAGAGTCCTAGGAGCACCGATCTCCGTCCTACATCAGAACGGCATCAGGGTGACTCCGTGCATGGATGATCTCCTTCTGAAGGCCTAGTCTCTGGAACTCCTTCACCAGCAGGTGCAGGACTGCATTCATGCCCACTCCCATCACGGGTGGATCATCAATTTGGACAAGTCAGACCGTGTCCCTTCTCATATGGTCTTTCTGTGCCTCCTCTTCGACACTCAGAGGGATGGTGTTTCTGATGGATGCAGTGGCTCAGATTGCGCTGAAGGTCCAAGCTATTCTCTGTCTCAGGCTCTGGTTCAAGCCAAGAAGTTGTCTTCCTTGGTGGGGAAGTTCATTTCCACCATAGCAGTAGTTCCGTTTGCCATGGCTCACACCAGGGAACTTCAGTGGTTTCTGATACTGGCTTGCAGGGGCCGTCCAGATCTCCTGGAAAGATCCCTGTCTCTCCCTCTTCACATGGAGCAGAGTCTCTCAACCTGAACAATCTCCTGAAAGGCAGACCCTTCCTGGTGCCCTTCTGGACCACGGTGATGACAAATGCCAGCCTCTCCAGATGGGGAACGGTCCTGGGGCACTAGAGTGTTCAGAGCTGGTGGTCCCAGGAGGAATTTCTCCTTCCCATCAACATCTTGGAGCTTTGGGCAATATTTCATGCCCTACATCACTGGACACTGCAACTGGAGGATTGCCCGGTCAGGGTACAGTCAGACAACTCCACAGTGGTAGCCTACATCAACAAGCAAGGCGGCACAAGAAGTCTCGCAGCTTGGCTAAAGGTCAAGGCTATTTTATCTTGGGCAGAGGAGCATGTCCCTGCCAATTCCGCATTTCAGATTCCTGGTGTAGACAACGTTCTGGCAGACTTCCTCAGTCGACACAGTGGACAGCTGCATCCAGAGGTGTTCAACCTCATCATCCAGCAGTGGGGTCTTCCTTGCATCGACCTGATGGCAACCAGGCACAGCAGGAAGTTGCCGATGTTCTGCTCTCGCTGGGTAGATCCCATGGCTCTGGCCATGGATGCCTTGTCGATCCCGTGGATGTTTCCTCTGGCTTACATCTTTCCTCTTGTTCCCGTTGCACAGGGTGCTACGGAAGTGGAGACTGGAGAGCTGCCCAGTTATTCTGATTGCTCCATACTGGCCCCAACAGGCCTGGTTTCCGGAGCTTCTGGACCTCTCAGTGGCGGAACCTTTGACTCTCCCCTGTCCAGACCTTCTGCAGGGTTACCTCTGGAAGGACGACGTTCATTGTCTGGCTTTGACGGCATGGAGATTGAATCCTCAATTTTGAAGAAGGGATTCCCTTCTGATGTGGTAGCTACTATGCTTAGTGCCCGTAAGCCTGTTTCCTCTAAGGCCTACCATCGTGTTTGGTCTACCTTTCTATCTTGGTGTGCTGACAAAGACCTGTCTCAGGATTTTGACCTTCCTACACTTTTTCCTCCACGATGGTGTGGATAAGGGTCAGTGTCAGAGTTCTCTTAAGGTTCAGACTTTTGCGCTCTGTCTTCTTTCAGAGATGCCTTGCTATCACTCCTGATGTCAAGGTTTTCTTCCAGGGTGTTACTCATACTTGTCTGGTGTTTAAGTTCCCTGCTTCTCAGTGGGAGCTTAACCTGGTCTTGGGAGTGCTTCAGCGCCCTCCTTTCGAGTCCTTGGCTACCATTCCTCTACGTATGCTAATGGAGAAGATGGCCTTTCTCCTGGCGATTGTTTCTGTTCGCCGAGTTGAGTAGCTGCATGCCCTGTCTCGTAGATCACCCTTTTTGGTCTTTCATAAGGACAAGGTGGTGCTTTGCCCCTCATAAGAGTTTCTTCCGAAGGTGGTGTCGAGTTCCACATTAAATCAGGAGATTGTGGTCCCTTCCTTCTGCCCTATTTCTGATGAGAGGGATCTTAATCTGTTAGACGCTGTTCGTTGTCTCAAGTTCTGTGTGCATCGCACGGAGTCCTTGAGACAGTCTGACACACTGTCATTCCTGAGGGTCCTAGGGCAGGGAAGCTTGCTTCCAAGGTTTCCATCGCTTCTTGCATCAAGTCCACGATTCGTAAGGCTTACAAACTTCGGAAAAAGCCTGTTCCCTTTAGTGTCACGGCTCATTCTGTGAGGTCTATTGGGGCTTCTTGGGCCTACAAGAACCAGGCCTCTGCTAATCAGTTGTGCAAGGCGGCCACTTGGTCATCTGTGCACACCTTTTCTAAACACTATTGTGTGGATGTGCTGGCATCATCTGATGCCAGTCTTGGGAGAAAGATCCTGGAGGCAGCATTGCCTGTCTAGGATCACCTTGGTCTCAGTACTCTCACTTTTGAGCCCTGTTGGCTGTAGTCCAGGGGGCTGTATTACATTTCATGGGGTTTGTTTTTACCCTGTTCAGTGTCCGTTGAGATTCTGCGGTTAGTGTTGAGCTATATATGATCTGTCGGTTCATTGGTGCTCTGGTGACTTTGGGAGCCTTCGCCTGGTCCTTGCCTTACTTCCCGCTTCTGGGAAACTCAATGGTTGGACATCCCAAAGTTACCAGTAACCTGTACTGGACAACAGAGAAAACAGGATTTTAGTCTTACCTTTTAAATCCTTTTCTCTTAGTCCACACAGGTTACTGGTCTCCCACCCTGTCAAGGGACCATGCTTGGCACTCCTGAATGTGGGGGTCCTTTCGGGTTAATGCTCACAGGAGTCTTCCTTTATCTTCTACTACCTAGTCAATAGTCTGCAAATCTTACTGGTTGGGGATTGGCTAGCTGCAAGCTAAGGAGAGGAGGTAGGCTCCACCCAGCAGTCACTTCTCAGACTTGTTCCTGCCGATTAAGGGGCTGATCGCCTACCCAAAGTTACCAGTAACCTGTATGGACTAATAAAAGGATTTAACAGGTAAGACTAAAATCCTATTTTTACCATCTACAATATTAAATTTACTTTAAAACTATCCATTACTATCCGTTTAAAGTTTTTCAAGGAATCTCATCTCACAGCAGAGTGCTATAAAACTTGCTGGCTGCATCTTTTACATCCAAGTGGCAAGCTCATCTAACTGATACTAGAGCTGAATGTTAAGCAGCAAAGATTGTGTACCTACCGATAAATCCCTCTTAAAGTATTGCTTTGCAATACATTGCTTACCACTCTGGCACTCAAAGGATTAAGGACCAGTGACTGTCCTGGCACATCATGGGCTCCCTGCTCAGCTGCATGCCGTTTGGGGGGGGGGAGCCCTGAATCCGTGTGTGTGTGTGTTGGGGGGGGAGGGATGCCCTTGGTCCTTAAGTACCAGCTGTCCAGCTGGTACTTAAGAGCACTCCAGGGGTCTGGGGTTCTGTTCCCATGTACATTATACCTGGTATAAAAAGATTCATTTTGGAGAACCATTCCATACAATAGTGACCATTAGTACTTTCTGATCATATATACACATCAATTACTTGTGCCAAAAGAGAAATGATTAATACATGAATGTGTAGGATAACTGAATTGTAGCTAAAACACCCCCTTCCAAGCAGTCTAGAGCAGGGGCAGGCAACATTTGGGTCTCCAGCCTGTAACTGGTTTGGCGTGATGGGAGTTAGTCTCCAACAGAGACCCAAATATTACCTATTCCTGCTCAAGGTGGTCATGAATGAATTCACATGATAGAATATTTTCCTATATCAACCTAAGGCGCTTATTACATATGTTCTTACGGTTTCTATAGTTTGTCAATTCCTAGATTGCGGTGTTAATTAACCAAAGAATTTACATGGGGCGGAGTTAGCACGCTACCAAGATAGCCATGTTTTAGACCGGCTCCGGGCCATGTCTGGAGACTAAAGAGTTTATTTGCCATCACCACACCATCTACTTGCTTTTGTGTAGCAGTGGGCTGTGGACGGTTTGATAGATGCCATACCGGAGGAAAGAGGGTTTCGTGCGCAACATTTAGCTCTGTTGCCAGCCCGTGTGCTACTCGACCGCGCAGCCACGAGCCTCTGGGGAGGCCCCACACACAAGAGATTTCGGGGACGCAGTACAGTCTACTCAAGCACGGCGACCTTGCTCAACTGCCTAACGCCTCAGTCGGGGAACGATGACTGAGAAAGAGGGAGCTGGGGGATGTGGCCGCTTTACCCACCAAGGCTGATTTTCTTGAAATGTCTGGTGATCTGAAGGCATCATTCCGGCGGGATCTGCAGGAAGTCAGAGCCAAGGTGTTGCAGATGGGGAGGTGAGTTGGTGCCATTGAGGATGAGAGGGAAAATATTGATGACTGTCTGCATACCCTGGAAATGCAGGTCACAGAACACCACAACACGATCGATAATTTGTTGTATAAACTGGATGCCCTCGATAACCGCAGGAGACGGAATAACCTCTGCATTAAGAATATTCCAGAGGATCTCCCTAATAGAAATCTGGACTCTGTCCTACAAGAAGTTTTCACCCGCTTCTAAAGTTGCCAGACTCGCAGACAGTGACGCTGCATCGGGCCCACAGAGCTCTCAGACCGTGGCCCCAGTGAACTCCCTAGGGACATTGTTTGCAGACTATATAACTACAGGGAGAAGGAACTTATCCTGAAGCGCAGTAGGGAACAATGCGTGCTATATTTTGAAGTATCAGAGTACAAAATTTTCCATGATTTATCCCCTTACACTCTCCAACATTGTAGGGCCCTCAAGCCCATTATGGACCATCTAACCTCTCAATTTCAGGTCTCGCTGGGGATTCCCTTTCAATCTCCAAGCGCAGAATAAAGATACCACTGCGTATATCAGATCCATGGAAGAAGCTGCCACCTACTGCGCCACTTTGCAGATTCCACCTGTTCCAGGGAAGACAGATGAGGAGATGCCTCCGGGTGGCTGGACTTGGGCTGCGGACCTCATGCCTCGAGAAAGAAGGCCCAAGAAGTCGGGACCTCGCTCAAAGAGGGCACGGGATCAGCCATTGGAGAGTACTTAGATGTTGCGTTTTCTTATGGTGTTTTTAGCACTCAGTCCTCCAAAGGTGCTGCCCCCTCTGGACTTTGGGACTTCAGTAACTTCTGATGTCTATACTGCGTCCTCGGGTACCTGGCTTGCTACACTTCACACTGGCCACACGAGTGAAGGGGGACAGCCTTTACTGCAGTCCCGGGCTAATGTTTCATTGTAATGCTGGGGGTGGGCACTATATACCCCTCTCTCATGCTCTTGATCCCTGGCCCCTGTTGGATCTTATCCTCTTGTGGGGCCCGGATATGTCCCTTTCTGGGTGTTGTAAATGTTTCCTCACAATCGGCTTAACGGGTCCATGGGGTTGGGGTTAACATTTTCTTGCACTGTTACAATGGTCTGTTGGGGGGAGGGTAGGGTATGTGTCAGGACCCTGGTGTGTTGCGGGGGGGTTCTGGGACATCGGAGGAGCGACTTTGTTCCCCCGGCAGTCCTGGATTCCCTCAGTGGCCCACAGGGAACCAGTGGGTTTGTTAATTTTGAAATACCCATTTTGGTTCTCACACTGTATGTACTGCATACTGTGTGTGTGTGTGTGTGGGGGAGATTGTTATTGGGGGGGGGGGGGCCTGGCCGTAATGGGGAGCTGGTGTGTGTGTGGTGGGGGGGGGGGTTCCCATCCGTTCCTGCATGGCAGTGGCTCCGCCTACAGTTTAGTTTTTCTTGGAAGTCTGCCTCCCTGCGAAGTCCTCTCTCACCGCTCTCCTTGAGTGTTGATTGTTCTCCCTGACATGGTTAAGTTGGCTCAAGCCAAAATGTTTTCATGTTATTGGAGGGATATGGTTAATCCCTTCCTACCTGTGTGGTCCTTCCCCCTGCTCCCCACAAGTAGTGATTTCTATGGTTGAGTCGGGGTTTCCCGGCATAAGGGGCTATGCCAATTGTTTTTTCTACATGTGCTCTTACTTTTCCTAGCTCCCATATCGCTCTTTGGCCTTCTATTCTGTCCTTCCCTTTCTTCTCTCCTTCTCGTTCTTTGGGCTCTAGATGGGGTTTCGTGACGCCCCTGGTTGCTGTGCAAGGTCATGGCTGAGCGAGGTGCTGTGCATTGCTGCTCCTTTAATGGTAGGGGCCTTAATGTAACTGAGCGACAGCATGCTAGTCAGAGGATATCCGCAAGCACGTAGGAATACGGATGATTCAGGAGACTCATTTTGCGGGTGCCAGACATCTGTGGCTAAGTAATGCACATTTCCCTCACCAGTGGTATGCCTTTTCTGGGTCTAAATGCAGAGTAGCCACGTTAATACACCGCTCTGTTCACTGGGAGACTGATAGCTTGGCAGACCCTGGAGGGTCGTTTCCTTTTGGTTAAGGGCAGATTATCCTCCACTACGGTTATGCTAGCCAACATACACTTTCCAAATGCTGGGCAACTGTCCTTCTTGCGTACATTTTTGGACAAGTTGGACTCTTTCCGTGAGGGGAAATTGTTGTTGGGTGGTGACTTAAACTTCCCCCTTAATCCCTCTGTGGACTGTACACTCATGCCTCCTCTTCATACTGTACCTCTACTATCCGCAAGTTTACCTCTCTGCTCTCCTCTAATAACCTGTTTGATGTTTGGCGTTTAGAGCACCCTCAGGAGAGGAACTATACCTTTTATCTCATCCCTACGGAAAGTACTCAAGAATTGATTTATTTGCCTCTGAGCAGTACTCTTTACAGTATGTGGGGAATTCAAGCATTGGCACCATCAAATGGTCTGATCATGCCCCCATCTATGTTGACCTCTGGGACTTGGGGGGTAGATGTGGGTCATCTACCTGGCGGCTAAATGAGCTTTTGCTGGAGGACAAGGCAGTTGTAACCCAGGTGTGGAATAGACAGATTACTTTGACCACAATTTACCTGGTGACACGTCTGAATCTATTAGATGGGAGGCCCATCAGGCGACCATTAGGTGGGGAGTTCATACGCATTGGATCCCACAAGGAGCTCTGCAGGAGGCGCAACTCTGGTGTAGTTGGGGGGATTCTGTTGCATGGGGAAGGCATAGGAGAGGCTGGGCAGCATTGTGGCGGAGGGCGAACCTCACGTGGAGTCCCATTCTTCTCTCTTTCTTTTCTATTTTAAGTTTTCTTATACTGCTTTGGCTGGAGTGTTCTCTAAGCCTCACTCTTTTCTTCTCCTCCTGGCTCATTAATATCTGCTTCAGATATGAGAAGGGTCCAAGTCTTCTGATGGAGCTAGGTTTTGCCCATGATGACTCCTATGTGCAGAATGGGGAACATACACTTCTTTGGGCGATGCTGGATTATGTTTTGCACTATTTTGTGTGTGCGAAGCACACTATGTCATTGATCCTGTTTATTGATGTATGTCAATTGGTCTTTCCCTTTGTAATATGTTCTTACTTCAATAAATATTTGAAACTTAAAAAACACAAAAGACTTTACCGTCAAATGGAAAATTTGCAGTGGTTCTCCACTTTCCTCATATACGGATCGAACCAAGAGTCTGCCATCTTCCTGGTATTCATCATCTAGGCCCTTTAATATTGGTAAAAAAGCAACTAGTTAAAACACAGCAGAAGCCACCTTCAAAATGTATGAAGAAAAAAAAAAAAAGTTAGCACTTACATATACAGCAAAATCTTTTGGAGCACTTGTTATGTTGCCTGTTGGTGAGAGAGACTTTGGTATGTGCTCTAATGAGAAAGCTGTTGGGTAGATCATCATGGAGAGCCTGACAACAAGATATCCTTGGGCTCCCTTAAACGCCCAACAGTTTCCTGGGTACATATCCGGCTGAAAAACAAATTTTAAAGAGTTCAGGATATTTCAAAGCTATGGCTTTGTTGGGTCTTACCAATAATACTGAAACAAACATTTTTTGCAAACTGGAATAGTAGTAGTATACAGTCAGAAGGTACCAGAAAGGAATAAAGTCTTGGAAAAAACAAAAACATAGGATTACATGGATTCCCCTGCTGAATAAAACAAAGGTATTCCCACTACTGGGATATGGTTTTCATTCAAAAGGTAATACAGCTCAGTTTTATTAACAGCAATTTTTAATTCTGGTCACCAGGTGGCACTGGAACCTATTATGGATAGCAGTTGTGTATGGCAAGGAAATGCTCCCATGGACTGGTTTATAAAACTTTTTATGGGCACAGGTTGGCACTATTGCTAGCAGAAATAAGTCTGAAACGTATAGACACTTCAAAGAGAATAAACTCTACCCCCCCCCCAACACACAAAAGTTACCCATAGGTCCTGATTACCACTAACCTGTTCCAGCATTGTAGAGCTGCATGAGTAATCCATCCCACTGCATAAAATGATTGTTAGGCTCCTCTTCTGGTCTCAGACTGGCAGGGAATGAACTTTCAAATCCCCATAGTGCCAGTGCATTTGTGCAGAGCCAAAATCCCATGGGATTGCAGTTCTGTGCAAGCACACCAGTTATATGGAGTTTTGAAACAGCAGTCCCTGCTCCCATAGCACCAGTTGCTGATCAGAGAGCAGAAGGAGCCAGTATTATTCCCAAGAGCTACAGAACCAAGCTTGCAGTAGTCAACACATGACCAATCTTCTGGCTGGAATAGGTTGGAAGGGGGTTACTTTTACTTTAAGTGAAACAGTTTACTGCTTTTAACTCATGAACCAGATGTGTGAACAATGCGCTGCACACCCTTCTGGTCCTGAAGGGGTTAAATAGGACACCTCTGAGCCCTGAGTACCAGAGAAGTATGAAATGAATTGCACACATCTCAGACTGAAACAGTTAAGAGGTTGAAAACCTTTTAAGTCTCTTGCTTAATCACTGCTAAACCTGGTATCTACTATGGAAGACAGTTTTCCCAGTTTCATTGAACGAAAAAAAAAAAATGGATATAAAGATGGAAAGGCTTGTGCCACTGGTGCTTGTTTCTAAACTAAAAGGTTGTGACACACAAGTTCCTTATATAGCGCCGCTATTTGTATGCAGAATTTCATACAATATTTAGTCAGGCCCAGGAAAATTCAGAATGGTTCTTTATGCAGCATTTTTTAGAATATTTAGTCAGACAGGCATATTCGGAATGCTTGTTGTTTATGGAGCATTTATTTGCTCCAGAATTGCTCGGCTTCTCTTTGTGCCTTAGGGCAATTTTACTTGCAGAAATTTTCTTTACATCAAACTCGATATTAACATTGAAGGCCTTATGTAGAAAGCCAAAGAGGCGATGTTCTCAAGCAAACCAAATCCCAAATGGTTGAAATAAAAATCCAGCAAATTCCCTCCAATTTAAATGGGGCTCTTATCCCCTTGAATGCTAGAGGGGTCTCCAATTAATGCATTGCTTCAAAATGGAGAACACTAGCATTCAAGAACTTAGAAGGTTGGCTGAAATCAAAGGGAATTTGCAGAGTTTTTAATTCCCCCTATTGCTTGCTACAGAATTGCACCTCTTCAGTTTTCTGCCCAAGATCCTAAGGAGTTTATGCACAGAAGAAAACAGGTGCATATGGTTTTGTGTCAGAATTGCAGCACCAGAGATACAAAAATGGCATTTCTAGACTCAAAACAGGATTTTATTGTACTTGTCATTAAATCCTTTTCTCTTTAGTCCGTATGGAACACAGGAACCATGTGGTTGAGCTCCCTCCTCCAGGAGAGCAGGGCACTTCAAAAACACAGGGTCTTTGGGGAGAAGACTCCTTCCTCTTCCTCCAGTTCAACCCCCAGCCCACCAGATTCATACCACAGAAAGAGACCCAAATGAGGAAAGAAAAGGAAGCCCCTATACTAAGCCCTGAGAGGGCTCCTCTGCCTGGGGAAGGAAACATAGGAAGGTTTTTCTCCAGGTGTGAGTTGTGTGTTCCATACAAACCAAAGAGAAAAGTTAATTAAAATCCTATTTTCTCTCATGTCCAATGTGGAGTATATGAACCATGTGGATATACCAAAGCATCCCAAAGGTTCCAGGGAGGGAAAGGAGAAAATGCACTTCCCCTATTACAAGGCTGTCCAAGTTCAGTCCAAAAGGGCCACCAACAGGCCAGTATTTAAGGATTTCCCTGATTAAGCACGAGAGTCAGACAAAATGAATGACCCACCTAAGGATAGCAATGGTGACTTTGGATGCTGCCTGACCCACTCTAGGTCCCTCATGGATGACAAAAACACACACAGATTCAAGCCTTGCAGAAAGGTGCACATAATACTTAAGGAATTGCATCCCATCTTTGGAGCTCTTTTTCCTGTTTGGATGAGGGGGCAAGACAAAAGAAAGGCAATAGGATCTTGATTCATGTGAAAATCTGAGACAACTTTGGGTAAAAACTCCTGGGAGGTATGAAGTACCACATTGTCCTGGTAGAAAACCAGGAAAGGAGGTTTGCAAGAAAGCTTGCAACTCAAACTCCCCGGATAGACAACCAAAATAAGATAGTCGTGAGCAACTGTTCAGAGGGACTCTATAGATCAGTGGTTCTCAACCCATGCCCTCAGTGGCTATTAACAGGCCAAGATTTGAGAATTTCCTTTTAAGAGCACATGTGAGTTAATCAATATGACTGAGCCTCTGATCAACACACTTGTGTTCTAGCAGGGAAATTCCTAAGTAGTGGCCACTGAGGGCATGGGTTGAGAACCTCTGCTATAGATCACAAAAACCTATCATAGTTCCCAAGAAACAGACTCCTGTTAGGTGTCCTCCATTCCTACCAGAGGTACCTTGTTCTAAGGAATGGTGAGGATGAAAAAGAGCAACCTCTTTTTTGCCTCTCTTGAAAATATCATGGGAAGAATTACTAGAATCTGACTTCCCTGACACCTTAAGCACTTCTAGGATATCCAGAATAAGACCCACAATGGAAGAACCAGGGTTTTCCCTCACAACAATCTCCAACGGACAAGGAGGACAAATCCAGGTTGTCCACATCAGTTTCCCATTCCTCAGTGGACAGATCCCAAATAATGGCAGAATCATCCTCTGAAATAGCTAAAGTGCCTTTTGTGAGGCACAGGGTGGTCCAGAGATCATAAGTGTAAGACCCCCTTGAACAGAAGTAGGGAGAGAACTCACTGTGCAAATTAAGGCCTTAACCTGTGCAGGCTCCTATTTAATTTATGTAGGCCACAGAACAAGAGGGACAGAGTTCCAGAATATTCCCTAGTAAGATCAATCTGGCATGAGGACGTTCGCTAAAGTCTGCTGGATATTGTGCTATGGTCTGCACACAGTTTTAAGGAATAAGGACACTGTATAGTTCCACACATACGCGCTAGTGATTATATGGCCACCTGTCTATTTTTGACAGAATAAACTGGTAGATTGAAGACACCTGTACTGCAACACAATAAATCAGATCATAACATTCACCTGTCTACAGGAGGATAGTGGATGGTATAGATACAAGAAAAGGTTCACTTCCATCTGTTCATTCCTCTGGCAGAAAGTACAAGGTACATATGCACAGAGGAGGGGCCAAGTTTCACACACCAACTCCAATGACCAACATGCCAGTAGGGGATAACATTTAGACATATCAGTGTGTTCTTAAGGAGTCATGTTCCATTACTGTCAGGCGTCTCAGTATAAGTCTCATGAACTGTTAAGTCTTATAAATAAATACTAAAGGTATATTGGTATGCACTGTGTGGATTATGTTCAGTTTCTAATGAGAACGGACAGCCACCTCAGAACAAGTCACATGGACCGATAAGATAAGGATACAAATCTTATCTGCATGTGGAAAAAAGGGAAAGGTCTTTAATCTGCAGTAAAATACCTATAATCACTCATGAGATGGAGTGTAATAGGGACAAAAATCCATGCACTGCAAATGCACAGCTCTTGGACAGGAAAAACAATGTAATGTTTCTAGGAGGAAATCAGCACTCTACCTCCTTGACTGGACTTAAAGAAAAACTGTCTGGTGCCTCGTGGGTAAACTAGTGCCGGGGGGGGGGGGGGGGGGGGGTTGGAAGGAGTTGTCTTGTGATCATTAAGTGCCTGCCTCCTGGTAGAGAGAAGTTTACCCACAGTGTTCCCAAATAAACACAAGAGAAACATTGACCCACATGTCCATTACTCTAAAGGGAGCTTTTAACCCCTTCGATGCTAGAAGTCTTCAACTTATAGCAAATCAAGAAGTTGGAGAAATCTAAATCAAGGAGTTAAAACCCCACTTAAATCAATAGGAAGATTTCTCCCTAATGTGTAGTTTAGTTGCTTCACAATCAGTCCTCTAGTTTTGTGGATAAATACCTTCCGACCATCAAGCTTACCTGTATTACCACTCTTGGAGACTGCGAAAAATACCACAGTGGGATGCCAAATAGGCTCATGAGAGCAGTTTTAGTTTCATAAGTCTCTGAACAACGAGTACCCAGGATACTGCCACCTTTATTAAACAAAACAAAAAAACATTAAAGAACACAGAAGCCAAGCAATAGTACATACAACAGAAATTAACATTTCTACAATTCTGTAATGCAGTTACAAAATAGGATTTTAGTGTCACTTACCTGTTAAATAAGTCTCTTCAGTCCATATGGAACACAGGACATCCACCCAGAGGAAGGAGAAGAGGGAAAAAAAAAAAAAAAAAAAAAAAAAAACACAAAAAAAAAAACGTTTCCTTCCCCGGGCAGTCTAGTCTTTTTAAAGTCTTAAGACCTCTCTTTCTTTTCACTATGGTTGTTTTGCCATGCTGCTTGTCGCACATGAATCTGGAAGTGGGGGTTGAGCTGGAGGATGAGGGAGTCTATCCCCCCTTTCCCAAGACACTGTCTTTTGTGATGTGCCCTACCATCCTGGAGTAGCTCAATCCCATGGATTCTGTGTTCCAGAAGGACTAAAGAGAAGGATTTAACAGGTGACCCTAAAATTCTATTTCTTTTATGTCCAATATGGAATGCAGTAACTATGGAGATATACCAAAACAACCCAAAGATTCCAGGGAGGGAAAAAAGGAGGAAACACTTCTCCCATGATACCAGCGTTCCCCAGGATCAAACTGGATCCGTATAACTGCAGGTGTCAGTGGACACAGAGCTAGCAAAGCACTGAAAAGCCAACTGGGCTTAAAACTACTGATCAACCGGGCAGAAGATGAAAAAGAAGAGTCCTCAGATGGGCAAAACTGACTGAAGGACCTTCCAGACAAAGCTGGCCTCATCTGTTTGGTGAACATGTGCAAGGAGCACCATGTTGCAGCCTTGTACAGCTGAAGCCTTCTTATAGGCCTACGAAGCACCCACAGATCTGGTTCATTGCACCAAGTCAGTCTTGTGGAAAGGTTGGTGCAATGCACAAACTATTTAATACCAAGCGCACTGTCCAGCAGATGAGATACCTCATGCATGGACAAAGGATCAGGGAAAAAAGGAAGACCAACAGTCTCCTGATTGATGTGGAAGTCTGAGACAACCATGGACAAGAACTCCTGCGAGGTATGAAGTACCACCTTGTCCTTGTGAAACACCAGGAATGAGGGCTTGTAAGGGAGCTTGAAACTCAGACCACCCCCTAACAGAGACTACTGCCAAAAGAAACACCATCTTCAGCGAAATATGACTCAAAGAAAATCAAAGCCAGACTCCAAAAGGTGGCCTCTGAAGGACACCCAAGATAAGACAGATCAAAACGGAGGAATGGGATACCAAGACCAGGAAAAGGCATGAGCCACCCCCTGAAGAAGCCAAGGCCAGTCTCTCTACATCCTCATACCACATGGGTCCCTGAAGCAGCAACTGCTTTGGTCGACAGGCAGATTGGCTCCTAAATGGAATGGTAAGGTATGCAAACCAAGCCTGCCTGGGCCAGAATGGGACAATTAGAATGATTAACACCTTCTACATCCTGATCTTCAGGATCACCCTAGGGATGAGAGGAATCAGGGGAAACTGAACAGCTGAAAGGTCCATGGAATGGACATAGCACCCACTGCAAAGGCCAGAGGATCCCCTAGACCAGTGGGTCTCAACTCCTGTCCTTAGGACCCACCAACAGGCTAGGATTTGATGATTTCCTTGTTAGAGCACAGGTGAGTTAATCAGTATGACTGAGCCTCTGATCACCACACCTGTGCTCTAGCAGAGAAATCTGTAAATACTGTTAGTGGGTCCTGTGGACAGGAGTTGAGAAACACTGCCCTAGACTGTGCACATAAAGAGGGCACAGATGGTTGCCATCAGGTCTATTGCTGAAACACTTCAGTGTTGAACTATCTGGGAGCTTCACTCAGATGCGTACTACCCGTTCCCTGGATACCAGTCTTTTCAACCAGGGAAGCCTGGCTATGTTTTCCCTTCTGGGAACGTGGACTGCAGAGACGGCCAGGACACGTGCCTCTGCCCATTGACTGAGATCCTTCACATCTCTCCTCTCTCTTGCTGAGAGACCCCCATAGCTGTTTATGTACGCCATCACCATCGATTTGTCCGAGCCCTTAACGGGGACCCTGGGAGTAACTGGGACCAGTGCATGCAAGAGGGCCAGACAAAACTGCTTGGGTGTTCCGGACTGTTGACAGAAAAGACTGCTCCCCCTGTTCATCAGGGTTCCCAGGTGCCCCGAGGTCTCAACCCCCACAAACACTTTCCCCTCGAGGGTGTCAAATCTCTTTCCCAGAAACACCAGTACCTGGCTGAGAATCCAACAGTGATGTACCAGAATGTGGGCACACTCTGATATGGAGTGCAGAGACATCTGGAAGGAGCCCTGATCAGGACAGTGTATGAGAAATGCTTTCGGCACGAATGTAAACAGCCAGAGCCACCATGCTTTTGGTGAAGATTGTGGGCTCCTGAGCCAGGCCAAACTGAAGAGCTGTGAACTGGTAGTGATTGCAAGCAAACACACAGGAAGCATTTACCCATTTGCTCTTTCAGAAGCAGAGTGACTCTGCACACTGCTGTGAGGTTCATTATATATGTACCATGTTTCTACAGCCCAAATGTCTAACTTAAATTATCTACATTAAAATGCAATCTGCCACTTTTCTGCCCACTCATGTTATCTAAATCCTTCTGCAGAGAAAAAACAACCAGCCTTGTATGTATTTCCTTGCACAGCTTAATGTCATCAGCAAAGACTGACACTAAAATCAATTCCCATTTCTAGATAATTAATAAATTAAAAAGCATTGGGCCCAGGACTGAACCCTGTAGCACATCACTTACAACTTTAGACCAACTTGAAAGGTTAGCCTCACCACCTTCACCATCTATTTCAAATCTCCAACAGCCGTGTAAGAGGGTGTTATCGGTTGATGTTATTTTGTTATAGTGACAACTGCAATAAAGTCATCAACCACTTAAACCCCAGAAGTGCCAGAGGGGAAAATGCATCACCACTTAATGCACTGCATACCCCTGGCACTCAAAGGGCCAATCTGTCACATTCAGCCCGGAGATGACCCATTCAAATACAAAAAAAAATTCAAAAGGGAAACAAAATATCCATTCCTCCATCTACCTTTCAATTAATGTCCTGACCGTGTCACAATCAAACAAAATTATTCTAAAGAGGAGACTGCATGAGCCACCCTACTTGGACAAAAGGATTGCACATCAGGGAGCAAGAGAATGTGCCAGTTGAAAAGAACAGAAATAGAAATCTGATCCTTGATGGAACTAACACTACTAAGGACAAGACTACTGGAAGCCAAAATAGGGCACAAGCCTCTGTCAGGGACAAAACCCTATGATAAGCTTTGGAAGAAAATATCTTTCTACACTGGAGAATTATATCATGCTGGCCTCAAGAGCTGAACAGTCAAACCTAGCTTCTCAACCCACGGGTGGCATAACAGGCCCTAATTCAGAAGGTCCAGACGCAACGAAAGGCGAAAAGGCTCTGCCATGAACAGCTTGAGAAGATTTGAAAACCAAGCCAGACTGGGCCCAGAATGATAGGAACAGTCAAGCGTGCTCACAAAACCCTGGAAACCAGGGGGATTTGAAAGAAACATACACCAGAGGAGAATTACACATGACTGCCATTGCATCCACTGCAAGCCAGACAATCCCGATACCTGACAGAACTAAAGGCTCTTTCTGTAGCTTGACAGACAACCAAGTTGAAAATTCTCTGAGCTCCCAATTTCTAGAATCCATGTAATGGCAACTGAGAAAGTCTGCCACTACATTTTCTACCCCTGGAACGTGAACCGCAGAGAGGGCCAGTATGCGGGCCTCAGCACACAAGAGGGTCTTCCAAACCTTGGCCCAAGCTGACAAGTTTTTGCTTCCCACTTGGTGGATAATGTAAGCGAATGCAGTCTCTGACCATCTGCACTGGGGGCACTAGAAGGATGGCATAGTCGATACCACAGTACAATTGGGAATGACAAACTGACAACCCATTGTCAGATGGAACCACTGAAGCCACCAGCGAAGGTTCTTCACCTGAAGGGACAGGAATGACATGAGAGAGGAGACCAATATCGGGACCAGTTCCTGAGAACGTTCTGTTGCAATTCCCTCATATGGAAGTGTGAAAAGGGAACAGCCTCCAGAGCAGACACCAAGTAACCCAGCATCATCTTGTTCTTCCGCACCATCGTGAATGGCCAGGATATGCCCGAGACACAGACTGAATCTTGTCTGGAAGAAAGGGCATTGGAATGCATGACCAGGAAATTAAGGACCTGGGAAGGAACCAGATTTTTTTTTTTTTTTTAAACAGTTTGCAACCATGCTGCACCAGATAACCTCTGAAGGAGCCTTGAGTAGAAAGTTATCTAGGTAGAGAGTTAGTGGATCTTCTGGGCATGGATGAGAGAACCCTCGGAGCAGACCAGACAAAATGGGAGGCCAGTGAACTAAAAGTGACTGCCCTGAAATACAAAGCATAAAAAGCACTGATCTGGATGGGTTGGGATGAGCAGACAAGTGCCCTGCAGTTCCAGGGAGCCCAGAAACTCTCCTGGACACATAGCTGCAACGACAAATCACAAACGAAACTTAACTGTGATGCCAACAAAAACTGGTTGAGCCACCAAGTCCAGAAAAGGATGGCATGCGCCATCTTATGGAAACGATGAATAGATTTGACGAGAAACCTCTGAAACATTCCCTCGGAGGAACCGGGGCATACCCCTTTTTTCCTAGCAAGGAAGAAACTACATCTAGAAATAGACTTCCACTATCTAGATTCAGTGCAACTCTGTAGAAGAAAACACAGTGAGTGAGAAGGGACTAAGTTTACTTGGCAATATTCCAAAATCACGGGCAAAAATCACTGGTCACCGAAATTGTCCATGGACTTTGGGGGGGGGGGGGGGGGGGACAAAACAAAAAAAAAAACCAAAAAACAAAAACAACAAATAAAACAAAGGTAAGACCTGACAGGCAGAGATGGACCAGGACACCACGAGTCTTGTGGACGTAGACAGGTCAGCCTTAAGCTGCTTAGCAGTCTTCTTAACTCCTGAAGCCTGCTTGAGTTTTAGGGTAGGACACCTACAGAAACTGGCATCCAAACTGGCAGGAGTAACGAAAGCCACATTTTGGAAAAAAGGCACACATAGGAGTCACTTGAGGCAGGTACCATAAGCCCTGACCTGGAGAAGGTCATCCATCATGGTACTTCAGGAACACAATTGTTTGGCCACAAAGGGAAGCAAATCCAGAGTTCTTGGAAGATTAGTCCATGTGAGATGTGCAGCCAGTGAAAAAGCAGAGGATTTCCCTGAGAACCTGGCAGCACCAGAAATATAAAGCATTCACTTCCAGGACCTTGGAATGCAGTGCCATAGCTCCATCCTTGACAGCATCCCCTTGGATTGGCATCCAAAAGTTAATCTCCTCAGACAGCTTATACCTCTAGTCGGTGCTGTATCTTGGCCTTGGCCTGCACTTTACAGGGGGCGGCATAAAAAGCAGCCCCTATCCAGCAAAATATGTCTTTATTCCGGTCTCTGCATGAAAATGTCCACCAATGCTTGGCAAGTTGTTGCGCATGCATCAGGACTCTTCATATCGGATCTTGGCACATACGCACATATGGGAGAGGTGGGTGAGTGTGTCATGCAGCAATGGAGCTAAACACTAGGAGAGCTCCCGCCCCCTTCCTTTTTGGAGTCGGACTAGGGCTTGTGCACGTGCGGGTGTCTGTGCAACTGCCAGAGCCAGTAAAACTGTGGTGCACATAAGATAAGGGTCACAGGCCCAGTAGTTAATGAAAGCTTTTGGCCTGAGCTCTTGAATAATGTGGATTGCTTGCAGGAATCTGAATCCTGCTTGTGAAAAAGGCACAACATGACTGAGAAAACAAATATTGGCACTGACTCAGAAGCTCCCAGGCACCTCTGACATTTTACATGGCAACATGATAGCAGGCAGGCAGTGGTTTACTGAAGTGTCGCCTCGAAAGCAGGGACAGTCAAAAGTGACAAAAATGTTGCCGGTGTAAAAATAGCGACCTTATTATCATGTCGCCATGTAACATGTTGGAGGTGCCTGGGAGCTTCTGAGTCAGTGCCAATATTTTTGTTTTCTACGTCACCTTGTGCCTTTTTTTCACAAGCAGGATTTGGATTATAAATAACACTTCAACCGCTGAGTGCCAGAGGGGTGTCCAATGAGGAGCAATGCGTTGGACATCTGATAGACTCATACTGAAAGGGTTAACAAGCATATAACGGGAACCCAAGACGCTGGGGTGTCCTGGGCCGTCGCCACTGGGTCTTCTCTCCTTAAGTCGCCTGGGCGATGTCGATTGGACTGGTCGTATGTCACATGAGAGCCTGATCGACCATGGAGTTGGTGCTTCTGGAGTTCGACTCCGGGTCGAACAAGGACGGCTGGTCGAATGTCGCTGGATAACAGGATCGACTGATGTGCGGGAACCCCGGGACGGCGTTGAACAGATCTACACCCGGTCGAACGTTGAATCTCTGGCATTGCGAGTCAAGCTGAAGTCAGAACTCCTGGGAGCGAAAAGTGAATTAGCCCTTTGTGCCTTTTGGGATGGGAGTCAAAGCGGACTCTTTGGAACATCCAGGCAAGCACGACACAGGAGACTGCTTACTCCAAACGAACACACTTTATTGAACAGAGTCAGCCTTTTTATACAGGTTTAGACCCATCAACTCAGGGGGTGGATCAATGAACACAAAAGGTCAGCAACAAATGGCATAAACTAAATACAAAGAACCAGAAGTGATTACATTAACTCACAACAGGGGATCTTCATACAGTACACAATAGCAGAGTGACTGGAGGGGCTGGAATACACATCTTTGGGGACAATGGTCTGCGGCTGTTAGTTGACCCAATATCCTCCATAGTTCGAGTGTTTGTTGTCCCCCAGGGCCCCAAAAAGGTCATAAACCCAACACCAGTCTCTAGTAATGGCCTACGGCCCATTACAAAGCATCTTTATAAATGTTAAAGAAATCTTCTCAACACCGTCCTGGTAGTGCAAGGGTGTAAGGTACTGTACTTGAGACCTCAAGCGGCAATATTTAATTCACCGCGCACAGTTTTGACAGGGGGTGACATGGGAATCATTTATAAGGCACCCATTTTTGGCACAGATGAGACAACATTTTGATGATGTATGTAGCCTTGTGACGGTCGGCATGTAGCAGATGACATTGCAATAGAATACCGCTTGCAGTATATAGGAGCACAGGAATAAAACCACTTGGAATGGATTGTATAATTTGCAATGTATGCTGCTGGGACAGCATTTTATTAGTGAACCCCCTGGTTGCATGAGGTAATTATGCATAAAGTAGTTGTGTGTGAGAAATGCTCAGAGATTCTGAGCCTCACAAATAACTACCTCATGGATAAGCTACCTGTTATCAGGGGGTTGGTTCACTATCAAAATGCTGTCCCAGACTCCCAGCACCATACATTACAAATTATGCAATCTAATAGTTATGCAGAGTGAGCTCTGTTTGTCGCTCTGTCACTCAAATATTTTAATATATATGGCTGTTTGGGTCTTTGGGGTTGGGATATTAATGCAGTGTATGACTGGATTGAAATACTATGTGGATTACTTGCAGTGTATATAGGGCAGAAACAGGAATACCACTTGGATAATCCAAGTGGTATTCCTGTTCCAGTGCGATACACTGTAACCCTTTAAGGCACAGAAGAGGGTGCATTTCTTCATCACCTTGTCCTTAAATGGTTCAAATATGTTTTCTCTATTCTTGCAATAAAGTGAGGCCAATGTAATGTATAAAGAATAACTGGAGTAACACTGAGGCAAACAATTACCACAGAGGATAAATAAAAACCATGAAAAACAAAAACCTCATTGGATTTAAATGAGACTGTTAACCCATTGAATGCTAGAAGGTCTCCAATGCCTTGCGTTGCAAGGTATTGAAGACCTATCATTCGAGGATTAAAAAAGCCCCATTAAAATGAATAGGGGTTTGTATGTGTTCCATGAGGTGTGATTGGTTTAACCATTGATCAAGTTTCTGGTGACAGCATTGTTTTTATTTATATTAGTCTTCTAGAAGTAGAACCTTCAAGAGAGATGGAAGTAATAAGCTGTTTGGGGACAGTGATGGCACAGACAAGCTGCTTGGGAGAAAAGTTGGTACCGACAAGCTGTTTGGGTGTAAATATGGCACCGATGAGCTGTTTGGGGACAGAGATAGAGATCACTGGCAAGCCAGTGCTATCTCTGTCCCCAAACAGCTAATCAGTGCCATATTTACACCCAAACAGTTTGTTACTGCCATCTCTGTCCCCAGACAGCTTGGCAGTGAGGGACAGAGATGGAACTGTGAAGGAATGGGTGGGACCAAAACAGAAAGGGGTGTGTTTTTGGAGGAAGGGGTGGCACTTAAACAGGAAGATGTGTGGCCTGGGCAGGAAGGGGTGGGGGCAAATGAAGATTGGAGAGTGCATGATTTTAGTCAGGCCTAGGGCAGCACAAATAGAGAAATTTTGCTTACCGTTATTTCCTTTTCTTCTGTGTATCTCCACGTCACTGAAATAATGGGATTACTTCCTGCCTCCAGCTGGTAGGACCATAGAAAGTTTAAAATGGACTCCTCCCCCAACCTCCTCAGTTATACCTTTGTCCAAGCTGAAACGGTACATAAGCACATATTAAGGTTAAGGGTGGGTGTGACGTGGAGATACACAGAAGAAAAGGAAATAACGGTAAGCAAAATTTCTCTATTTCTTCTGTGTACTCCCCGTCACTGAAATAATGGGAACTTCCCAAGCAAAAAAACATAAGGGGTGGGGAATCCACATAAATATAAGCAGCATTATCACATAACATCAGAGGATAATAATAATAAAAATAAGAGAAAAGATGGGGAGAATCTTACCCTTTTATTGAGGGATCACTGCTTGCAGGATTCCTCTTCCAAATTTTGCATCCGCAGAAGCCTCTATATCCAACCTGTAGTGCTTAATAAAGGTTAAGATAGAGGACCATGAAGCTGCCTTACATAAGTCTTCGGCAGAGGCGTTGGCTCTTATAGCCCATGAAGTGGCTACAGCTCTGGTAGAGTGAGCTTTTAATTTAAGTGGCGGCTCCAATTTTGCCTCTACGTAAGCAGAGATAATGCACTGTCTAATGCATCTAGCAATAGATTGTTTGGATGCAGAATAACCCTTTCTTTTCCCATAGTACTGAACAAAAAGGGAGTCTGATTTTCTAAAATCTGCTGTTCTCTGAAGGTAAGAGGAAAGACACCTGACTAAATCTAGAGAATGCAGTCTTACCTCTTTTACACCCTTTGGGGAAGAACAAAAGGAGGGAAGAACTATTTCTTGATTCTGACTGAGCTCCGAAACTACCTTTCCCCTAAAGGATGGCTTCATCCTGAGAACTACTTTATCCAGGTGAAAAGATAGATAAGGAGCCTGGCAGGAAAGGGACTGTAACTCATTAACTCTTTTGGCAGAGGTTATGGCTGTAAGAAAAATTGTTTTCCAGGTTAAATGTTTTAAGGATACCGTGTCAATTGGTTCGAATAATGGGGAATCCACCAGTTGTGTCAGGACCACATTTAAATCCCAGGACGGGATTATTTCTCTGAGTCTTGGACGAATCTTCTCTATTGCTCTGACAAATCTCCTTATTAGGGCATCCTCAGCCCAGTGTTTTGTCATAACTGCTGAAATGGCGGAGATCTGGACTTTTAAAGAGGCTGGGCTTAGCCCCATATCAAAACCCCTTTGTAAGAAATCCAAAATTATTGGGGCAGTAACCTGATCCTTACTGATCTTATTCTTGATGCACCAGGCTCTAAACACTTTCCAGACTCTGTCATAGATCTTAAGAGTGGATTTCTTTCTGCCTGAAAGAATCGTATCTGCTACCCTGTCTGATATTCCCTGGGCTAATAGAGCTTGCCGCTCAATCTCCAGGCTGTTAGACGGAAAAATTTTGGATGCGGATGAAATAGAGGTCCCTGTGTTAACAGATCTGCTCTCTCTGGCAGAGTCCATGGATCCTGACTTGACATCCTGACCAGGTCTGAGTACCAAGTGCGCCTTGGCCATTTCGGGGCTATCAATATGACCTCTGCTTGCTCCAATCTCACTTTCCTCAGAACCTCTCTGATTAGAGGAATTGGCGGAAAGATGTAGGCTAGGGAGAATTTCCAGGAATGCCTCAAGGCATCCTGGCCTAGGGCCGAGTTTGTTTTCCATCTTGTGAAAAACTGCTGACATTTGCAATTCTCTGGGCTTGCCATAAGATCTATTACAGGGGCTCCCATCCTTCTGGTAATCTGGATAAATACTTCCTGATTTAAGGACCATTCTCCTGGGTGAATTTTCTTTCTGCTCAAGTAATCTGCCTGAACATTCTGAGACCCTGAAATGTGGGAAGCCGTGATTGCTACCAGGTTTTCTTCTGCCCACTTGAACATGCTTGTCAGCTCTTTGTTTAGAGCTGCACTCCTTGTTCCCCCTTGATTTTTTACATACAGGACTGCTGACATGTTGTCTGACCTGATGTGAACCGCCGAGTTTTTTAAGAGATGCTTGAACTTTAGTAGAGCGTATCTTATTGCTCTGAGCTCTAATACATTTATGTGCAGGGATCTCTCTTCTTTTGACCATAACCCCTGAGTTGATCTTGATGCCCAGACGGCTCCCCAGCCTAGAGAACTGGCGTCTGTGGAAATGATGTTCCATGCTGGCTCTGTTAGAGATGTGCCCTTTCTTAGGTTTTTTTCCCTTGTCCACCATAACAATTCGTGGCGAACTTCTGGTGTTAGTTTTATTCTCTGCAGAGGGTTTTGATGATGCTTGTCCCAATGATTCAGGAAATAGCACTGAAGATGCCTCGCATGAAACCTGGCCCAGGGTACCACCTGAATGGCTGACATCATGATACCCAGACACCTCATGAAAATGTGGGCAATATGGCTTTTCTTTTTTCTGAAATTTTTTACATTTTTCACAATATTCCTGATCCTGTCTTCTGTTAGTGATATAAGAGGTACTAGGGTCCTGAATCTCATACCTATGAAGACCAGATCTTGAGTTGGGGACAGATGGCTCTTCTGTTTGTTTATTACCCAACCCAGGTTTGACAGATGTTCCAACACTATCTTTGTGTTGATAGTTGCCTGGTTTTTTGACTGGGACACTAACAGAAGGTTGTCTAGGTAAGGAATGACCAGGATCCCCTTTTTTCTTATTGGTTCCAGGGCTGCAGCTAAAACTTTTGTAAACACCCTTGGGGCCGTGGAGAGCCCGAAAGGGAGAACCCGAAACTGAAAATGCTGATCCCCCAAGGCGAATCTTAGATACTTTCGATAATGTTTTCTTATCTGAATATGAAAGTAGGCATCTTGAAGGTCTATTTTGGAGAGGAAACTGCCAGGGGGAACTGATCTTATTACTGAATTTACTGATTCCATCTTGAACCTTTTCTTTTCCAGGCATGAATTGACTGCTTTCAGGTCCAGGATGGTTCTGATTGAGCCTGAGGGTTTTGGAACTGTGAACAGGACGGAATAAATTCCCTTGAACCTCTGATCTACTGGAACCTGTTGAATGGCTCTCTTTTCTAAAAGGGACTGGATCTCCAGGAACAGAAGCTTTTTCTTCCTGGGACTGGAGGGAATTTTTGAATTTAAAAATCTGTGAGCTCTCGGGGTCTGAATGAAGGGGAGCGGGTATCCCATTTCCAGAATTTGGTGGACCCAACGGTCTGAAGACTCCCATTGGGCCTGAAAAAAATGCAGGCGACCCCCTACCTGCTCTGGAAATGGCCTCCGCTGACCTTCAGAACTCCTTTTTAAACTGCTTCTTGGGGAAATCCTTCCTGTAAGTTCCCCTGGATGACTGATAAGAGGATTGTCTCCTTTGGTCAAATTGCCGACCTTGATACCTTTTGGAGTCACGAAAGGAATATGACTTATTCCTATAAGACGAAGATCTAGGAGGAGATCTCTTCTTTCTCTCCTGAGGGAGAAAAGCACTCTTTCCTCCTGATAGTTTTTTAACTATCTCCTCAAGTTGTTCACCAAACAACATTTCTCCCTTAAAAGGGAGGTTGACTAATTTTGATTTAGAAGAGACATCCGCGCCCCAAGGCCTCAGCCATAGAGCCCTTCTTGAAGCAATGGAGAGAGATGAACTTCTTGCCCCTAATTTAACTGAGTCCAGAGAGGCATCACAAACAAAATTATTTGCTTCCTTAATAGCAGCTACTTCCCTGGCTAGTTTAGATCTTGACACCCCTGATTCAATATTTTCTTCCAGGTTGGTAAGCCAAATCCTCATGGCCCTAGAAACACAGGCCAGGGCGGTAGCAACCTGCATGTTGCTCCCAATGAGGGTAAACTGCCTCTTCAGGGAAGACTCCAGCTTTCTGTCCATGGCATCCTTAAGGGATGAACCATCTTCTAGAGGAATGGTGGTATGCTTGGCTAATCTAGATACCGCTGCATCTACCTTAGGAGGAGACGTCCAGCTCTTGGTTTGGGCTTGATCAAAAGGATACATCTTTCCAAATCTTTTAGTGACAGAAGATCTTTTGTCTATCTTCTGCCATTCGTCTGTAACAATATCTGTGATAGACTGATGAACTGGAAAAGTTAGGGCTGGTTTCTTGGAACCCACAAAAGCCGCATCCATGATGCCTAACTCCTTTTGTTCATCTACTAAACCCAGTGATTTACGCATAGATTTTAGAAAAGCCTCAATTTTATCCAGGGCAAATTCACCTGAATTCTCTGTAATCTCCTTCTTCTTCCTCAGAGACTGAGTCCGAATCTGCTTGACTATTCTTTTCCTCATTATACAAGGCCCCAGGGGAAGAGGGACCTTCACCCGGATCCTCTAACCTTTGTCTTTTTTTTGGGGTTTAAGGAATCCTGCATAGCTGAGAAGGTCTCTTGCATTGAGACCTTCATCCAGGAGAGGAAATCCTGAAATTGTCCTGGCATATCCTGCAAGGCCATTTTTTTCATACAATCCTGGCAAACTTTAGAAGAGTCAGCAACTGGAAGTTTTTTTATCACAGTTGGCACAAGATTTCATTTTTTGGGATTTTTCCTCCTTAGGGGGGCCTGCCTCAGCCTTGTCCTTACTAGAAGAGGGCTTACTAGAAGACATGGTCTAAAACTTAACTTTTAATCCTAATAACTCTAAAACATGTAAAGAAAAATAATAATCCTACCTGCAAGGTGCAGCCTGCTTCTTTTATCCGGCGTGCGTTCCACAGCTGAACCGCTCATGTGACTCAGTGGAGACAGAAGACTCCGTCCACAGCCAGCACTTCCCCTCCCGTTCTGTGCGCACAGCGTGCGACTCACGCTGGAACGCAGCATGCATGCAGCCCTTCCTGCCAACAACGTGTTATGCTCTTTCCCAGGCGTCGCTCCTGTGCTGGCTGAGCAAACAGGAGGAAGATCGCCTGAACGAAGGGGAACCCTTGTCTGATCTGGACAACATCAGTTTCCTCTGCTGGGGCATAACCGAAGAGCACTCCGGTGCTTGTGCGGCGTGGAGCAAGATCAACCCGGCCGCATATGAAGAAACGGTACGCTTTTTTTTTTTTTTTTTTTTTTTAAACAAAACGGAGGCTCGCGCCTCCTGTCCATCCAGCTGTAGGACCAGAAAAAAACTGAGGAGGTTGGGGGAGGAGTCCATTTTAAACTTTCTATGGTCCTACCAGCTGGAGGCAGGAAGTAATCCCATTATTTCAGTGACGGGGAGTACACAGAAGAAAACCTAAATACACCACTGCCTCTAGTAACCCATGCAGTGGCAAAATGTACAAAATTAAGAAAAAGTCCATCAGGCTTCTTTCATTCTTCCAGTAGAACCTGGTCTAAGGAATGAGGAGGAGGAAAAAAATAGTACCTCCGTTTTGCATCTCTTAAAGATGTCAGGGGAGGAGAAGCCGGAGCCAGAAGCCTATGGGATAGCAAGAGTTTTCAGGATGGCCTAAAGGGGAACTATCACCAAAGAACATCTTACTCATTTGAAAGCGGGAGCAAGAAAACAAAAAGTAGTTTTGTTTGTTTGTTTTTTTTATGCCACTTTTCTCAATGACTGCAGCACCGGCAGGCAAACCTGTCGGCATTATATGCAAACCAGAACCTTCCCATTTTCCTACAGCAGTGCATCTAAACAGCTGCCTGTAGGCAGCAACGGCATGAAGGGACAAGATGGGCAATGAATACACAGTAAAAAGCACCTGCTGTACTTATCAGTGCAGGGCGTTGCTTTTTACAGTGTATTAATTGCCCTGCTTGCTTCTTCATATCATATATATAGACCCTCAGCAAAGAAGCTAATCAGCTTCATAGAAATTCCCCAATGACAGACTATCAGTGGAAGAATCCCCACAGACGTGTGTGACCCCCAAATACAGGCTCAAGCACCTGCTGGGGGGTGCGCGATGAATAGAGGAGGAAGAGGGACAATGGAAGATAATAGCTTTAACCAAAAGGTCTGCTGATGAGGGTTCCAGAGATGGTGTAGGGGCCACAGTGCAAAAGCAACAAGGTACCATAATACTCCCTAGGGATAGATGGAGACAAGCAGCAACAGGTTAAAGGAGTTCAGAGAATGCCAGAATCCTTAGCCTTGGCCTTTCCTATGTGTCCCTTGGATTCAGACATGGTCAGAGGAACCCCCCAAATAACACAAAACAGTCAAAGTAGCAGAAATAAGAAAAAAGTATTCAAGTATGCAGAAGTACTTATCGGATTGCAGCATATAGTATCCAAAAAGGAAAAGGGATTACACTCAGACCTCCCCTTCCCATACCAGAAAACCATTATAAGAAAGAAGCTACAAAGAATCTCTAGTGAGATAAAGACTGTAAAATCAAGCCAACCTTCACAGGTATGAGGTCCTGAAAATGAATCTGTGAACTGGACAATACATGAATTAGGAAGCCAGTAAACAGGAGCCCACCTATTGGAAGATTTAATTTTTTATAATAGTAATATGGGGCTGTACAAAGACTAAGCTGTACCCATGCAACGGTTTTGATGAGGTAAAGTGGGAGATAGGAAGGAGTTCCCACACTTTTTTGGAAGCGCCCTGTTCTCCTGAAGGAGAATACTAACCCATAGTTCCAGAGTTCCCCACTATACAACAGAAATACTGTTGCATTTTTAAAGACTAAATTATAGTAATGTCAACACAAATTTACATGGGATTGCTCAATTTAATTTTATATAATGCATAGTATTGTTTGCAATGTCCTTACCTTTGTATTGTGCATTTAAATAGTTAAAGGGGAACTATCGTCCCATCAAGTTGTTGTCCCAATGTGCACGCTTCATTAATGTGTGAAACTGTGTGTAGTTAATTTTAGAAAGTAGCTTAAACGTTAGGTATAAAAAGCAAAGTAAAATCTTACCCTGTGACGTCAAGATGGACTGCGCATGTCTCACTCGCTACCGCAAGGTAACCTAATCACTCCCACCAGTCCTTTCTCTGCCTCCTGTGTACGCCCTTTGTATAGCACGTGACCTGCCGCGCGCTAGCCTCCAAGCGCATCCAGGTCATGTTACAGAAGAGCGAGCACGTTCATGTATGTGCCTCACACTATATACAGAAACAGGCCATTTTCCAGCAAACAAAGAAGGCGCTTGGCTCTGTCTTCGTGTTATCTTACATGCGGATGTGCGTAGGCAATAATGCCGAGAATAATGAAATGGTCACATGACTTTTTGCAGGCGCGCCTCACAGGCACGCACTGCAGAGAGGCGGTCAGTGGGAAGAGTCTCTGAACCTGATTGACAGGCAACGGAGCAGGCTGTGCATGCGCATTTGAAGAAGAAAAACAAGATGGCAACGATCTATACCTTCTTGGGGCATATATTAACGGTAACTTTTTGGATTAATATCACCATTCTTAGATGTTTATTATATACATTAAGGCATTCAATAAGGATATCTACTTGGATAACCAAAGTTGATATCCTACGATAGTTCCGCTTTAAAAGTCCCCCCCTCCCCTTTCCATCACGTCATGCAGAGTTTCAAGATCTGAAAGCCAGTTGCTTGACCGGACAGATAACAATGAGACAATATTGTGTGCGTCAGTATAAGGGAAAACCCTGCTTCTCCTGACGAAGGGGAAGCACAGTTTTCCTTATACTGACAATATTGTCCCTCGTTGTGATCAGTCCACACCGGCTTTCAGATCTCAGGTAACTGCATGACGTGATGGAAAGGGGCAAGGAAACACAACTATTTAAAAGCACGATACAAAGGTAAGGACATTGCAAACGATACTATGCATTATATAAAATTAAATTGCAAGATCCCACAAATTTGTATGCTGACATTACCAACCCTTGAACAAAAATTAAAGTGACAGGTACACAATAAGCGTGTATAGGAATATACAACATTACAGACTAAGAGGAAACACTCAGCCAGCACAGAAAGAAAATCACTCCAATGAACACCTGAGGAAAGTTTGTGCTATTAATATCCTTTTGTGTGCCAAAGACATATTTACTGCATTGCAACCTCTCTGGCACTTAATGGGTTAAAAACATTTGAAAAAAAGAAACTAAAAACTCAGAAAAAAAAAAAGCCAGTTTTAACACACTGCTGTTCTTACCTCCAGATTCCAAAGCAAAATCCACCATGCCGGTTCGGTCTTGAGAGTAGAGTCGCAGTGCGTTATTTACAATAGCTTGAGCTTCCTGTATATATAAACACATAGAAACAAAGTCAAACTCCAGAGATTGATGGCCCAGGCCTCCTCACTTTGCATAAACAATTACTAACAAGGCAGAAGGGAAAATACAACATGGAAATAAATATTTGTTTTCCCCCTCTCAGTTCTGCAGGACATTAAGTAGCACAGCAAAACACAAATGTGGAACAGATCACACACACTGAAGCAGAGCCACTGTAAACTCAAAAGCTTAATTAGAAATCCAGTTCTGTAGTTAATCTGGAATGGCCCAGAGCATCTAAAAGACACACACACACACATCAGTCCCATTATTCAACAGCAAAAAAAAAAAAATAAGCAGCAACCAAAAATCCCACATGCTCAAGCCCAATTCTAATTTATTGCCGCTATTCCTACCCTCTGGCAAAAACATAAACATATAGCCCCTCCATTTACAGTTCTCCACCCCAGAGCTGTTGCAGAGGATTGGAGGGGCAGCTGATGAACCCCACCTGCACAGCCAATAGCAATAAGGATGACTGATGACTTACAGCTCTAATTTCACCTCATACAGGAGAGTCAGTTTACAATGCAGTTTTCAGTGGGTAGATTAGAGGTGTTTATAAAAGGGACTGTACAGTTTTAAGGGGGTTTCTATAGGTATTTAACCGACAGCCACAGGAAGCAAATTCCCATGGCTTAACTTTCACTCCCTCTGTTTGCCCTGTGGTCTTCCATGATCTGCAGGCTGGATTACTTCAGGACTTTGGTGAGATTTATCCTCCCCACTGATGCAAACCGTTGACAAATTCCCCATCGTGGGACTTTAATGGAAAGGATAGCAACATTTATTCCTCTCCTAGAAGCACTAACCAATACTCTGAAGTGACCGGGAACAGAAAGAATTGCAGAGTTTTACGTTACGGGAACTCTATTCCCATAGCTGCCAGGTATACTCATTCATTCAGTTATAAAACCATTTTTCCATACCCTTTACTGCTTAACAATTAAAAGAATGTCACATTTTATATTTCATCTAAGATGCTCTTTGAACATACCTCTTCGGTAATGCCAGATATTCCTCCAGTCACAACTCTTTCAACCACCTTTGCAGTGGGTTTCTGCTTTGTGATAGATACATAGTGTGTAATGTTCTGGAGAATCTTTAGCTCTAGCTCTTGCAGTGTGCTGTGAAAGTCTCCTTTGGTCATGTAGTTGGTGGAAAGCCACTGCAATAAGGATGGTGGTAGACTTTCTTGGCTTGCAAACATCATCTGGATTGACTCCCTGACCTTTGCATCCACCTATTAGAGTAAATACAATGCAGGAAATTGGCATAAAGATGATCATATTTAAGAGTAAACAGCACCATCTCATTTCTAAAATACAATTAAACTCGTAAGGAACAAATGGACTAGTAAAATTATTCTGGGACACAAAATGTCCCCAAACACCAAGAGACTTAAAATGGAATTTTAACCCCTTGAATGACAGGTCTTCAACCATTAGCATTCAAGGGATTGAAAGTCCCATTTAAAGCAGAACGATCACTCTAAATAAAGCCCCCCCATTAACTAGGCATATGGTGATGCTTAGAAACAGTGCTATTATCGAGCACAAGTACTAAGTTATGAAGAAATCCTTCTTCTGAGACCGGTGGCCAGGACTGCATGCAGACATCTCGGGTTAGAGACATCCGAGCGCCTGCGCTGTCCTTCCCAGTCCCCTCTATTGTACCTTAAGGTAACAGGAAGGGACTGATGGCACAGGTGTGCAGATGCCTCTAAAGCAAGAAGCCTGGCCGTAAGTCTCAGAAGTACGATTCATTAATGATCATATTTAAGAGTTCTAATAGAAAGGGTGATAATAGCAGTAAGCATATCGCCATATGCCTTATATGTGTGTGTTTGTGTGTGTGTAGATAATTCCGCTATAAATCTCAGTTAGAATTTTGTTTCCTATAGTGCAGTTTGTTTCAGACAAACGGAGCCTCTAATCCAGCTGTGAGCAACCTGCAATTCTCCAACTGTTACTGGACCACAACTCCTCAACCAGCAAATAGATATCTAAAGAGGATAAGAATATGGTGCAAAAAGAGCTGGGGGGCTTCAGTTCACCTGTCTTGCTATCACTCTCTTGATTGTGACTTTTTGGAAGAATCTGAGTGTCAGTTTGTAATTACTCCCATGTGTTGTGTAGTATGTTGTAGCCATGTATAAACTGGATATTAAAACAGTGGTTCTCAAACTGAACACTTATTTTCACACGATCATTGTGGAAAAACGAATCCTGTAACACCATGGATGCTAGTGAAGTCTCCAATCCTAGAATCCAAGGAGATAAATGTGATAGATACTATTTTTTCACAATGCTATTTTGTACAGGCAACAAGACTAAAATTAGGCTAAGATTACAGGTAATCGTTACCAGTAAAATTATATCAGTCTTTCAGACGTCCCATAGTAGTCACAGAACTGCATAAGAACAGTCATCACAACCTTGATCAATTGTCTCCCATTACTGAAATTTAGTTTAAGGAACCCCTTGTTGCCATGCAGGAAACCGTTTGAGAACCACTTTTTTTTAGAGCCCCTTGTGAAGTCCATAAACAGCACAAATGGCTGTGGTTTCAACCACTGTCCTATTTATATATAGCTCTGACTCATGACATCTAAGGTCTCAAAGAACAACAGATCAGCCTATCAGGGGTTTTCTTTTTTTTTTTTTTTAAAGTAATGTACCAGAAGGATACAATTATATGGTCTCATTCACGTATGTCCTGGGTACTCATGTTATTTCAGAAGGATGGAAAGCTGAGTTGACCTTGCCAGGACCAGAACCTGCAACCTTGAGGTTCCTACAGCTGGTGCATTAACCAACTGTCTCTCTTTCCAAGAGGTGAAAGTGGATATTACTTCTCCAGTGTTATAAACTCTACAAGGCCCATTTTATTTTATGGTGTCAATACACAAAGTTGTCTAAAGCTGGAGAAATCTTAGTGCATTGGCTCCATAGAACAACATAGGACTTAGAGTTCATCACATTAGATAAATGATCTCCACTATCAGACCTTAGAGCATCGTCTCCCCACCACTAGGTATCAGCACATTAACCCCTTAAGGACCGGGAAAATCAGAGGTGGATTTGACTTAAGAACCGGAGCAATTCTGACCTTTTTGACTATGTCTTTGTTCAACAGTGTTTTCCCTCTTAGGCTTTTATTCCACCCCCATAAATTATATACTGTTTTTTTTTTTGTTTTTTTTGTTTTTTTACAAACAAATAGGGCTTTCCTTTGATACCCCACCATTTACTTTATTAAAATTAAGAAAAAGGTTATAAAAAAAAAAAAAAAAAAAAAGTAAAAAAAAAACACCATTTTTGTTTTCTCTCTTGGGATCAATTGGGCGCAAAGGGTTACATTTTTATGGAGTGCATGAAAGGTATGACCGGTCAGTCATACCTACAAAATGCGCAGTTTAAAGTGGCCACTGTCCCGCCTGGGTGAAAATCCCCATGTCCCTTTTCCCCTTCCTATTTTCCCACTTTTTTGTTCATTACATTTGGCGGTGTGTGTAAGTGTAATACATGGCTCCACAACAATCACACTTCCAATTTTGTTTGAGATGTTTTTTTTTTTGTTGGTTTGTTTTTTTTTTTACACACAAATAAAATAAGTATTTAGCAGGTCAGAAATTGACCTGCATCCAGCCATCCTCCTGCACCAGCAGTGAAGGGGTTAACACCCCCAGCTGCTGTATTTTTTATTTCCACTAGGTGTCTCCTCTCTGCCCCTTACTTTGATGTAAGGGACGCATTGGCAGAGAGGAGACACTAGAGGCAGTAAGTAGCACTGCCTCATTCATTGATTTAGAATGCCGGCACATGTGATCGCTGATACAGCGATCATATGACCTGGCACAACCGACAGGGGCTGAGACTGAACGGTCCGGTACTGGACCGCTCAGTCTCAGCCTGGAATGAATGGTAGCAGCGTGCACGGCGGCGCGCTACCATTTAACACTTGACGTACCAGGACCGTCACTGGTCCTTAAAGCAAATTTACCCTTGACGGTCCTGGTACATCAAGGGTCGCTAAGGGGTTTAAAAAAAAAAAAAAAAAAAAAAAAAGAAGCAGCATGACCTGCGTAAGTACATATCCCAGATTAAGTTACAGCCTGTACCCCTTAATAAAAAAATAAAAAAAGGTGACACACACAGTACTGTGCAAAAGTTTTAGGCAGGTGTGGAAAAGATGCTGTGAAATAATGCTTTCAAAAACAGACATGTTAATAGTTTACCAATTAACAAAATGCAAAGTGAGTGAACAGAAGAAAAATCTAAAATCAAATCAATTTGGTGTGCATTTTGTTATTTGATAAACTATTAACAGGTTTTTTTTGTTTTTTTTAATGCATTCTTACCAACACACACACACACACACACACACACACACACACACACACACACCAAGCCTGTCAGTGACCCAGTGGACCTCTGCAGCAGAGATTCTCACAGCAGAGATTTTCATAGGAGGGCAGGCTTTTTATTGGCTGGTTACAAGTGGTGGGAGTGTAATCTACAAAAGCTGAAGATCGAAAGATTGACTACACTTTAGACTGAAACTATAGCTTGCACTTCCCCCAAAGCATACAGGTAAATACATTAAGAACCACACTTCAAGTACAAGAGTGTGTTTAGAGAGAAGACTATATGGCTCTCCAGATATGGAAGCTACATTCATGTCCATTTTGCACAGTATGTTTTACATGTCCTTTGTGTGACTCACCTTCTGAAGAACACAGTCGGCTTGCTCACAGTTAGCTCTTGCCGTTTGTTCCTTTAGCAACTGTGCTTTGTACTGGGCAAACTCTTGCTCAAGATTTTCTAGTCTACTCCTCAGAAGTCCTTGATCAATAACTTCACCTCCACTGCACAGAATATAAAACAACAATATGGCTCTTAATCTGGCTATTTTTCTTGAAAGTGCTTGTATGTCTATGTTACAACAGTAAAGAATTCAACAAGACTTGAGACACAAGGCTACCCTGAGCCCCAAACTAGTCCTAGGATTAATGAAATCTGAATATGCAGATCATATGAAGCAATTGGTTCATAAAGGCCAGGGATATTTATCTTAACATACAGCCCTGTATGTTTTACTGAGCTTCATAATCATAACAATTAATGCATGACTGGCACAAATTACATAAGAGTGATTCACTATCATAACAGTGATTCAAATATCACCCCCTCCTCCATAATAAACACATTTAACCCCTTGAAGACCAGATGAGTGAGCAATGCATTGTCAGTGGAAATCCAACACTTCAATAATCCTGACCCATTAGCCAGTTGAGTATAACAGGAGTCGGTGCAAAAAGCATGAGCGCCATGAGTTATCAGCTCCCAGTTTAAGTAGTTAAAGTTTGTTTCAGGATTTAATTATACTGTTCCAAGCAAGCCATAAGAGTTTACAATAAATTTGAAAAACAAAAAAACCCGAGAAGTGATTTGTTTGCAGGTTAGAAGAATATTGGCAAGATGAAATAATGTATTAATATATGCAGTCCCTCACCACAGATATTCACAAATGTGCAGTATATGTAAAATAAACCATGTATCGTTATCCTCACCAAATGTAAGCACATCAGAACAGACATGGTAGGTAGACTGTACTGTTCACAACTGTTCTAAAACTTCTACAGAAAACACATTTGACACCATGGACACTTCGGTTGTATAGCAATATTGATATTGCTGGAGGGCCACAAGCTGCATCACAGACACCTCTGGTCTTCAAAGCGTTAAGTAGAATTGTAAAGAACCAGAAATCCAACCCGAGAACAAGTGATTTGTTTGCAAGAAAAAATAATATTCACATAAAATAGCACAATGAGGGAAACCCTGTTAAATGCCTCAGTTTTCCTTTAAAACGGGACTTTCACCTCATGTAAAGTTTGACTTAATTCCTTTGACTTAATTCCTTTACTAGCGATAAGGGTTAATTTGTAATTTTCTTTTTTTTTTCTTCAATTTTCGATATTGTTAATAACTTTCCATGCCAGTAGACTTTCCTTCTGTGCGGTACAAGCTGTACCGCACAGCTTCTAACTACCTCCTCCTGGGTTTTAAATCGTTCTCTTAGCCCTTTGTCATGACTTCTGAGCCAAAGATGAACCATAAACAAAGGGGGAGCGCTGCCAATTAAACACCACGTCATGAAAACTGCAGCGCTCTTCCCGTATTTCTGTGCAGCTACAAACAGGCCAAACTAGAGAACAGTAATCGTAATGTGAGTTTAAGCTGTGATATTTAATGTGAATTAGTGTGATATGGCGCTATTACTTTAAAGTGCTAGGTCATTAAAAAAAAAAAAAAAAAAAAAAAAAAAACACACACACAATCGTACAGTAAGAATTCAATAATACAAAGCCAGTGTAGGAGTATACATAGTAAGCTGAACATAATCTGAAATTATTGCTTTAACCCTTGGAGTGCCAGAGGTATCCAATGCACAATGCGTTGGATAGCTCTCTGGCACACAAAGGGTTAAAAGAATATATTTGTCATCTTCTGATATACTGGCTTTGTACTATTGATCTTTTTGTACGATTGTTCTTATTCCAACATTTTAAAAAGGAAACAGTGAAAGGCATTACTATGGTAAGTTACACATTTGCATTCTAAGGTTTAAAAATTACCTTTTCTTTGACTGCGATAGTTTCCGATCTTCCTCAATTGCCTAAGGGGGAAAGAAAAAGGTACTAAAAATATAATTCTTTAAATAGAAACTCGTTACATATCACCGCTATTTCCTGCATCCCCCCCAGGACACTACGACGAGCATCTGCATACCTGTGTTAGTTTGGCAAACATTGCCTCCAAATGTAAAATACGTGCTTCATGATCTTTATCCACAGAGGAGGCATCCTAAAATTAGACAGAAACATTACTAAGCCCTGCATTATCCAGTAGACTGATAGTTACATTTCCTCAGAGTAGGATACCTTTATGCAAGAAAACATGCTACAGTTTCTAGTTTATTTAAAATTGGTTAACTGCGGTTTTATGTGGATTGGGAGACAAAGGAAGACCTAGGGCCTAGTACACAAAAGATAACAGAAGAAATTCTGGGCCAAACTAATGGCGCTATAGGGGACAATTAAAAATCCCCATTTATTAATATGGGGCATTTAACCTCTTGAAAGCTAGAGAAATATCCAGTGCACTGTAAAGCAATGTGCTTGCAGCCCCATTTGTGTCAAGCTGTCTCGTGTTACACTGTGCCCCAGAATTGCTTCACTTAGAACTGTGTGTGGCCTACAAGCAATTAAGATAAGAGGATTTTAGTCTTACCTGTTAAATCCTTTTCTCTTAGTCCATACATACAGGTTACTGGTAACTTTGGGTATGCGATCTGCCCCTTTAATTGTAGGCAGGAACAATTCTAGAATTGTATGCAGGGGGTGGAGCATACCTTCCCTCCTTGGCTGCAGCTAGCCAACCAGCTCCAGAAAGATTTGAGTCAACAACTATTGACTAGATAATGGAAGGGAAAGACGACTCCTGTGAACATGACCCTGAAGGACCCCCACGGTCTGCTACAGAACAGCCGAGCATGGTCCCTTAACAGGGTAGGAGACCAGTAACCTTTATGGACTAAGAGAAAAGGATTTAACAGGTAAGACTAAAATCCTTTTTTTCTCTGTCGTACAGTACAGGTTACTGGTAACTTTGGGATGTCCAACCATTGAGTTTCCCAGAGGAGGAAGTAAGGCAAGGACCAGGCACAAGGCCCCCAATGTCACCAGAGCAGATATGAACCATCAGCTCAGAGAAAGCCCAACAAAACAATGACGTATCAACGGACACTGAACAGGAGTAACACCCCAAACTGTTACACAGCACACTGAACTAGAGCCAATGGGGCTCAAAAGTGAAGGAAGCATCCAGAACCAAAGAAAATCCTAGTGGCAAGACTGCCTCCAGGATTTTCCTCCCAAAGCTGGCGTCAGCCGATGCCAGCACATCAACACGTTCGTGCTTCGAAAAGGTGTGCACAGACGACCAAGATCAGCGGAGGCCTGATTCTTGTAAGTCCAAGAGGCCCCAATAGATCTTGTAGAATGAGCCTTGACCTGAAAGGGGACAGGCTTCTTTCGCAGCTTGTAAGCCTTATGAATGGTGGACTTGATCCAGGACGCAATACTCACTTTGGATGCAGGTCTTACTGCCCTAGGATCCTCAGGAATGACTAACAGCACGTCAGAATGCCTGATACACTCAGTGTGATGTACAAAAAACTTGACAACGCACCACATCTAACAAGTGGAGATCCCTCTCCTAGTCATAGGTGGGCTCAGGGAAGAAAGAAAGCACCACAATCTCCTGATTGATGTGGAACTCCGAAACCACCTTCAGGAGAAACTCCTGAGAAGTGCAAAGCACCACCTTGTCCTTGTGAAACCCCAAATAGGGTGGTATATAGGACAGATCATGCAACTCGGTGACACAGATCGCCAGGAGAAAAGCCATTTTCCACGTCAACAGGTGTAGAGGAATAGTAGCCAAGAATTCAAACGGAGGGCACTGAAGAATGCCCAAAACCAAGTTCATATCCCACGGAGGAGCGGGATTCCTGAAGGCAGGACGAGCATGAGCAACGCCCTGGAAGAAAACCTTGACATCAGGAAGGATGGCAATGTACCTCTGAAAGAAAACAGAGAAGACATCTGAACCTTAAGGGAAGTCAAATGGAGGCACTTATCCACACAGTCCTGCAAGAAGGTCAGGACAGTAGGCAGATCAAATTCCTGAGACAGGTACTTATCAGCAAATCAAGACAGAAAAAGTCAACCATACACGATGGTAGGTCTTGGAAGAAACAGGTTTGCGGGCACAGAGCATAGTAGCCACCACACCAGAAGAAAAACCTCTCTTCAATACGAAGGATTCAATTTCCAAGCCGCCAAAGCTAGCCAATGAACATCCTCCTTCCACAGGTAACCCTGTAGAAGATCTGGACGGCAAGGAAGCACGAATGGCTCTGCCACTGACAGATCCAGAAGCTCCGGAAACCAAGCTTGGCGAGGCCAGTACAGAGCAATCCGAATGAACAGACAAAGTTCCAGTCGCAATTTCTGTAACACCCTGTGCAACAATAGGACGGGAGGAAAGATGTGGGCTAGAGGAAACCACCAAGGAATCGACATTGCATCCACCGCCAGAGCTAAAGGGTCTCCTCACAGAGAGCAGAACCTCGGAACCTTCCTGTTGTGACTAGTTGCCATCAAATCGATGTAAGGAAGACCCCACTTGTGAACAATGAGGGTAAACACCTCTGGGTGCAGTTCCCACTCTCCATTGTCCACTGTGTGTTGACTGAGGAAGTCCACCATGACGCTGTCTATGCCGCCAAGAATGTGAGCTTCGGATATGGCAGGAACGTGTTCTTCTGCCCAGGACAAAATAGCTTTGACCTCTAACCAAGCGGAGAAACTTCTTGTTCTGCCCTGCTTGTTGATGTAAGCCACGGCCATGGCGTTGTCAGACTGTACCCGGACTGGACAGTCCTTCAGCCCAGATGTCCAATGACGAAGGGCATGAAATAACGCCAGAGCTCCAACACATTAATGGGAAGGAGATTCCTCCGGAGACCACCGACCCTGAGCACTCAGGCGATCCAGGACCGCTCCCCAGCAGGAGAGGTTGGCATCCGTATTCACAGTAGTCCAGGATACCAGGAAGGACTTGCCTTTCAGCAGATTGGGGAGGTCGAGCCACCACGACAAACTCTGTTCCACATGAAGGGATACGGACATCTTCAGAAGGTCCGGCTGACCCCTGCACACCTGGATCACAAACCTCTGGAGTTCCCTTGTGTACGCCATGGCAAACGGGACAGATTCTATGATGGAAATGAATTTCCCCACTAGAAAGGACAGCTTCTTTGCTGGAACTGGATCTTGAGCCAGGGCCACAGAAACCCTGTGGGCGATCTGGTGAGCTACCTCTTCCGTGAGAAAGACCATACTCTTCTGAGTGTTGAATAGAAGGCCCAGGAAGACCAGACGCTGGGATGGGACAAGATCCGACTTGTCCGTGTTGATTATCCACCCATGATGGGTGAGCGTGAATGCATTGCTGAACCAGAGGATGAAGAAGTTCCACAGAGGGGGCTTTAAGAAGCAGGTCGTCCATGTAGGGAGTAACTCTGATGCTGTCCCAATGGAGGACGGATACTAAAGCTCCCAGGACACAGTTGTAGACTTGAGGGGCTGTAGTCAGACCAAAGGGAAGAGCTAACAACTGAAAATACCCTTGGTTGCAGGCAAATTGGAGATACTGCTGGCTCTCTGGATGAATGGTGATGTGTAGATACGCATCCTGAAGATCCAGAGATGCAAGGAATTCCCCGGGGATATAGCAGCAATCACCATCCGTAGAAACTCCTCGTGACAAGTCTGGATCACAAAGGAATTGAGATCCTTCAAATCCAAAATGGGAGGACAACCGCCGTCCGTCTTTGAGACCACGAAGAGGTTTGAGTAAAAACCCATACCTCTGTCCTGAACTGGAACTGGCTCTAGAACATCTTTGTCCAGAAGAGCCTGAATAGTGCCGTTGAACAGCCAGCGTTTCTCGCCGCCCTGAGGCGTATGAGAAGGAAAGAAGTGAAAGGGAGGAAGAGAGAGAAAAGGGATCCTGTACCCTTCCGTCACCACCTGTAAAACCCATGGGTGTGCCACTGAATCCTCCCAGATGCTGTGGTAGTGACGCAGATGACCACCCACAGCAGAGTGGGGACCCGGGTTCGGTGAGTCATGCCAAAGGAGGCTTGGAGGAGACCATTTCTTGGACACAGAAGGTTTCCTGTCCAGGGACTTCCACTCTTCAGACACAAGGCAGTCAAGAGTGGGGTTAGGTGGAAAGCAAGTAAGGGGCTTTTTAGGCTCCTGAAACACATCAGAGGGGTCAGAAGGAACCTCCTGAACCAAGGGAATGTTAAGGGTATTCAAAACAGCCCAGATCAGGCCCTCAGCCGAGGACTCAGGATCAGCCTCAAAAGGATCCCCAAAAAACTGGGAGGAGCTCACAGCAGAACATTCCTCAACATCTGAATCCACCAGCAGTTCCTCCTCAGAGGAATCCGATATGTCATGTACTCCCTGAGGTTTTGGCAGGGAAGACCTGACGGAGGAGGGGTATGCCGAAAATGGAAGACCCCATGTAACTAAGATGGAAAGAGTTGCAATGTAGACCTGTTTGCAGCCTTCAAACTGGCTCTAATGCATGGCTGGAGATCCCTGGGAGACTCTCAGGGACATCAGACCATGCTGGGCATAAATGACCTGAGAATTCTCTAGGTAACCCTGAATGACAGAGCAATGCGCAGTGGGGGATACAGAGACCCCAGCATCCTTAGTCTTAGGTCTGGCCCCAAGCTCCAATGGTACAGACATTCTCACAGTGTCAATAACCTTACAGTATTAAAAAAAAAATAGGATTAAAGTTTCACCACAGAAAATCGCTAAACTAGACTTATCTGGCAGGCAAAGGGTTAATCAGCAGAGGAGAGAAGGAGAGTTCAAGCCCTGCGTAGGATACTCGTTATGGAAATGGCACAAAATGGCTGCTGCAGTGGGAGCCAATCAGAAACGAGCGCGCGAAGCAAGCACTCATGGAAATGTAGTTTTCCCAGAAAAAGTACCCCAACAGTGCCCAAAGCCCCCTGGGCCCCCCAACACACTAGAAACATGAACCAGATGATAGCGCAAGGACAGACAAGAAAAATGAGCCATCTCTGAAGTCACTAGGTTAATTGGTTGCAGAGATATGTCCCACACTGTACAGTCCCATAGGATTAATGGAGTAATGGCGCCTATGTGGGTAAGCGCGCAAACTCAAATTTTACAAAATTGAAATAAAATAAAAAATGCATGAAACATCACATCACTAGAACATGTTAGGATACCCCCAAAAAAAACACTGAACCAGTAGGAAAAGTGTCAGAAAACACCCCAAAACATGCAAAACCAGCAGCTAAAGGGTTAAAGTACCTCATAAACCTGCTCCGAAACACCCAACAGACATACAGATAGACCCAATGAGTGCAGGAGTGTGCAACAGGAACTCCATAGGGAAACCCCTGTGCAGAGGGGCACTGTGGGACATGTGGACATACAGCACTCAAAGGGTTGCTCATCTTTCCTGCAGATCTTCTGTCTTCAGACTACCATGAATTACAAAGCCTCGGTGGGTGACTCCTGAGGAAAGAACTTGTAGCCAAGATTTTCCCCTCCAGGGCTTAAGGTCCACAAAAAGCACCTGGTTACTGAGCTAGCCACATCTAAGGGCATTGACAGTTATGGTAATCCACCTAATGGTGGTATTCTATTTCTAACAGAAAAATAAAACATATCTCAAACTATAGCAGAACTGTTCTCTTGTCTGGGTCTTTCTGGAGCTGGTTGGCTAAATGCAGCCAAGGAGGGAAGGTAGGCTCCACCCCCTGCATACAATTCTAGAATTGTTCCTGCCTACAATTAAAGGGGCGGATCGACGACCCAAAGTTACCAGTAACCTGTATTGGATGACAGAGAAATTTCCTTCACACAGCAAATTAAGGGCCACATGTGCCAAGAAGGAGCAAATTTGAGGCAAACCAAATCCAAAACAGGAGGGCAAACACTCCCCAAGTTCAGACTGAAACAATGCATTTATGGGGAATTACCACCCCCTATACAAGTTTACCTCATTGCCATCCTCATACCGATAAGCTTTACTTTTTCTGTTTTTATAAAATGCGTGCTCTTGCGAAATTTACATTGTTAAAAATGAGCTGTGGCCTTATTTCACACTGCGGTTACAACTCTGCACCACAGCATGTCATCTTCTTTCCCTCCCCAAGTATTGTTGCGTTCCCACCAGCTTACATGTAGAAACCCTTCGTCATCAGAGGAGGATGGAAAGCGAAAATACCTGGGGAGGGACAGCAGATGATGACAGACTGTGGTGCAGAGCTGTAACCGCAGTCTGTCCGGAAGCAAGGCACATACTCTTTTTATAAATATTATATATACACATACACACACAAAAAAAAAAAAAAAAACACATGCACTCTCAGGGTATGTAACCAAAAAGTTATAATGTGATCACCATCATAAAAATATGAACAAGTATAAACAAACTAGTGATGTTTCAGCCCTCTATCTGGGACCTTCCTCAAGCCAAACGAATATACAAATAAGTACAACATTTATATTGTGTTAACTCACCACGTGAAAGTCATTAGACCAGGACAGTTCATTGTATAAAAGCTGAGACATTTATTGTGTCGGTGCAAGACGCACCGGAAGTGACGCATTAAAATTAAAATCATGCTTCCAAGTATCACGCTGATGCGTTCCAACCTCACGTTGTGTATCAAATAGTTGGCATGCACAGAGTGATCACGTACTATGTATTATTGCTATTTCAAGGATGTACACTACAATGTGACTGTTCTATAACCCACTAACCAACTATGATAAAAACAATGTAGAAAAGAACTACTTGAGAATATATAGGAAGAATCTATATGAAAAGTAAATAATTTTTGATTCAATATATATCTTAAAAGATAGACATAGAACCCTGGCCAAGATGATTAGTAACACAATGTAGTCTAGTTCATATAGAAGATGACAGCAAGACAAAAAATAATGAAAATAAAGATGAAAATAAACGTGAATAAATAAAAATGAAAAAAATTAAAAAAAAAAAAAAAATGCAAACAGGTGTATGAAAAAATAAAGTGAAAATATAAATGTAAGAAATGAAAATAAAAAGCAGAAAAAAATAATTAAAATTAAAAACAAAATGCAAAAATAAAAATAATCAAAAAGATGAAAATTAGTTTGCTCTATAATTTCTCCAATTTCTGCAGGCTGCTCACCTAATAACCACCACACCTACGTTACGGCCCAAAAAATTCTAATGGCCTGTATGAATTTTGCCTTTGTGCAAGAGGTGGTGTACAATCAGTACAGGGTTGTATTTCCAGGGAGGAGGACATGACAGATGCTGGCAGTTAGGTTTTTTTCAGACTGAAGGAGGCAGAATGCATGAGTCTACCTAAGCCTTTTAAAGGGATAGTAATGTCAGGAAAAAAAAAGTATTAACTATATGGTAGATACAATTAAAAGAGAACTTGCACTTATTCATAGCTCTCAAACAGTTATGGTTTGAGAGATATAGGAAAATAAAGTTCTCCACTCCCTCCCCTTTCTGCTTGACGAGCTGTTAAGCTGTCAGAGGCAGATTCTGGTCACTTGACCAGACGTGGCTCTTCAGCAGCGCAGATATAACTATATCTAAAGAGAACTACTTCAGTGGAATGGTCTACAACATGTGCTTGCAAACCAGGCACACGTTGTAGACTGTTCCGATTAAGTATTTATTTTTAGGTATCGCTATGTCGGCACTGCTGAAGAGCCACCGTCTGGTCCAGGAACCAGAATCTGCTTATGACAGCTTTACAGCTTGTCAAGCAGAAAGGGGAGGGAGTGGAGAACTTTATTTTCCTATCTCTCTCAAACCATAACTGTACGCAAGTACTCTTAATTGTATCAACCATATAGTTAATACTTTTTTCCTGACATTACTATCCCTTTAAGGACCAGAGGGGTGCACAATGCATAGATCAACAGTGCACTGCACAACCCTCTGGTCCTTAGAGAGTTGAGATTACCACGCGTGAGCAGAGTTTAAAGTCCTGTATTCCATGGAAGCGGACATCACATCCAGTGTAGATTTCAGGTGTTCTCAAACAAAAGGCGCAAAGGCAAAATTCACAGGTGACATTAAACTTTTCTAGCCATAGTAAAGTGGGCTTTTATGAGACGTTCGCTCTCCTTTATTCTCAATATAGACAACAATGTTCAGCTATATCAGAGGCTGGCAACAAGCCGAATGTCCCACAGGCAGCCCTCAGACTTCTCCTGCAGCTCCCCCTCTTCTATGGTGCGGTGAGGGGGTAACATGCAATCCACTATTTTGATTTCAAACCATAAGGCGCGGCCATTTTGTTGACCTTAAGGCGAGGCCTTTGGGGTGACTCTGGCTGCCCGCCCATCAATGACTTTTGGAGAGACTTGTTTTGCAGACTACTGTTGTAGAGAATGGTATTACATAGCTCAGTAAACACAATAAGTATATTCACCTCCGAGTGTTCTCTCTGGTCCACCTTCTGTCTTGTAATGCGTTCTTCAAGGATATTTGTGATTATTGCGGATATCTGGCTTTGGTCACTCATTTGTCCGATCTGCTGTTGAATCTTATGGACCATCAGCAACAGTTGTTTATATTCTTCCATGTGATGGCTCTGATTAACAGCCATTAACAAAAATTTATTTTCCAGTTCCCTGAATCGATCGTCATCAAATAGCAGGATCTCGTCCTCAAAAAAAAAAAAAAAATTAAAATACAATTAATGTAAATATTTTGCTCTTGCTACAGAGTGTGTGTGTGTGTGTGTGTGTGTGTGTGTGTGTGTGTCTGTATGATCTGGTTTGCTGTTCTGTCAGAGGCAGAATGTGCCCACAGAGTATTGTCATTGGGCAGCAATTGTGACAGGAGTGGCCCGGAGTGCAAAGCCACTTGGCCATTCCTTTCAAAATCCCTGCAGCAAGACTCACTGCTATTAATCTCCAGAGGGTCCCTGACCAAGGCCATGCAGTACTGTATATAACACACACCATAAAATATCTACTACAGTTGTAAGGACTAATGCAGACAGCAAATCCAGAGTAACTGTAGATCAAGTCAACCGTAAAATATGAAATAAAACACAGGTAAGTATTAAAGGATCAGTAAACTTTTTTTTTTTAATGAAAACTTACATGTTATAGAGCTTTTCCTGCAGAATAAAACAAGGGTACTCCCACTGCTGTCGGTTTTATGCAAAAGTTATAACAGTTCAAATAACCAGGAAGTGACTTTACAACAAATTTACTTATAACTGACAGGAAGTGATTTAGTATTTTCTATCACAGAGAACGACATGTCAGTGATGTTCCTCTCAAACAGAATGTACCAGTATAACTGATTGGAATCTGGCCACTAGAGGGCACTGTTAATGTAAAAATGTAATGAGTTTAAACTGTAATAACTCTGGATGTATGCATCTCTCGGCGGCGGGAGTACACTTACTCAATAGGAAAATGACCTATAAAATCTATTTTTTCATAACAAACATTTTCTACTTCTTTACAAATTAGAACCACCACATGGTTGTGCACTATAGGCAGGTACACTTTATGTAGTGTGTTTATGTGTCTCGCTCCCTCCTACTATGGAAATGCCCATCAACTTTTAATGTTGGAATAAAAATTCTTGTTGTAACCAACCCGAGGTATGTGGATCAAGTCTCTCCACTTCTACTGCGTATGAATATAGCCGCACAGTGGTGAGTGCTCCCGTGTTCTGTTTTGTTTGACAAGTCTCTCATTCACAGCGTTTGAGTGCTGTTTTGGAGAGCACCCCTTAACTTCTGGCAAACTGTTAGTTACTTCTCACAGTCCAGCCTTTTCTAATTAATTTTAGCATTAAGCACCTACCCTATATGTTTGTACTTGTTCCCCTGGGAGCAGACCTGCTAAGGAAGATCAGTGGGTAACTGCACAACAGTCTGAGGAGACCTCCAGTGCACACGCTAAGAAATCAGATATTCTGGCAAAAACCACCTACTACAGGGGAGGAAACCAGTTCAAAACATACCTTGATTTATAGAAGTTTTTACTACCACACTGTGTTAGAGACATTAGCATTAAAGGGGTTAAACAACTCCAATAAATAAAAAAAAAAAAAAAAAAAAAAAAAAAAATCAATGAGAATTTTCATTTCTCCTCTATGGCACCAGCTGGCTTGCCTAAGAATTGTACCTCTTCTGCGCTTAATGCTGTTAGTTTTCCATAGAGGTAATGGAACAAAATAAATGTTGCACTTGTGTCAGGGGCAGACAGTCTGTCTGCTAATCATTGCTATATGTTACAGGCCTCCATTTTGTGAAAGACCATTCCAGAGAACCACATAATGACAAAGCATATTACAGCCAAGCAAACAATGTAATTCATGCTTTCAGAACTAAAAGGCAAAACCTGTTATTCAGCGATACCTTTTTACCATGGCTATGTATAGGGATATCGGGTGCTGGCTTGACTTTGGCTTGAACAGTATCTTCAGCTGTGTGTGTCGAATATATTCTCAACCCACTGAATGTCGGAAGTAGTGCAAACAAATCTTCTAAACCCCAGAACCAGAGACCTAATAAAAACATAATGGAATATTTAAACACAGACTTTTAGAAAGCATTACGTGCTCTGTGGGTAATGGTCATTATAAAGTGCAGTATATGTATGGTCTATGCAGGAAGCTGAAATCACATTTATTTTAATGGGGGATTTAACACAAATGATAGAGGGGGCTCTGACTTATTTCAAGCAACACTTTGAGGACCTAGTATTAGACACATTAAAACCCCATTTAAAGGTTAACAATTTTTTTTGAAATATTAATTCAAAGCTGCCCATGTCGTGTTAACCAAAATTCCAGAAATGTATATTTTAGGAAAGGGCTCAAAATTTCCACTCGCCACTAGCCAATGGCGAGTGAAAGTTTAGCCCTGGCCAGTAGAAATTCAGTCCTGGTGGGTATGTTATGGCTTGCAGTGGTGAGTAACTTTTCAGGTCTGGCTAGTAGCAGAGGACTTCAACTTTTAAGCCCTGTTTTAGGAGATACTCACATATTCATTGGAAGTGAAAGTAAACATTTCCTGGTACTGCACATATATTCATTAGCATATGAAACTTCACTGAAACCTTCATTAGCATATGATACACCATTGAAAAGCTTAATTAGTATATGAATTGTCACTGGTACCATAAGCAGCACAACGTAACAAGTGTGAATATCTCCTTAACTGTACATTTGCTGGTCTTTTGGCTAACGTGATACACAGGCTGTTTTTAAAGCGGAACTTTCAGATATTACTAAGTCACCATGCATTCATTAAGAGCATGGCAACTAGCTTGGAAATTCATGTCTTACCTTTATAAAAAGCAGATTGCAGTTTGGGGACTGACAGGCAGGTTAGTGCTTTCTGCGTGCCTGCGCAGTCATTCCCTTCCGGTTACCTTGTGGTCACTGCAGTGCTACTCAAAGGAGACCAGGACTGACAGCACAGGTGCGCAGACAAGAATGTCTGCACTGTAGTCTGGATTCTGGTCTCCAAACGGCAAGGATTTCATTAGAATCTGCTATTTTTTTTTTTTTTTTTTAAAGGTAAGAGGTGGATTCCCAAGCTAGTCGCCATACGCTTAATGAATGCATGGCGACATAGTAAGATCAGAAAGTTCTGCTTTAACCCTTTGAGTGCCAGAGGGGGTAACGCAATGCATAGCTTTGCAATGCATTGTGTACCCCTCTGGCACTCAAAGGGTTAAAGCAGTTTTCAAATATGCAAACGTGAAAGTTCCACTTTAAATCAGCAGGACTTTTGCGACGTTTTTCTGTTGCAGAGATAGTGTTACATTTTACCACATCCAGCAATAAGCTGCCTACAAAGAAACCGGAGAGACGTCAGGGACAAGTGCTACATTTTATAGGCAATCTGAGTGCACTTTTGGAATACGTGAAGTCAAAGGTAAGTATCACTAAGCGACAACACTTTAGTAAAACCTGTAGCTCCCTAAATGATTTTGGGACTAAAATTCACAGGAGCTGAACAGCAGACAGTTGCCCATTATTACTGTTCGGACATCATCATCCTAAGTGACATGCAAAAGAAACTTACCCAACAGCAGTAGTAGGGGGATTAGCAGAAGCAGCAATTTCGAAATTGCTGGAAGGCATCTAAAGTTGAGGAAAAAAAACAAAAACCATTACACGAAGCAGGATTAACCCATTACAGCCATACAGAATACATTGTAGACAGCAAAGAAAGGTGCATTTAAAATACCCCACAAACTTAGACGCCAAAAGTATTTAAAGGGATAGAAATGCTTAAAAATATCTAATCTATAAGGGGATTTTCATGTACTTACAGATCAATCTTTTAAGTCCATGTGGAAGACCTATAAAAAGTGTCAGATTCTAAAGAAATTACTCTTTGGAGACTGACGGCCAGGTTAGTGCAGTCTGTGCGCCTTCCGGTTACCACGTGGCACGCTGCAATGCTTTACAGGAGACCTGGACTGACCGCACAGGCAAGATGTCTGCGCTGTTACCTGGCTTCCGGTCTCCAGAGGGTTAAGATTTCTTTAAAACCTGCCACTCTTTATAGGTAAGACACGTATTTTCAAGCTAGTCGCCATATGCTTAATGGCTGAATGGAGACTTATTAACATGTGAAAGTTCCGCTTTAAAGTATCCGCTGGCCAGGAAACTTGCCTTAAAAGGCTCTCTGAAATGGAGAGTCCCTTCCTGATCCACAATACCCCCACCAGGCATGCTCAATTTTAACATATAACAGATTTAAGAAATAAACAGAAGGGAATCTCCTGAAAGAGAACTTTGACTATGCCGAAAACAATCATCACTCTCCTGTAGTGTTTGTACCACCTCACACCACTATTATCCATTCCTTCCCAGAAGCTCCATATCTTTTACATTTATATTCTGGGCATCACCAGAGTTCTATTGCCTCCATTTTTTATGGTCTATTTTATATGTGCATTGTTCATGTATTCTATTTTAACATGCATTTTAAATATACTTTTTGATCCTTAATAAACATTTTGCTTCCGATTATCCACTCAGATACTTATGATTCAGTGTTACTAATTCCAGACACTATAGTCGGACGTCTGTTGCGCAGTCTTTTTTCCAATTTATAAAACACATATACTGAAGTTTAAACAAACTTCAATGGGAGTTTTATTGCTGTGGAGCAGTGATACACTTCTATACACACCACACAGTCTGATCTTGTAAACAGGAGGGACACCAGGGTTGGAAAGAAGGACTGTCTTTCCTAAAGAGGGACACTCGGGAGGCATGTAAACAGACAGGGAACACTCATAGAACCTGAGCATTCTGAAATAATCAATCATCTTCAGTCTCCTATGTACCAAGTGACTGCTCAGAGCAACCAAGCAGAGAAGCTGATGAGAGGGCTGAGATAAATGCAAGCCATCCTCACAGACCCAGGTCCCTGAAGGCTGAAAAACAATGGAGTCCAGATAATGGGGGATTACACAGCCCCAAAAAAGGCCAACTAAGAATATTTGGCCCTGCGTCTCCTATGGAAGTCACTTTTAAAACAGAGCATCCCTGGTGGGGGTAGAGTGGATCATGTAGGTAGTGTCTGCTTTTTAAGGCAAGTGCTCCAATTTACCCCATGGTTCCTGTGTTCCAACATGGTCTAAAAGGTATCGGCCTTGATCTGCCATGCTGGTCCAGTGTGCACACACACTTTGTTGGTTGAGACTGACCCATATTTTGCCAGCAGTGTACACGTAAAAAGTGTTCATCTTTCTTACAGATGAGTGTAGGAGTAAGCAACCTTTGCCTCTCCATCTGCTGGAGACTGACTCCCATCATCCTCAGCCAACGGCGGTAGTACCCTACCCCTTGTAGACCAAAGGGGCCTAACAATGTATTAATTCACCATCTGTTGCAAACCCTTCAGATTCTGCAGGTGTTAGATAGATGATGGGCTGCCTAAAAACAATGGCGTGGGAAGCTAGCTTAATACAGTGGCAGCAGGGTAGGGCATCACACAGAAGAGGTGGGAAAGGACAGTAATTCAGAGTACCTGGGGAAAATACAGGGGATGTGGGGGGCTAGTAGGAGTTTAACCCCTTGAGTGCCGGGGGGTACGTAACGCATGTCTTTGCAATGCATTCTGTACCCCTCTGACACTAAGGGTTAAGGGATAATACTTAATATGTAAAAAATAATAAATATGTTGTGGGGTTTATCCTCTTGAGTAAAAAATAGGATTTTAGTCTTACCTGTTAATCCTTTTCTCTTAGTCCATATAGCTTACAGGTACCATGGTGAGGCGACAGCTCCTCCTAGTAGGTTGGAACAATTCTTTGAAAGAAGTTGTAGGGGCGGAGCCGCCCTCTCCTCCTTAGCAGGCTACCTAGCCACTCCCCTCCCCAGTTAGATTTGTGACATAAAACCTACTGAGCTAGATAGTGAGAAGGAGGAAAACTCTTGAGCATGGTCCCCTTCACTGGACGGGAGACTTGTAAGCTATATGGACTAAGAGCAAAGGATTTAATAGGTAAGAAGGTTAGACCAAAATCCTATTTCTCTGTTGTCCAATATAGCTTACAGGTACCACAGGGATGTACCAGCACCGAGTTCCCAGGGCAGGAGAATGAAAGGTTCAAGCGCCTGTCCCCATGAGACCAAAGCTCCCATGGACTAACTAGACATGGAACAGCCCAAACTAACAAAGTTACAATGGACACAGCACACTGAAAGAGCCAACAGGGCTCAAAAAGAAAAAGGCAAAGGAAGGTAAAGTCTTAGACAGGCAAAACTGCCTCTAGGACTTTCCTGCCAAAGCTGGCTGCAGCCGAAGCCAGATCAACACAGTAGCGTTTGGCAAATGTGTGCACAGAGGACCAAGTACCATCTTGCACAACTGATCAGTAGAGCCCTGATTCTTGTAGGCCCAGGAGGCCCCAACAGACCTAGTGGAATGCGTTGTGATGCAAAAGGGAACAGGATCCTCCTGAGTTCATAAGCCTTGCAAATGCTAGACTTGATCCAAGATGCAAGTCACCTTGGATACCACCTTGCCAGCCCTGTGACCCTCAGAGATGAAAAAAGGGTATCAGTCTGACTCTGTGCGGTGCACATGGAACTTAAGGCAGAGCCCCAGATCCTACAAGTGGCGATCCCTCTCCTTGTCAGATTTGGGGTCAGGACAAAAGGAAGGCAGAATAATCTCCTTATTGATGTGGAACTCAGAACACTTTAGGAAGAACTTCCTGGGAGGTGAGGAGAACAGCCCTATCCTTGTGAAACACCAGGAAAGGCGGCTTGGCTTGAAGGACAAAGCCTGCAACTCAGCCACTCTGCAGACAGAGACCACAGCCAAGAGAAAAGACATCTTCCATGTTAAGAGACATACGGAGTGGTAGCCAAGGACTCAAGAGGAGGCCACTGAAAGACTCCCAAAACAAGGTTAAGGTCCCCCTAAGGAGTGGGAGCTTTATAACCAGGGAAATCATGGGCGACACCCTGAAAGAAGACCTTGACATCCGATAAGGTGGCAATGGGTCTCTGAAAAAGAGAGGGGGCTGAGGCCTGAACCTTCAAGGATCTAAGACTAAGGCCCTTGTTCACACCATCTTGCAAAAGACAGGATAGCTGGAAGATCAAATTCCTGTGAGGACAGATCCCGGGCCACACACCAGGCATGGAAGATAAACCAAACCCTATGACAGGCTTTAGAGGAAACAGGTTTCCTGGACTGAATCATAGTGGAGACCACTCCTGGAAAAATAGCCCTTCACCAAGATGGAGGCTTCAAGAGCCATGCCATCAAAGCCAGATGGTTCACATCCTCCTTCCACAGGTACCTCAGGCGAAGTAGATCAGGTCTGTGTGTCAGTGGAAGTGGTGCCTGGGCAGATAGTGCTAGTAGTTCTGGAAACCAAGGCTGTCTGGTCCAATATGGAGCAGAATAGGAGTCCATCCAAATCTTCCACAGCACCCTGGGTAGAAGAGGAAGAGGAGGGAAGATGTATGTCAGATGAAGTCTCCATGGGATTGACAGAGCATCCACCGTAAACACTAGGGGATCCCTCCAGCGTAAGCAAAACATCTGTACTTTCTGGTTGTCCCTGGTAGCCATCGGGTCTATCATGGGAAGACCCCACACATCTGTTCAAGGAGATCAAACATTTTGGGTGACGCTCCCACTCACCCAGGTCCACAGTGTGTCGATTGAGTCTGCTAGTATGTTTTCTACGACTGGGATGTGTACTGCAGAGATAGCAGCTACATGATCTTCTGCCCAGGCTAAATTATCCTTGACCTTTAAACAAGCAGCAGGACTTCTGGTGCCTCCTTGCTTGTTGACGTAAGTATGGACGTGGCGTTGTTTGACTGGACTAACTGGGCACCATCAGATGGGAGTTCCAACAAGTCAGAGCAAGGGGGGGGATCACCATGAGCTCCAGGATGTTGATGGAAGAAAGAAAAGTCTCCTCTGACCAGCAGCCCTGAACACTTAGGTGACCCAAGACCGCGCCCCAACCATGCAGGCTGGCATCTGTTGTCACTGTGGTCCAGTATGGAATCACAAATTGCCTCCCTTTCACCAGGTTGGAGATGTTCAGCCACCACTGAAGGCTCTAAGCTACCTCCAAAGGAAGGGAGCAAGGTTGATCCAAGAGATTAGTGTTTCATCTGCAAGCATGAATCACAAACCTCTGAAGTTCTCTGGCATGAGCCAGGTAAACTGAACCACTTCCATGGTGGATATCATCTTACCCACCAGGAAGAACTTCCTTGCTGGAGCGGACATCCAAGACAGAACAGAAGACACCTTGGAGGAGAGTTGCTGAATTGAGTCCTCCGTCAGGTATATCATACTCTATTGGGTATCAAAATGGAGACCGAGGAACACAAAGTTCTGTGAGGGCACTGAAGAGCACTTGTGCATGTTCAGAAACCAACCATGTTTGTGGTCCAGGTGCCTTGAGGAAAAGGTCATTCATGTAAGGAGTTACCTGAATCCCCCTGGTGTGCAGGAAAGCAATCAATGCACCCAGAACTCAAACACCTGGGCAGCTGTTGCAAGTCCAAGGGGGAGCAATGAACTGGAAAGGACCCAGTTTGCAGGCAAACCTGAGGTACTGTTGACTTTCCAGATGCACAGGTATGTGCAGATAGGCATCCAGAAAATCCAAGGACGCCAGAAATTCCCCCGGACACATTGCTGCGATGACTGAGCGTATGGACTCCATCTTGAAGTGGGTCAGGTCTTGACCACAAATTTTTTGAGGGCCTTGAGGTCCAGGATCAGGCAGCAGCAAACATCCTTCCTGGGAAGGACAAAGTGATGGGAATCTAGCCTGAACCGCTCTCCTGTTGGGGAACCGGTGCCAGAAATCCTTTGTCCAAGAAACAGTGTGGACCACCCCATTGAAAAGACTGAGCTTTTCTTGTCCCTGATGGGAGTGAGAAGGGAAGAACCTGAAGGGGGCAGGGATTTGAAGGGAATCCTGTAACATTCTGAAACCACCTGTAACACCCACTGATCCGCAACAGAGCCTGTCCAAACACAAAGTGATGCAGACGGCCCCCTACTGACCGCAGACCATGGTTAGAAGAGTCATGCCGAAGGTGGTTTGCTGGGTTTACGTTTGGTGGAGGTGTGTTTTTTATACCTCCACTACTGCTTGGGAATGGAACATGGGGCCTGATGTGCCATCAGGTTCACCCTAAACATTTCGTCTTTGTGCTTCAGAAAAGCGAGAGAGTTTCGAGAACCTTTTTGACAGAGTAAGGCACTTATCAGGAGTCTTCCACTCATCCAGGATAATCTGATCCAGAGTGGGATTAGGTGGAAAAATAGTGCATGACTTCTTGGGATTTGAAAGAAATCAGAAGTAGCCTGTGGCTCTACAGGTGTAGAGGAAATATTTAAAGTGGTCAAGACCACCTGAATGAGACCCTCAGCAGAGAGTTCAGGGTCAGCTTCAAAGGGGTCACCATAAAACTGGGAACATACACCATCCTCAACCTTCCAGCGATTCCTCCTCAGAGGAATCCGGTATGTCAGGAATGCCAGGGGCCATAGGGGCACCATACCTGAAGGAAGTGTGTGTGTGGGGGGGGGGGGTTCCAAGACTGAAGAACCCCCTGAAGAGAAATAGGAAACTGTGCCATAGTGTACTTTAAGTCCTTGACCCAATGTGGCTCTTGTTCATGGCTGGAAGGAGATGGCGTACAGGCAGGAGCCCCAGCACATGAAGATCATAAGTGTCCTGAGTATTCTCTTTGGCATGAGGAACAATATTCAATGGGGGTAAGAGACACCCCAGAATCCTTAGCCTTAGGCCTAGTCTCACGTACCAACAGATCTGACATCCTAACAAGAGGATAAGGTGTCTAACAGTAAAAGGAAGCACCAAATACTGTAACACGGATTAAAGAATCACCCCAGAAAAATTCTAAACACACTTATCCACTTATCCGGTAAGCAAAGGGTTAACCCGAGGAGAAGAGCAGAGAGATCCAAGCCCTGTGTAGGATACTCATGAGAAAAGAAAACTGCGACCAAACCGGGAGCCAGTCAGAGAACAGCCTGCAAAACGGGCGTTAATGGGAAATTCATTTTCCCTTACAGAGTACCCAAAAGCAGAACCTGAATCCGTTCATAGGGTGGTGTAGCAACAGCGCCACTGTACAATTTCAGGCCACTGTGATACTGCACCTAAAAATATCACGTTCGAACTACAATAACTTTTGAATAAAAACGCCTTTCAGTAGTACGAGTACCCTTGTTTTACTCTGGGGGATAAACCCCACAGCATACTTTTTACATTTTAAGTATTACTCTCCCTTTAAAACAGTACACAATATGAAATCCAGATTCATAGTAAGATGGAAGGAAATGGGAGGTAGTGGGAAAAGGCTGTTCATTCTCATTTGAGCCACAATTCGAAATACCACATTGCCCATTGCTCGTATAGACGAGATTGACTAAAACCATCCTACTTACCTGATCACAGATAGTGAAGTATTGCTGTATTTTAATTCAAAAGACGTAAGTAGCTATTCTGAATCAAACAGACCTAACTGGCATACAAGGGCACAGTTCAACTTTAACAGGAGCATTTTATACATATTCATTTACTGCTCCTTTAAATTAACTGAAATATTTCTAGACTAGTGTAAAAGCCTGTGTACATGGGCCAAGGTCCGGGTGATGTTAACCCTTTGAGTGCCAGAGGGGTATGCAACGCATTGCTTTGCGTACCCCTCTGGCACTCAAAGGGTTAAAAGGCCGGTCCTGCTCTGCGTCCTGCCGCCAACACAGTCATGCTCTGTAGAGACTTCAGTCTCTACTGCTCACGACTGCTTCCGACAAACATCCTAGCGAATTATTATATAGGATAACAGTTACTGACCTGGTTAGAAAAAACACATTTAACAAAGCAGCCAATGTGGCAAGTTGGTACCATCCTGTTCCAAGCCACCAAAATAAGCCAGATGCCGCTTTTCCTGCAAGAGAGATGGAACTGATCAAACGTGGTTTAACCCATTAAGGATCAGCGGAATGTGCAACACATTGCAAAGCAAAGCGATGCACAACCCCTCTGATCCTTAGAATTAAAGGAGAACACACAGCTTGTGCAGATGAATAGGTTTTGTGTAAAACAGGAGGTGGAGCATTCACAGGGCCTGGAAAGAAAGAATGTGTGACTTTTCACCAATATCTGCAGTGATATATCAAAGCCATGCAGTAAATTACAAAACAGAAGCTGTATAGAAAAGCAAAGCATCACACCCTCAGCTCTGAGCACAGTTATATAGATAATACACACATCTGAATGGAGGACACACACAAAGCTAAAGAACAAATCTGGAGCAAACCAAGTGCATGAAGGGGAGGGGATTCCCACTAGTTTAAAGCAGAAGTAAAATTTAAATGAAAACAGGTATAGGTTATGGGGCTTTTACTGTTGAGTAATTACTCAAACTTACAGCTCAAAAAGCCATTCATTTTTATAATGCTCTATGGCTGAGCTTGAGTCAGTCTTCAGGTTTATATAGTAAAATACGGAAGCAGCAAAACCGGTTGCCCTCCACAGAAAATGTATGCCTGAGGTAAAGTGTTTAACCCCTTGAATGACAGGTCTCCAATGCATATTTAAGCAATGCGTTGGGACATCTCTTTAAATCCTCATTTAAAAACCAGAGGGAAATAAGGGACATTTTATTTTAGCCCTATAACGTGCTTGGTATGCTCTAAAATTGCTCTCCAGTTGTTTCTTCATAAGACCCAAAATGTACAACCGTTCCTTCCACAAACAGCAAAGAATTGCACCATCACAGCCTTATGTGTTCATGCCAATGTGCAAAATCAAAATAATAACCTGGTGATACAATGGCCAACCAAAGAAACGACAACACCTTCCTGGATACAAACCATCCAGCAGCTCCCACATTTCGCACTGCGTGCAATAGTAAAGTGCCTAAAACAGAGAGGGTTGTTCTAAGTACTTGGGTAGAAAGAGTACAACACAGAGGGAAGTCAGATACGTAATCTAGCCTACTGCCGCAGAGTTCAAACAGTTTGTTGTGGTGGAAACCTTCAGCTTCAAGAGAGATCTATAGAACCTTATATCAAACCCGTTAACCCACTGAATGGTAGAAATGCACTGGAGGTCACTAGCATCCAACTGCCTAAATTGGAACCATCACCTCTCTGTATTCTCACCTCCGCAGGCACATCCAGCTTGGACTGATCTGCCTGATAAATGTATGCAGTTTATAGACTATTAGACTGCAGGAAGAGGCAGAGTAGTGTGGGATATTTGTATCAGTCTGGCATGCCAGCCAGTATAGTCTAATTTGTGGAAACAATCAGATAAAGATGGCCATCTCAAACTATTGCCTTCAATTAACCCCTTAAAGCAGCGGTTCTCAACTCCGGTCCTCAGGACCCACTAACAGGCCAGGACTTAGGGATTTCTCTGTTAGAGCACAGGTGTGGTGATCAGAGGCTCATTCACACTGATTAACTCACCTGTGTTCTAACAAGGAAATCATCACATCCTGGCCTGTTAGTGGGTCCTGAGGACCGGAGTTAAGAACCACTGCCTTAAAGTGACAGTAATGCTTGCTTTTAATAAAGTTTAATATTGTAGATATTAAATATAAACGCAATGACGTCTCTCAAACATGTACAATTTCAGAGATTTAAACATCTAAATCCCCCCCCCGTCCTCCCATTTCACAGACGTCAGCACTCTAGCTGATAGAATGAGATCCTGGTCCCAGGGCCGGATGGCGGCTCTTCAGGACAGCCGAAATAGCATCGTTTAGAAATAACTACTTCACTAGAACAGTATACAAAGTGTGCCTGGAAGAGCCACCCGCCGGTCCCGGGACCAGGATCTCATTCAGTCAGTTACAGCACTGACGTCTGTGAAAGGCAAGGGAGGTCCTGAGGGAGAAGCTCATCTCTCTCAAACTATGCATAGTTGAGGGACGGGACCTACGTCACTGCATTTATAATTTTTTAGTATCTTCAATATTAAACGCAAGCATTACTGTCCCTTTAAGCACCACACAGTCCAGGGTGGAAGGTCCTAGAGGACAATGGCTTTTTTTTTTTTTTTTTTTTAATGGATGCATTCTGAGATGGTAGAGCAGCATGTGCCTGTGCTGCCACCACAGAATTCCATGATGTTAGGACCGGCATGATTGTCCTGGCACATCACCAGTCCTTAACGAGCCTTGACGTGCCAAAGCAATGTGCTGCATACACCTCTGGCACTCAAAGGGTTAATTTATTTTGAAAGCCTTCAAAATCACCTGTATATATTGTGGTTTTGTATTCGCCCCTTGAGCACCAGGGTGTGTGTAAAGTATTTACAATGTGCTGTGCACCCCTCTGGTACTAATATCTTTGTAATTTTACGCAGATTAGACAGGACTGGTTGGCATGCCAGCTATATACTAACATTCTGCACTACTCTCCGACCATTTACTTCTCACTGCCATCCAGTACTAGCTCATCTACGAAAACTGCCAACTCTTTGCAATGAGTTGTGTACCCCTCTGGCACTCAAAGGGTTAAGTTATAAGAAGTTTGTACCACCTGAAGATATCAATTGAGTGCTACGTGGTAACAGTAGATTAGAAAACCAGTGATAACGACTACTGGTTTTATATATAAAAAAAAAAAAATCTCATTGGATTTCAAAAGGAGTGATTATCTTCATCACCTGCAATGTAAGCTAGGCCCAAGTTACTTGCCTTGGTAAGCATGGGGGACAGCTGTCTTTGTAATCAACCAGACGTTTAGGCCTCATGAGCTGGAAACCTTTTACTACTCAAAAGAAAGGTGGAAGTTTCAGACTTCAACTAATGGAGTTTCTAAAACAATTTACTGATCAAGCGAGACTGAGGATTTTTACCCAAAAGCACATTGTTTCTTGCAAATAAACAAGAACGTGGCCTGGTAACTATTCCAGAGCTTGGCAAAGGCTTGCTCCAATGTTGTACACCTGGAGCTAAAGAATTCCAATTATTTTTACTGTGTCCATGTCAGGTTTTATTATATGTCAGGTTTTATTATTATATGTCAGGTTTTATTATTGCCCCTGGCAGGTGTAAAATCCAGACTCCAGACCAAAACGTTCTAATTAATTACACTGCAAAATACTGCAGAATTAACAACAACAAAATGACAAGTACAATATAAAAGGTATGTAATTAAAGGAAGAGTAACACCTAGGCCCCCACTTACCTTTCCATGGCCAGAAAATCCTAATATGCCCTATGAATTCTGCCATTCTGCTTTTTTTCAAGAGAGACCACAATGAATCTGTTCTGGAGGTCATGTTCATGGAGGGACGTGTCCGTTCCTAGCAGAACTGCATGACACAAACTCCACCCACCACGCTTATCTTAACCCTTTGAGTGCCAGAGGGGTACGCATTCCCCTCTGGCACTCAAAGGGTTAAAGACTAAAGGAGTGTGCAACACTGAAGAATTTGCTTGAAACCAAGCTGTTCCAGCACAGCAAACTGTTAATGAACCACTGCAGTATAGAAGAGATTATGTTACAGTAGGGCTACTCAATTGTCGCACCACCAGCTGTTGGGCACTACAACTCCCATGACCTTCAACCAGCCACTGGCAATCATGCTGGTTGTAGTTCCAAATGGCTGTTGGCCCATCAATTGACTAGCCCTGTATTACAGCATACAGCTGAAGTAGAATTAGTGCTGAGGGACAGTGGATGCTGAGAAGTCAAAGGTCAAACAGAAATAAAAAGGTGCAAACCAAATAAACCTGTGTTAGAAAAGATGTACCACAGGGTCCCTGTCACCCTTTTAGCCCGTGAAGATTGCATGAGGACAGTGGTGTGTGTTTCATGGTGTTGCTTCCCCTTACAGTCATCACCTGTTGGTTATGGTAACAAGCAATTAATATGTGACTTTACACCACAAAAAGATTGTCATCATTTGTTCATTTTGATACGAATGAAATACCAGAGGCAAGTGCTGCCAACAGTGCAGGTTTTCTAGATTTCCCCACTTTATTACAGGAGGATCAGTTAAAGTGACTAATCTGCCTCTTGGCTAACGTCCCATTTTTAGCGCAGTGTTATTAATATGGAGCTAAACACCCCACTCCACCCCCTGCCCAGTTATACTGTTCACATGGGAGATAGCCACCTCACAGAACACTGAATGCTGCAACTTGATATGCTCATGCATTAAGTACAGATTACATCATGCAGATTTGCACAAAAGCCACAATTGTTCACACCAACAAGGATGCAGTGCTGTTTGAATCATCCAGTGACTGTATGACTAGTGGATATTGGCAATCATATTGATGACTCCCATGTGAGCCACTTGTGACCCCTTGTCCATGTGAGCACTCTCCACCTAATAAAATTGCAGGAGACGCACATAAAGTCCAAGTTGGCATGGGCTAAACCGGGAAGCAGCCAACTAGTCTGTGTGTCTACAGACAATCAAGCAGGAATAAGCCTGAAAACATGCAGTGTTAGCAGTACTTCAGAAATGAGCTGTCTACTCCTGATATACACAATACAAGCACTGAAGCATCTGGCATTTGATTGGTATTTGCAAAGATCTATAGCTGGAATTTTAGTAATGGTAATAGCCTTACATTCAAACGAGACTTCAATTATGCAAATAAGGCATGTGTGAAAAGAAAATCTTTGGTGCCAGAAAAATATTTAAATACTTTTTAACTATTTTGGGAGCCAGCTAGGAGTTTTAGAAGCCATTGGAGGAGTGAAGAGAGATTAACTGGAGAGAAAAAAAAAAATTCTCAAAATCTAGGTGCCCAAGTTAAGTTTTAGGATCCTTGGCATCCAGAATTTTTCCACCCCTTAAATACAAGGCCACACTGACAGTGAAGAAATCCAAGTACACAGGGTGGATAAACTCCTTTAATGACAGAGGGGTCACAAGGGCATTGTTTTACAGCTCAATTTAATTCAATGGACATTTTTATTTACCACCTACGGTAAAGAGTAGCACCATATTAAATACGCTTATGAATCAATGAAAAGCAAATTTAGCCATTATTTTGTCCCTTGGATGCCAGAGACTTCTAATAGAGATGGCTCTAGTATCCAAGGGTTAAAAACAAATATTGCATTAGACAGTCGAATTGTTACTGTGATACCAATTCCATTCAGTGCTTAACCCACTGAATACCATAAGGCTTTGCAATGCATTGACCCCCATTCCCAGCACAACAGGTGTAAAGGGATAGTAATCCTACATTCTGACATGACGTTTTGCAAATACACAATAAGTAACATCAAGTATCCTGTATTTTATTATTTCTCTTCCCCACGGAGTTTAAAGCAGAACCATTGTCAAAATCTCATTGCCCCCCAAACAGTAGGCAAAGGTATACTGTCATTAGGCTGAACAAGTCCCGCATTTACTGTTGAAAACAAACTTCGGCAGCCACCAGCGGGCAACAGAGCAGACATCTTAGATGAAAGGTACCTCTGAGTCTGCGCTGTCTGTCCCATTCACTGACAGGAGTGGTGTCCTTGGTACCTTAAGGTACCAGAAGTTCCTGGCAGTGCAGGCACAGAGCTTCTCTTGTAAGATCTGTGCAGCTGATGCATGCCAAAGAAGTTGTTTTTCAACAATAACACAGGACTTATTCAGTCCAATGACAGTAAGCCTTTGCCCATCGCTAGGTTAAGTAAGTGTTTTTGGGGCAATGATATTTTGATGACTGTTCTGCTTTAAAACAAATTTTCTACATTTTAGCAATATACCCATCTTTCAAAGAAAGATCCATGGAGCTCAATGACAGACAGACAATTTAACCATGTGAGTGCCAGAGGGATATGCAACTCATTGTATCGTTCTGGCACTCACAGGATTAACGTGTAAGTGTATAATAAGGAAGGTCAAAATAAAGGGTTACTATACCTTTGACAGGCAAGTGCTTAGCATTTAACAATTTGAGTGCCAGAGTAGTATCCAATACACTGCAATATGATGGATATCCTTCTTACACTCAAAGGGTTAAAAGGTTTAATTAAAAAAAAAAAAAAAAAAAAAAAAAAAAAAAAAAAAGGTGTAATAAAGCGCATGCATGGAGACCATACTTACACAAGGATTCTCCAGTTACACGGAGATGCCCATCCTCTTTTAGATAATCTCTCACATTCATACTTCCACAGTAATTCGAATGAGCTGCAACATACACACACACAGGGCAAATAAAATAAAGTATCTGGGTTCTGAATTTGCATGGAACCTGGGAAACAAGAATCCAGGCAATGCATGGCTATGTGCTTAGTGCTTGCATATCAACCAGTTCAGCGCTCTCTGGCGGAAGTCTGCAAAGTGGGACTTTGCCAGCGCGTCCTGCACGATTCTGCAAACATGTAGACAGGACTATACGCACAGTTAAAAAGCAGAGCAATTCTAGGGCAAACCAACTGCATCACAGGGCTTTCAACCCCCTCCAATGCAATGAAGTGTGTTGGAGACTTCTCTACCTTTTTGGCGCCATAAGTACAAAATTATAAAGGAGCAATTCTGTGGAAAATCCAAAAATGCACCATAGAAATGCACACTCCCATTTATACACAGGTAATTTAACCTCTGGAATTCTAGAGTCTTCTCTAACACATTGCTTCACAATGCACTGGAAACCTCTTTAGCATTCAAGAGATTAACCCTTTGATTGCCAGAGGGATATGCAACACAATGCGCTGTGTAACCCCCTGGCACTCAAAGGGTTAAAAGACCCATTTATAATCAATGGGAATTTTATCTGTTGCAGTGAAGTTTATTTGCCTAAGAATTACCCCCCTTCCGTTGGATGGATACAGTGAGGTGACAGGGAAATGAACAGGAAGAGATAAGGCCCATCAGAAATGACACCCGTAGCAGAAGTGTGTTCATCATCTGTGTAACTTAAGCCTAGGATCACAACCAATTTGTACAGTATTCGTTTTCTAAAGCTGTAAATATTTAAACAAGTAACATTTCTTTTGAATGTAGGGGCCTAAAAAGTAGTAATTGTAGGACAAGCAACTACACAATAGGTGAAAGAACATTTTCAAATTCCCATTGGCATGGCTGCAATTAATCTTCATAGTATTTGGGCCATGGAGAGTGTTATTTCAATACTGTCAGAGTTGTAGTTCATAAGTAATTGAATGAAAGTATCCCCCTCCCGTCCCTTTTACCTAGTGTAAGCCACCTCCGCTCAGATGTGGAGTCTGGTCTCTTGACCAGACAGGTCACAGCAAGGGACAATCTTACTGTGAGCACAAGCAAAACCCTGCCCCCCCCCCCTTCCCGACAGGTTTTTCAGGTTTTTTCCCTTATGCTCACTGAAGATTGTTCCTCTCTGCGATTCATCCAGACAGTCTTGCTGCTCTGAGGTGAGCAGTGTTACATCAGGAAAAGGGGGTGGGGGAGGGATTCTTTACCATTCAATTACTCTTTATTTACAATTCTGACAGTATTAAAATAACACTCTCCACGGCTTAAATACTATGAAGATTAATTGGAGCTGATTTTATTGTGAAACGTTATTATTCCTTTTAAATACCAGTCAGACTAGTGACCATCTCCGGGCTAGTTACCAACATTTTTTCTAGCCCAGCCCATCAATTTAAATGTGGTGCTTAGCCAGATGAATGTTAACCCAATGTGTTGTGTACCCCTCTGGCACACAAAGGGTTAAAGTCTTAGAACATAAGGAATGTGATTGATACCTAGCATTCAAGGCGCCACTGCCAGCCAGTCGCGGGGCAGTCACGCGCAGTGGAGACTGCCCGAGCCACGGCTGATACACAGATGGACACTCATTCGGAGCGCCCCGCCCTGCATCAGCCGCGGCGCAGGCACTCTCTACTGAGCATAACTGCAGCACGCGAAGCAGTGTCTACTGCGCATGTCGCGGCGTTACACACGATTTAGCGATTATATAGGATTATCCCAGTTTACATTTAGGGCCCTATGTTAAAAAATAATGGCATAAGCCTTTCTAGATGGTCTATAAGAAGGATAAAACCCGTGGCTGCCCAGCCATTGGGCTACAACACAGCCTCAACTAGCCACTGGCCGAAGGACTGGAAATTTAGATAAGAATGGCTGGACAGTCATGTTGCCCAGTTCTTGTGTATGGCAGCCACGTTTGAGCCAATCCAGCAGACTAAGACAACTTAGAAGCTTCAGAAGGGTATTCAATGCATTGCAAAGCAATGTATTGAAAACTCTAAGGGTTAAAGCCAAGACAGTCTGAAAATCAGGGGACAGTCTGGTTCAATTCTTGTCCCTGCTCCTTGTGACCTTGGGTAAGTCGCCACCTCCCTGTGCCTCAGGAACCAAAATTAACCCTTTCAGGACCACGTGTGAACATGTTCCTCTGCAATGTAATACACTCCCCTCTAGTCTCTTAACCCTTTCAGTGCCAGGTGTACACAACACATTGCAATGCGTTGCATACCCCTCTAGTGCTCAAAGGGTTAAAAGGTGAGATAAGCCTTATGGGGCGGGACTCTGTTCCTAGATGAAAAAAACTATGCAGTGCGTACAAATTTGTAGTGCTATATGAAAAAAGTTATTAATGAATTTAGGAACAGGGAGCAAATGTATCAGCCTTAAAGGGATAGTAACACTTCGTTTTAACTTTATTTTATTTTGTAGGCATTAAAAAAACATGAAGAATGATATAAGTCTTATCTCTCAAACCTTTATGGTTTATGAGATATTCACAAGCAAAGTTCCCCTCCCCGCCCCTTTTTCCTAGTGTAAGCCATCTCTTCTCAGATGTGAGTCTGGTTGTATGACAGTACAGATAACAGAAGGGGACAATTTTCTTTGTATGAAAACAATGAAAGCCCTTCCCCCCTTGAAAAGTTTTTCAGCTTTTTCCATTATCTTAATTGAAGATTGTCCCTCTCTGCAATCTACCTGGGCATCTCCCTTCTTATCTGGTTGAACAGGGGGGGATACTTTGTTTGTGAATATCTCTTAAACCATAAAGGTTTCAGAGATAAGACTTATATCATTCTTCATGTTTTTTTAATGCCTACAAAATAAAATAAAGTTAAAATGAAGTATTACTATCCCTTTAAAAATTCAACTATTTTTATGCTTTTGTGGAAATGTATTGTCTTTACAAGATTAACACATTTCAGCAAGGAATACATGCATTAACATCAGCTGGACAAAAATAACCAATGCATAAAGAGAAAAAAGTGTGAACAAAGGAGAACTTACAGCCCATAGTACCATCCCCTCCCTCCATGTAACTTTAAATTACCAGAAATCCTAATAGGTTTTGCCCTTGTGCATTTGTTCAAGAGACATTTCCAATCAGTCCTGGATGTTCTGTCTTGAGAGGCGAGCATGACAGGTGATTGAGTCCTCGCCAACTTAAGCAGGCAGATTGATGAGCCTACTTAATGATTCAAGAACAAGAGGGTGCAAACCAGTGAATTGCACCCACTCTGGTGCATAAACCGTAAAGATTACCATGTGCTTTGAGAGTCTGATCCTGTGGGCCTACTCAAAGCGGTCATGCTCGCCTCCATGGACACAAAAATTCAGGGATTCATTTAAGAGGTTCTCTTGGGGGGAGTGGATAACAAAACCGCAACATTCATAAGTTGCATGAGGATTTTCTGACCACAAGGTGAGGAAGGAGTGTTATTAGGTGTTCATTCTCCTTTAAGGCACCTTCATAGAATCCCATCACCACTAACAGGATAAAACAAAAGTTACAATGAAGAAAAGGAGGCGCACCAGAGGAACCCACTTTCCACCAAACACCAGAGTGAATCAGAAGCTGCAAGTTATCAGCTTTGTTGTACGCAAGACAGGGTACCTTTGAGCTCACAATTAAGCTTCAGCATAACCATATGAAACAGTTTCACAACCAGACTTGCTAATGTTGATGCAGAATTTATTACCAGCAGCATGGCCTTATGGGTGTAAAAAGCCATTTCTCCTATTAAGGAAAAGTTAAACCCAATTATTTGCCAAGCAATACAATACAGATTTTCCTTTTTTTTTCCCCAAGGACACATAGTAAGAATACTGTAAAAGACCACCTTGCATTCTGGGAGCAATGTTTTCAAGAAGCTTAACACACAAACTAGCCCCACTATTAAACATTTACGGATGAGGAGTGTGCAGTGCATAATGCACTGTGTACTGGTATGGTTCTTAAAGGGATAGTAATACTCCGTTTTATCTTTATTTTATTTTGTAGGCATTAAAACAACAAACGATATAAGTCTTATCTCTCAAGCCTTTATGGTTTGATAGATATTCACAAGCATAGTTTCCCCCTCTCGCCCCTTTTACCTAGTGTAAGCCATCTCTTCTCAGATGTGGAATCCAGTCCATAGACCAGACAGATAACAGAAGGGGACAATCTTCTTCCTATGAGAACAATGAAATCCCTGCCCCCCTTGATAAGTTTTTCAGGTTTTTCCCTTATCTTAATTGAAGACTGTCCTTCTCTGCAGTCTACCTGGGCACCTCTCCCTTCTGCTCTGGCTGAGCAGTGTTACATCAGTAAAAGGCACGGGAGGGGGATACATTGTCATTGAATTACTCTTGTACTACTAGTCTGACAGAACTGAAACACTCTCCAAGGTCCAAATACTATGATGATTAATTAGAGCTGCTTTTATTATGAAACATTACTCTCTCTTTAAGAGAAGAAGAAACCCCCTAACACTAGTACAAGAAACCTGTAACCCATACAGGTCTCTATTACAACTCCCTTCTCTGCTGGTCATCTGAAGAGCATTGTAGCCAAGAGTTGGAGGGTTTCAGGATACTTCTCTGTTCTCACTGGAATGAGGGGCTGCACAGTCTATTGACTGGTTGCCATGGCAACCAGTCACTTGTTTGTCCAAGGTCTCTTATCGACTCCCGAGCACTAAAATCTGTCAGTGCTCAGGGCACATTAAAACTATTCAGACACTAGTCTCCATGTGCTAGTCCTGGGAGGGTTGCCATAGCAACTGGTCAATTAAGTAGGTCAGCCCCATCACCTGAAGGGGCTGATGTCATGGAATTGGGTAAGAGGTGATATTAACCCTTTGAGTGCCAGAGGGGTACAGAACGCATTGTTCCTTACCCCTCTGGCACGCGAAGGGTTAAATGCAGACCACCACAACTTTAGACAGGCAGCCTCCTTATCCAGTTTACATATCTGAATATGTAAAGTCAAATTACCTATATGTATCCCCTCCCCAAAATAAATGGGGGGGGGGGGGGGAAGAAAAAAAAAAAAAAAAAGTTAACAGAACCAAAACCACACACTTGTACATGACACCAAACCCTCTGGGTCTCCGTTTCCAGAGATTTCCCGTCGGGGACTGTGAAAGCAGATTTATACAGTGCTACAGAGACTCCGCAGCACATAATTCTCTCTCCTGTAAAGGCAGACTTCTCTACAATACTTCACTGGGTTTTTATACTCTCTCAGTCTCCCACAGGAAAATCTCAGAGCACAAAATCAGATAACCCAAGTATCAAAAAAAAAAAAAAAAAAAAATTTTTTTTACACATACAAAAAATATACAATGTATTGGCAGTTTTCCGGTACTATGCAAATACATCTTATGAATTCAAAAATGAGGTTGAATTGGTTTATAAACTGTGATGGACAGCAGTAAAACACAATTTAAAATGTTTTATAAGAAAAAAATATCAGCCAATACCCTTTAAATAATAAATTACTCATTTAATCCTTCCAGTGCCAGTTAGGGCTAGAAAAACAAAAGTTCCCTAGTTGTTAAAAACAAAAAAGTTTACTAATCAAGAATATGAAGAATTACTTGTCCATCAATGTTAAAACATAGGGAACAGGAAAACAGATATACTTGTCAGCCAATGGAAACGTCCACATGGATGTCCAAAAGTGTTGCAATGTGTTGGGACAACTCCACCTGGCACACACAGTTACAAATAACTGAAAAAGTTCAGAAGGGACCTGTACACCAATAGTTGTATATTTAGAACACAGCTACTCCCCAGTGGTTGACGTTGCATCATTTGATGAGCCAGACACTGGCCTGGTGTGTGTACTTGCCCACTAGACAGAGTGCGTATTTCTCTCTTCACAGCCACAATTGGCACACGTTTCACAGTTTGTTTTTAAGAAAATGATTAGGAAATAGAGGTCCACACACACCTAGAAGTTGATTTGTCCAGTGCTGTAAAAGCGGTATTGATAACCATTTTGAGTGCTGGTGGGGTACAAACGCATTGCTTTGCAATGTGTTGCATACCCCTCTGGTACTCAAAGGGTTAGGCACACAAATTCCCAAAAGTTTACACCCAGCATGCAGTAATCATGGCAGGATGAAGTCTTGTTGGCAGGACAGCATAGTGCCATAGATTAGACTATTTCAGCAGCATAACAAGCAAAACCAGTTATCAATACAATTGGTGTGAATGCCGTGCCACTTAAAAATTGAGCATTTAGCTTTCAAGTCGACACAGGGCTTCCCGAACAGCGTGCAGGCGCATGGGGAGTCCTGAAATCCATGACTGACCTGGCACGTCATGGGTCCTTATCGCACATCTTACCCATGAGATGCCAGGACAGTCATGGGTCCTTAAGGGGTTAAGGAGGTGCAATTCTGGAACAAACTAGATGCACCATAGCCAAAAAATGCAGTGCAATTAAAAGGAAGTAAAACTATGAAAACCTATATTATAGGACTACTTGTTGAGAGGGAATAAATAAAGACTCCCTTTTCTATCAGTCAATTCACTTCTCAAGTTACAACCAGATTGTCAGGCAGTGAGAGTGATTGCTTCCTGAAGTTTTACACTGACTGCATGACCATCACACTGCACAGAAAACAGCTTACTGCAGACTCCTCTCCCACTAAGTGCAACTATTTGAAGTCTGACCACTACAAGGCAGTGTTAAAAAAAATGAAAGTCAGCATTTGAGTACCTGTGATTTACCTAGCAGGAAAAGTTGTAGACAACCTCCTACAGCTTGAGGTGGGCCATAAGCCCAGTCATGCCAGGGTCGGTTTGGACCTTTTGGGCATCTGTACAGGCTTGCCTGACCAAGACTGCTTGGATTTTGGGGTGGAACGTACCAGAGTGGCCGAGGGAAGTGGTGGCATGGATAATGCCACCGCGATACTTCTGCAGGGAAAAACAAAATCTGGAAATAAACAGCTGTTGGCCCACAAAAGGGAGAAATGGCAAAGATTAGAAGACTGCTCAGCCAAGTCTTAAGCCACACAGACGCACGACCACAGAGAAATCAGAGACCCTTCAAGTAAGATTAGCGGCAAAGGCCACTTCAGTAAGCTAAGCACTAGCTTCAAGTTTCTTAGATATAAGAACCAGATCCTGCTTGGGTGAAGAAAAAATAAGAAGCGCTCATAGGGCAAGTGTGTTCAATAAAACTAAAAATGGACCCAAAAGAACACACCAAAAAAAAAAGTCTTCTAAAACCAACTGCTAAAAGGAGAGATTAAGAAAAAAAACCACAAACATGTAAGCAGCATTGTTAATAGACTGTTCCTAAATAAAAAGAACAGTCCCACAGAATGAAGCACTAGGCAAGGAAAGCTCACTGACCCTGTAGCGCACAGGTAAAACACCCACTAGTGCAAATAGGAACACAGATGTTTTAAAACTTTCATAGATGTGCTGCTCACGCAAGCCCATCAAAAGGGTAATTCAGGGTTCCAAACCACAGACAATTGTGGCAGCCATGCAGAGAAGTAGGGACACACTCAGGACTGGTGCACTCAGGGAACAGAACCCTTTCTGCACTCTTCGGGTTCCTATAAAAACAGGGAGGTTTCGAGAAACGGAGGAAACAAGGCAGCTAAAACAAGCCATCCTAAACACACTTAGGCCCTGGAAGCCGGTGCAAATCTTCCAAAGGATAGAAGCCTGCCTACTGAGGGTTTATACAGCCCCATAACATACAGCATAAAATAAAAAACAAAGGTAAACTGTGAGCGCAGCACTGCTCATGCACCTGCTGTAAGGTAATTTAAAGCCGACCATGTCCAGGCAGGAAGTTTCTAACTCAGACATTTTTTTGCCAAGTGCCCTGCCCTCCTGGAAAACTGACATTATCCAATGGTTCCAGTTTTCCACATTTGAAAGACACAAAGCCTTACTTTATTGTTAGAATTGATATCCTTTACATAGTAAGGTATTAATTAGGAAAACAGTTTGCCATAAGGGAAACAGACCGACAAATTATCCCCCTCCTGCCCCTTTTACTGATGTAACACTGCTCAGCCAGATCAGAAGGGAGGTGCCCAGGTAGACTGCAGAGAGGGACAATCTTCAATTAAGATAAGGGAAAAGCCTGAAAAACTTGTCAAGGGGGGCAGGGATTTCATTGTTCTCACAGTAAGAAGATTGTCCCCTGCTATTATCTGTCTGGTCTATGGACTGGATTCCACATCTGAGAAGATATATTTATTTCTTCTAATCACACCAATTCACTGAAATTATGCATTGCAGAACTAAGCTTTTCAATTCTTTTGATATGTAATTAAAATTTCTATACAAACTGTTTGAATATCCAAGTCTGAATCCTGGTTGGTGGCTGTATATATATTAAACAACATAGTAGTACAACAGGTCCAACACTATAGAACAGGTGGACATGAAGACACAAATATTCTCAATACAGATCATTAACAATCCCACCTCCTGGGACAAGCAGCATTATACCCTTACAACCCTAACAGCCTCATTCTTATTGGCTGTGCAGGCTGGCATTAAGGCACAGCAACCAATAAAAAAGCAGCTGCTTCTTGAGTTTATAGAAACAATCCTGAGGAGAGTGGCAGACAGGAGAGACCCTATAAACTGAAGACTGTTTTGGATGCTGCCATTATTAAAAACTGGGAACAAAAAGCATTATCCAATGAAAACTTGCATTAGTTTCCATTTAAGAGACAAGGGTTGCCAACATTGGCTTTATACACAGACAAAACTACACAAACAGGTAGGCGGTACACATTTCTATTCCCCTTGACATTTAAGAAAAATAAGTACAAGGCTGAGCAATCTGTGGCTCTGACTGTTGGACTGCAGCTCATCTTCGGCTAATGACCACTGTGGATGATGGGAGCTGCAGTCCAACAGCTAGAAATCCACAAGTTGCCCTGCCTTAGGGATATGAAGAATAGTTGTGGAGGCTGCAAAGAATACTAAAGCCTGGGGAGCGCATGACTTACTTGATTTGTGTTTCTGGTTCCGTTCTCTTGTGTAGACTTTTGTAGCAGTTGTGTTAGCCTGTACCTCTCGCTGGGTTGCAGATGCTGCTCGAGATTTAGAATACGCTGTCAGGGCATCATTCCTATCAGAAAGCATGCTACAGTCACTGCAAGTATAGCCATTTATCATCGTGGTCTGTGTTTCTGCAGAGTTTAAGTCACCATTGGCCTGAATAACTGTAGTGTCACCACCTATGGGGGAAAAAAAAAATAAATGAATAAAAATCCATGTAAACCTAGAGAGCATGTTTGATGAAATGTAAATCAAATCTAGTTCTATTTACCTTTCAGGAGATCCTCATCATCAAGACCTAAAGAAAAATAAAGAGAATTACTTATATCAGCTCCTAGGTAAAAATCAGGGGATGCTGCCTCTTCTACATAGTCTGGTTAATGAGCACCAACAGAAACCTTAAAGCGGAACTATCATAACATTGCCCCCCAGTCCATTACTAACAGATATGAAAAACCATACATACTGTCATTAAGCTGACTACGTCTGCATTATTGAAGAAAAACAACTTCAGCAGGCATCCACTACAGAGCTTACAAGAGAAGCTCTGTGCACAATCCAACAGTCCTCAGTCATCCTCTTTAGTTTGACTTTACATATTAAAGTAAATATGTAAAGTGCCTTTACCTTTGTTTTTATTTATTTTTCACACTTGCCCCTGACATTGAGCTCCCTGGATCTGTTTCCAGATTACAGGCAATTTGATACAAAAGAAAAGATCACAGCTGCACTCGGAAATTCACATCGTAACTCTTAAAGTATAAAAGTAATCTTCTTTATCAAAAGTAAATGCCACAAATAAATGCGCACACACACACAGGGAGATCCCATCAATCTTAAGTGTTTTGCCCTGTGTTGCGCTTACTCAGACTAGATTTAACATACACACCTTATTAACATAACCTAGTGTGCATTAGGGCGCTGTTCAGGAGGTTTATGTCCCTATTAAGATGGGATTCTCCCTCTTATGAAAATAGTTCTTGGCTTGTTAGATATTGATACATACGTAGCCTGTAAGATTATGTCTGCCGGACTGAAGTGTTTGCAATGACGGATAGGTGGAGGTGTCTGCCGATTGGTATGGAACTGCCCTTTTGGATTTTAACCAATCACCCCTTCGCAGAGGTTATGTTAAATAAGGTATGTATGTCAGTCCAAACTGTTTTGTCATTTATTTGTGGCTTTTATTTTTGATTAATAAAGAAGATTGCCTTTATATATTGAGAGTTACGATGTGAATTTTCAAGTGCAGCTGTGATCTTGTTAGTCTGTATCATGTGACCCAGCGCTTGGAGAATCAGAAACTACTTGGAGCTTGAGGCAACTGAGATGTAAAGGTACTCTGAACAATATAATGGTGCGATAGCGTGCGGAAACTTTTTTGGTAGGCAATTTGACTTTACATATTTACTTGCAGAATGTGAAAAGTCAAAATAACAGGTTGCTATTCAGTTAACCCCTTGAATGCCAGAGGCATCCGATACATTGGAGACCTCTCTAGGATGCAAGGGTAGACGGACCACTGAAAGAACTTGTTGGCAAGAGTCCTGAAAACTGAGACATACTGGGCTAGGGTACTAAATATTCCTCCAGGCTAGTGGCACTCCATTTTAAATAGCAGTTTGTTTTTGTTCTTCTATTCTTGAAGAGTATAAAAAATAAATCTACAAGCAGTGTTCATTCAAATATATACTCCTACACACATTAAAATTGTACGTACAAGATGAGCAAAATTCACTCTCTCCCCTCTAATAGTAAGTCTTTTCCAGGCCACCTGTGCTCGGGAGTGCCGCTCCTCAAGCCACAATCCTATCTGCAGCTATTACACTTATGTTGTCATCTCACTGCCGGGACACTCGTAACACATCCAAGAATAATGCTTTATAATCAATGACCGTGTATTGAAAGATGGCCTGGCTGGTGTGAGCCACGTAACCGTTTGGTGGCTGCCCCCAAATGGTACTGTCCACTCCCGGCTCCAAGGGGCCTGGCTCAAAAGTACTCAGAAGAGATAGTGTCATGTACAGCTGTAGCAACAGTTTACCAAATGCGTATCACGGACATCACTGTCCACTTCCTCAGGGCTTACAGCCAGCATTGCTCGACCAGACTAAATATTAACAGATCGTATCCGGTCTGGGTCAAGCAATCCTTATTCTTCTAACCCAATTAAGCCTTTTACATCAGAATTAAAATGTACCGCAATTTAAATTCTATTCCTAATATCTAAGCAAGTCCTTATACGGACTCCCAGAATAAATACCATCTAGTTATAAATCCCTAATACCTTTCTATATTGACTCACCTAGAACTCCACATATACATACAGTTTTATTACACAAACACATATACACACACCATGTTGACACAAAGTCCTTAGCTGATGGATTCGGTAGGTCTGTCTCAACCTCAACAACCTATTACCCCCCTCCCCCCATCCACCTTCAATTGTTCCACTGCCATCACTAATCTTTTCCTGCTTACATTCCAGATGTTCCAAAAAGGGTTTAGACACACGGTTTCCACCTGGTTGTTAATATTTCTTAGATGTTCACCAAATCTAACTCTGAGCTGTCTCATAGTGCTCCCCACATATTGCTTTCCACATGTGAGGAGATATACTACATACTCATAGTTACAGTTGAGGAACTGGTGCAACGCATAAGTCTCCCCCCTATCTGTAGATTTAAAAAGACTTGAGCTCATTTCTCTGAAACTGATAGTTTACACATGCAGAACAATTTTTTGCTCCACATCATGCATTCCTCTTCCATCTACAAAAAAAAAAAAAAATTTGTTCTGATTTTTACTGCCTTTTTTCCCTTTAACTTATTATAAAGGTCACTGGGTGCAATCCGTTCTTTCACATTTCTATTTCTACTAATAGAGACCTTTGGGGCCTCATCTAGTACTGGCCCCAGGACAGGATCTTCTTTAAATGTGTGTGAATGTTCTTTCAACACAATTTCTATCTTGTGTGCTTTCTGACTATAAAGTGGTGGTAAAAAATGGAATCCAATCTATTTGCGCCCTATTTCTCGCTCTATATTTAAATGTGATCCTGCTAGGAATCTTTCACCTGCCCTTCTGCTTGATCTATAAATTGGATATCATACCCTTTATCCACAAATTTCTCACCATCATAGTGATTTGCTGTTCATTTTGTAGTTCCTGTACATCAGTGCTTATGTTCGTTTTTGGTATTAGAGTACTGAGGTGCCTTTACATGCTGCTAGTCTTAGAGTTCCTGAGCGCCATTTGCTATTTAGTTCATTTTTTTTTTTATACTACCCAACCATGGTGGGGAAAAGGTAACAAACAAGAGCAAAATAATGTTCTTAAAATAAATAAATAAAAAAAATGTGCTGAATGGGTTGCTTAGCAACTTCAGATTACCAAAGGATAAGCCAAAAAAGGAGAGAGAAAAAAAAACAAAACACATCATTGCTACAACAGCAGTTCTTTATCCACTGTCAACAAAATTACATATTACAATGTTATTGTACACAGCATAAAAGTGAAACACCCCAGGGCCCAAACGCTGAATTTCCATCACTGTGCTACAGCATGAGGCCTACTGGAGATGTAATTAACCCGTTAAGGACCCATGATGGTCCAGGACCATCATGGGTAGATTCTACGTAAGAACCCATGAAGGTCCAGGACTGTCATGTTATAAATGATAGCAGCGTGCCTCTGCACACTGCTATCATTTATTCCAGGCTGAGAATGAACGCTCTGGTACCGGTGCGTTCAGTCTCAGCCCTTCTCAGCTGTGCCAGGTCATGTTATCGCTGAAGCAGCGATCACATGTACCGGCACTCTCAATGAACGAGACAGTGTGATTCTCTCCTCAACCTATCTGTCCCTTACCAGCAAAGTAAGGGACAGAGAAGCAGAGAGGAGACACCTACTGGAGTAAAATAAATCAGCAGCTGGAGGTATTAACCCCTTCACTGCTGTGCTGGAGGCTGGCTGTTAGCAGGTCAATTTTTGACCTGCTAAAATCAACTTTTGTTTTTTTTTTGTTGCAAATAAATAAAAAATGTTAGTTACCAAAAGTGGAACTGTGATTGTTGTGTAGCCATGTAATACATTTATATACACAGCCAAATGTAGTCAATAATGAAAGTGGGAAGATAGGGTGGAGAAAAGGGACATGGGGATTTTCACCCAGGGGGACAGTGCCCACTTAAAACTGTGCATTTTGTAGGTATGACTGACCGGTCTTTCCTTTCATGCTGTCTCCATAAAAATTTAACCCATTGCTCCCAAATGATCACTTTTTTTTTTTTTTTTTTTTTTTTTTTAACACACACAGTTTTCTTTAATTTTACCAAAATAAATGGTGGGCTATCCATATAAGTGTGGTATCAAAAGAAAGCCCTATTTGTAGGTATATCATTTTCATGGGTAAAGAGTATTTAGAGGGAAAACACTGTTGAACAAAGACTGTCAAAAAGGGCAGAATTGCTCCGGTCCTTAAGTGAAATCCACCTAAGGTTTTCCCAGTCCTTAAGGGGTTAAACTAAAGCACTGCCCGCATTCAGACTGAACTCACGGGACTTTAAGAAAAATGTGGAGCCATTCTAGGGCAAGCCAGGTATACCACAGGGGAGCAAGACATTAAAACTCCCATCAATGTAAAATACTAACACCTGTAAAAACACCGATCATCTTTAACTTGGGTATAAGCGCAGTATATATAATAAGGGCAGTAAAAATCAGACCAACAAGCACCGAAATCAGGAAGTTTGAGGCGCAGTTCTAGAGCGAACCATCTGCACCACAGGAAACAAAACAAAATATAAAAAAATTAACCCTTTGAATGCCAAATGAGTATGCAAAGCATTGCTTAAGCAATGTGTTGCATACCCCTCTGGCACTCAAAGGGTTATATGTAGATGGCCAACCCCTTGAATGCTAGAGAAGCAGGTTTACAATTCACTGAAACATCTAGCATTGAAGGGGTTAAAAAACATTTATGGTTTGAGAGACAATGTTTTAAAAAATCCCCCCCCTCTTCACTGACATCAGGAGATTAGAGTCGTGTGACCAGATGGACTCTTCAGCAGAGCCGAAATACTGCTATCAGGTCTCCTTCTGTCAGCTATACAGCTGATGTCAGTGGAAGCGGGGGGAATCTTTAAAACTATAAATGTACGAGTCGGGACTTATTCCAGTTAATTTTTTTTTTTTTTTTTTTTTTTTTAAATATGTACAATATAAGAGGTTATAATCAGACATTACTAAACCTTTAAATTTGATTTGGGTGCTTTGTCACCCCTCATGGCGCAGTGTTGGGTTCAGAATTTCACTGGGCACTGGCATTCAACAGGTTAAATGGATACATTGGTGCACAAGGTGGTTAACGAGCACAGATCTCAATAACCAGATTTATACTAGATTCACATGCTGTCAGTAAGTTAAGAAAAGGACATGTAACACCATGAAAAGCTACACTAAAAAAAAAAAAGCAATTTTGGACCATACCATCTTCACCACAGGGAAAAAATGCATTTTGAAACGTGTTTGAGACCTCCAGTATTTTAAAGTGAATGGGATTTCTCTTTCACCCATTAGGGTACAGTTCAGGGGCTTCCATATTCGGTCCTCAAATGCTACCAATAAGCCATGTTATTCGGATATACTTTATTAAGCACGCAAGTTAACCAATGACTCATTCTGACGTAACCCACCTGTGCTCAAGCAGGGATGCCCTTGACCCTTTGAGTGCCAGAAAGTTAACAGCATTGCTTACAATTCTAGTATTCAAAGGGTTAAATCCTAGCCAGTTAATAGCTTGAGGTACTTTGTTTGCTCCAGCACTGCTCACCTTTGGCTTTCTATACAAGGTCCCAAGTCAGTTCATATATATATATATATATATATATATATATATATATATATATATATATATATATATATATATATATATATATATATATATATATATATATATATATATATATATATATCTGCTACATACCAAACTAAAAACTGTGACAAACCCACCCACCTCTTTTTTTTTTTTTAACCAGAAAGTTAGAGCCTCCAAGTAAAATTTTAAACACTCACTGGCTTGCACGTGCTTGCCTAACTGAAGTAGAAGTCTGCGGGAATAATAATTTTACAGCTTTTATATAGAACGCCAATGCTTACCCCACAAATGGTCAACTTCAGTCTGCTCCCGTATCAAAGACTCATCCAGCACAGAAGACCTCATTGAGGTGTCACTGACATGAGTAGTAAAGCTGCTTTGGCTGACAAAGGATGAATTGGACAGAGCATTCCTAGTTGCAGAGTGATGGCTGCTGGCTGTGGACTGTCTGCTACTGTTATGCTGCTGCCAACCAGATCTAAGTGGAAAAAGAAAACACCAAGATCCACTTATAAATCTTCAGACGTTCACAGTCACCATCAACTTGTATGTGTAACATTTTTTTTCCTACTACACATAAATCACAAAAATACAATCTGACTAGGAAAAAAAAATTCTGAACATTTCCTATAGATGTGAGAGCGAAACCAAGGATTAAAGCGCTCAAACTGCAATATATTTAGGATGTGTGTTTATCCAAAACTGGTTTCCTATCTTTTCTTGCTCAAGACATCTCTCACATACAATCAGGAAGTTTTAGGTACTTTATTTTTATCAATTAAAATGCAGTGAGTGAACAGAAGAAAAATCTAAATCAAAATAAATATTTGGTATGACCACCCTTTGCCTTCAAAACAGCATCAAATCTTCTAAGTACACATGCACAAAGTCAGGGATTTTGTAGGCATATAGTCAGATGTATGATTAAACAATTATACCAGACGTGTTAATGATCAATTTAATATGTAGGTTTAAACAATCATTAACAAACAGCTGTATATGAGGAATAAAACTGGGTGAGGAATAGCCAAACAAGGTGAGGTTGCTGAAGACCGTTTAATGTCAAAAGTCATAGACCATGGCAAGACTAAGCACAGCAACAAGACAAGGTACACTGCATCAGCAAGGTCTCTCCCACGCAGAAATTAAGGTAGACAGGGTTTCCAGATGTGCAGGCCAAGCTCTTGAGGAAGCACAAGAACAGGCAACACTGAGGACTGCAGATGCAGTGGTAGGCCAAGGAAACTTCGTGCAGCAGGTGAAAGAAAATGCTTACTTCCCTTTACAAATCGAATGGTGTCCAGCAGTGCCATCAGCTCAGAACTGGCAGAAAACAGGGGGACCCTGACACACCCAACTACTGCCTGGAGAAGTCTAGTCAGAAGTGGTCTTCACAGAAGACCTGAAGCCAAAAAGCCATACCTCCCAACATGGAAACAAGGCCAAGTGACTCAACTAAAATGTTAAATATTTGTCTGAAGCAGAAGGCATTGTGGAGGTTCACTGCAAGTTTGGGGCAGCACTTCTGCAAACTGAGTTGGGGATTTCATCAGAATTAATGGTCTCCTCAATGCCGAGAAGTACAGACAGATACTTATACATCATGCAATATCAGGGAGGAATCTGATTGTTCCCAAATTTATTCTGCAGCTTGACTACTCCAAACACACAAAATAATTAAGAACTATCTTCAGCATAAAGGAGAACAAGAAGTCTTAGAAGTGATAGTATAGTCCCCACAGAGCCCTGATCTCGACATCAAATCTGTCTGGGATTACATGAAGACACAGAAGCAGTAGAGGCTGCCTAAAGCCAAAGAACAACTGTGGTTAGTTCAACCTATCTGCAGAGTTCCTCAAACTGTGTGCAAGTGTAACTAGACGAATTGATGCTGTTTTGAAGGCAAAGGGTGTTAAATTAATATAAACTATTAACATGTCTATTTATGAAAGTATTTTTACTTTACAGCATTTTTTCCACACATCAAATTATTATTGGAATGGCACCCCAAGTATATATAAAGCCAAAAAAAATACAATAATGATAATCTATAGAGAAGACTATATTGCTGCTATCCCTAGATTAGTAGTATAGAATCGCAAGAAGCTAACAAACAAATACAAAAAGAGGGAAGTGCAAGTCTACAAAATAAAATGCGCAATTTATTAACATAAAATAATAAAAATACAAAAAACCCCTCAGTACATAAAATGAATTTAAAAATCCCATATCTGTAAACACACTCAATATGGGACAAAGTTCCTTAATACTCTGTATATCCCTTGAACCAGGGTAAAAACTGTATATAGAATAGAGTAGGTGTAACAGTAACTCCCCGAAATAGCGTGGCGGTTCCGTGTGTTACAGTATTATGAGATCGTAACTGTCTCGAGATCAATAGGTGTATTCCTGAATCTCTCTCCCGTCTTTAATGTTGCAATGTCTATGCAGATTATGTGTCTGCCAACACTACCAGTGGGCAGAGAACAATTTATATTACTAATGGTCTCTTTGATCACTGGTATTGCCTCTGTTTAGATAAACGGCTGTTCTTATGTGACCAACACCAAAGCGGTACTTCAGCTGGCAGGGTGATTTATAAATTCAGTTCTGTGGCACCGGTGTTGTCAACCCTCCAGTCTTCAAACTCAGTGGCATGGAACGGGAAATGTAAATACAAGTTCCAGCAATATTGTTACTAGAACAGGAAGTTTATCATTGCTATCTATACGGACGTCACTGGCATGGAGGACGCTGCAGTTTTGCTACTGTGCTACAAAGTATTGACAGCTCACCGCTAAAGAGCACGCAGTGGCGCTTGAAGATGGGAGAGTTGACAACACCGGTGCCGCAGAACTGAGTTTATAAATCACCCTGCCCACTTAAGAGACCACCAACGCCAAAGCGGTACTTAGCCGATTATCTAAACAAAGGCAATATCGGTGATCAAAGAGACCATTAATATACATTGTTCTCTGTCCGCTGATTGTGTCGGCAGACACAATCTGCATAATCATTGCAACACTGAAGATTGCCTCTCATTTTCAGGTATGTTCGGACCTTGCTGGGACTGGAAAACAGCAACCCTGAAGCTTTAAACCAAATCTACATCTGTTGTGTTACTCCACTGAGCTATCTCACCACTATTATAATTATATCGTGGACATAACAATTGCCATAATTAAAAATCTGAAATTCACACATTCATTTTTGTGTCACTTATTAGAAAAACAATGCACCATAAACTGGTGCCCAGGAAATACCTAAGAGCCATGGTACTCTGGTTAAGAACCACTGTTTTAACCCATGGGGGCCAGTGGGGTGTGCAAGCAATGTGTTCTGAACTACTCTGGTCCTGAAGGAGTTACCAAGTTACTTCATCACATTTCCCTTGAGCAAGGGTCTCAAACATGTGTGTGCTGGTGTGTATATAAATAATTTACACAGTACTGTAGCATAATAACAGCAGGAGACATTACTAGTTTCATTGAGAAAAATTACAAGAGGCCTGTCACAATGAAATATAGTCCCTGCACCTCCCCCTATAGCTCATAGTTCACAGAAGCTGTATTTAATTGGATAAGAGACCAAGTCTGGACACGCCACATGGGGGCAAATTCAGAGTGTGTGGTATGTGCTCTGTTCACAGCGTCCTCCTGTTAAAATCCCACAGATTTCATTAGAACAACCACTGCACTGATCTCCATTACAAGGTGAGTTTTACCACCCCCTCCTCAAAACAGCAAATGTTCTTAAAATGTCCCAGTGTACTGTACTACTGGGTCATGAAAGATTCATTAGAGAATCACATTTTGGGCAATCAAAACAATATGCTCCTTTGACATCAGATACATAAAATAAAATAAAACTAGCACTCTCAGAAGTATTTACATAAAGTATTTTTCTAATGAAAATCCTTTACTCTTCAGCATACCTGTTGAAAGATCGATCCTTAGACACACTTCCAGAGAAGGACACATTGGAGCCAATGCTCTCATTGTGGACATCATCCGAATAGTTTCCTGTGGTGTTCAGTAAACGCAGGCTGCGCCGTGACATCCTTGGTGAATCAAAGACTGGTGCTATCTTATTCACGGTTTCAAAGTCAAGGGCTTCTGTAGAATAACTTGAGCTACAAACATTAAAATAGCCAAGTATTAAAGAAATCATACCTTTATTTTTACTCTAGTCCTTCATACAAGAACAAAAGCTATTGGAACAAAATTAGGGTCATTCTGGAGCAAGTCATTCACAGCATAAGGGATGGATAAAAATTCTCCACTGATTTAAATAGGTCTTTTAACCCCCTGAATGATAGAGGTCTCCAATGAAAAAGACGTTAAAAAGGACCCTCCTGCTGCCAGATTTCATTGCAGCCAAAACTTGTTAATATTAAACTGCAATTTTCTAATGGTCAACAGGTGGTGCTGTTCCCATCACATCACTTACTATGGAAAGCAAGTCCATGAATCAAAATAAATGCACACCTTTGGGATACCAAATGGGTGGGCTGGCACTCAAATATTTAACTCCGCAGGAAAAAGTTGCCGCCCCCCCAAGAAGAAATCTTACCGTGCCCTTAATCCACTGAGTGATAAAGCAGTGCTGAGACAGTTGGCATTCAAGGGGTTAAAAGACACCCCCCCCCCAAATAAATAAATTAAAAATTATTTGAATCTTGACTTGAGCCCGCCCCCTCCCCCACAGTGTAATTGGTTTGCTCAATTACATTTTCTGGTCATCAGCCACACCTTCACAAACCCAAGAATAAACTGCAGTTGCTAATACACTACGTTTCAGTATACACATTCAGTATAAAACAAACATTTTAAAGGAAGCATATTATAGAAGTGTTATTTTAAACTCATTTTGCATGTATTTAGCAACAACATATTATGTATCTCCGTAAAATACTTACCACACATCACTGTTGGAGGATCATTGTCACTGATCTACAGCTCTGTTGACAATGCCTGATAATGTACAAGTGCTGGATAGTTACACCTCACCCAAGGCTGCATTTCCTCTGTGACATGGCCAGTACAATTATACACAACAAGCCAATTCACAATTGTGTAAGAAGACTAATCTCTATTAGTACAATTCTTGGAGCTTATTGAAGCAGACACAAATATAAAGGATCCAGCTCGGTGTTTTATGAGCCAGGGAGTGGGTGATTGTACAGAACTGTATATAAAATATCACTAACACTTAGGAGACAGCAGTGAAGTCAGGAGCTGTGGTTCTGAGGATTGTAACCACTCACGTTGTACCAAGAACTGAAGGATCCTGAGGAAAATATTTACCATTGATTTCATTAAGGCTTTTAAACCCCTGGAATGCCAGGGGTTTCAAGGAGTTAAAAGCTCCAGTTAAATGAATGGGAATTTCAGAATTCGCATTTATCTTTGATTTTCTCAATGGTAAAGTTGGTTTGCTTTAGTTTAACGTAGCGCAGCACCCTGACAGACTTATATAAAATGAGTCCGTGCATGGAGAGCTTTATATAAGGATGGACTAGTCTACCCAGAGTGCTGTACACTTCTCCTATTTACACACATGTAGAAGTGAGATAAATACAGTCCTGTTATGTCACCAAGGAAGGGGACCATGTGAGATGAATAGATAGTGGCCAAGACCGCAACAATTTAGTCAACTAGAAGACAGTTCTGTGCAGCAGAGGAAACCATGTACATTTCCATAACTGGTATAAAAATACCACACAGTTTTGTCTGTCCTTTACACCCATGGATGCTACAGGCTTCAATAAAATGCTTTGCTTCTGAAAATAAAAATCACAGGAACACATCTGAATTAGGTGTCATTTCAGATATGAGGCATTACACAAACAAAGCCTCACTGTTCACCATGTGATCTTTAACCCTTTGAGTACCAGAGGGTATGCAATGTATTGCGTACCCCTCTGTCCCTTTATATTAACCCTTTGACTGCCAGAGGGTATGCAATGTATTGCGTACCCCTCTATCCCTTTATATTAACCCTTTGACTGCCAGAGGCAGCAAACAAAAACTCTAGAGCAAAACATTGCCCATTTCAGGGTTTTGTTAATATGTTGCAGGACTTTCTATTAAAGAGGAATTACCACCCCTAAAAAAACATACCAAATAATTCCCCATCTGGCGACTAGCTGCTCAGTAGCGCTAGTCGCCAGAATTATTACCACGTTAGAGAGAATTATCCATTCTTCCCAGGCTGACACGCAGGACAGAGCGCAGACATCTTCCCATAGTGACGTCTGTGCACCTGCGCTGTCAGTCCCAGCCTGCTCTAGGAGGCGTTGATAGGAGCTGTTCGGCTCCAAAAGGGACTGACAGATGGGGAGTTATTTGGGACAATGTTTAAGGGTGGTAGGTCAAGCTTTAATATAAACAAGGTTACCCCCTGCTGAGAGATTTTGAATTCAAGTTATTACAGCACAAAACTGCAAACAGGTCAGGTTTTCGGTATCTCCCTACTTACGTAGGTCGATTACAATTGGAGCTTTTGATCAGGCAGTAATATAAATGAAAGCATGCACTGATGATGTGCCTCTAGGACCAACTGTTGAAAACCACTGGTCTATGAACAAATGTTTATATGGCACCACAAGTGTTCCCAGCGCTTTACAATTTAAGCGTTTAGACAATACAGGGTTACAAGTGCCTTGCAAAGTGAAACACTGGAAGTGAGGTCGCTGACCAAAATTGTAGTCTGGCAGCAGCTGGAGGGCCTCATGTTGCTCACCCCTGATCTAGTCTCCTTCACTGCTGTAGTCCATTTATCAGACAATACAGTTACAGTTTACTCAAATGACAGTCACTGACATTTTGGCGCCAGGTGAGGAATCCTGGGTTCGTGTCAATGCCTTTATTATAAAGATCCCCCGCTACTAAACAAGGGACACTTACATTTGCCACTTAACATCTGTGTTTATCTCCAAATGTGAAACACATGAAGCACAGACCAGCTGCCTGAGCCACATTAGTAAACAGCTGCACAGTGCATGCTCTCATTCACGTATAATAAGAACACTTCTACCCAAAGCTCCATCAGTATAAAGGGGATACTGACAACACTTGGGACCTTATGCAAAGACAGAAGCGGAGGAATTCTGGGGCAAACCAGGTGCACCATGGGGGGGGGGGGAGAGAGTGATTTAAATTTGAACTCCTTGAAAGCAAGGTCTTTCCATCGCACTGTTTCACAATGTGTTGGAACCCTCCAGCAGCAGTCAAGGGATTAAAATTCCCATTTAAATCAATGAGAATGTCTGTATTTCTCCCCTAGGGTGCACACAGTTTGTTTGCTCCAAAAAGTCTCCTTTCTTTTGAGCCAATGGTCCTCGAGGCTTTGTGCATAACAGAAAAGGAGCAATTCTGGATCAGAGCTACAGGGTAGAGACAGATTTAATAGATTTAAATGGGGTTTAATACATTGAATTTTATTGCTCAAAGAGTTAACCCCTTTGCATGCCAGAGGGGGATGTACTCCTCTGGCACTCAAAGGGTTTAAAACCCCATTTACACAACTGGCAATGTGTGCAGATGGTTTGCTCAAGAATCACGCCATTATTTTGCACTAGGCCTATGGATTTCCCTATAATGTGTAATACCTAGTTCTCTACTATCAGTTTACCAGCTAGTGTGAGGATTCAAGTGGAATTAATGTATAATCCTTTTTAGACTTTGTGGAACACAGGAACATTGTGTAAAGTCTCCTACTCCAGGGGGTGATTTACTAAGGGGAGATGATATGGAGAGATATGTGGCGAGGACATCGCCTTGGCAATGGTGACACACTGCCATATGCGCCAAGAATTAAATATGAAAGGGGAGGGCGTGAATTCAATCATTAGCATGCAGGGTTGTCAAACTGCTGGCAATATGTAACATGGTATGCTATAGGTATGCATTCTTACACATTGCCAGCAGTACAAGTCTGAGCACATCCTCTCTCCTCCCACTTGCCCACTGGGGTAGTGGAGAAGATAAGATCAGACTTCAGCATCACAAAACTGCATCTCTCCATTAACCTTTTCAGTGTCTTAAGAATATGGATTCCACACCATGTGGTACTGAAATAGCAGATAAGCTATATCACAGCTTCTCTACCCTTCCTTACTCACTGAAACACCTGACCCAGCTATCCGCCAATCAGCTGATTCAGGTGAAAACAGCATTCAGCAAGACACTGCAAGAGAGTTCCCTCTGTTTGCCTGAGAGAGAAAACACAAAAACAATGTGTGTGCGTATACACACACCAAACATACCAAAAAAAAATGTATATACCAGTGCTGATCCAAACATAGTAGATAACACCCACAGACATACATCAATTAGGAATTAGAGACAAGGAGTGTGAACATTACAAAAAACAAAATCCTAAAAATTAAGCATAAAATGAATGAAACACTAATCAGTCTGGTCAGATGACATGACTTGATGGTCAAAAATGAATAACTGAATGCCATAAGTCAAATGAGATAATGGTCAATCAGATTTCATGAGTTATATACAAAGAGTGGATTCACTTTGTATTCAGGCTAATCCCAATAAAGTATATCTGTTTAAATACAATTAGAAATCAAATTCCCACAGAAAGTTCCCAGCAAATTAACTCTTCAGTTGCCAAGCTGCTACTCACAGTGTTACACTTTTAGAAAATGCCATGAAGCGATTATTAAATGGATCTGTGAAACGCAGCCCTAGATCTCTCCTGTAAGATGGAACACTAAACCCTAAGTTACAACAGAAAGGAGGAGGAGTGTACAGAAGTATAATTGTTGCATTAGTATTTGAGGCTCATGTATGGATAAATATACTTTGGATCACAATGCCACATACCAGCAAATTGCCGCATGATATGGCCCACTGCATTTGGCCATACTTAATCACTGCTTCCACATGGGCTACCATGGGACAATTTGCCAATATGGGGCATTAAAGGGATAGTATTACTTCAAAATGACTATCCCTCATATTGTAACCCTTAATAAACTGAGTTAAATGACACCATCAGCATCTCTCAAACCTTTATGGTTTAAGAGATAGCCGTTTTCAAAGTTTCCTCTCCCCTGCTGTTAGTGTTCTGCTGCCAGCAGGAGAATCCAGTCTCTGAATCAAGCGAAGGCTCTTCAGCAGAGCCGATATCTCATTATGGAAGGAAAAATGATTAATTGAAAGTCTTCTACGTGTGCTTGGTAACTAAGCACACGTAGAAGATTGTTTCAATGAATCATTTTTCCTTCCATAACGAGATATCGGCTCTGTTTAAGAGCCTCCGCCTGTCCCGGGACCGGATTCTCCTGCTGACAGCAGAACGCTGACAGCAGGGCAGAGGAAACTTTGAAAGCAGCTATCTCTTAAACCATAAAGGTTTGAGAGATGCCGCTGGTGTCGTTTAACTTAGTTTATTAAGGGCTACAATATGAGGGATAGTAATTTTGAAGTAATACTATCCCTTTAAGATTCACAACACTTATCCACACACGATCCTCTAATTTGAAACCAAACACTATACTTTCTCTATACACTGTGACCCATATGTATAAAATCAAATGGTAGTTCTTCAGAGAGTCGTTAATCACATGGTATTTTCTAAATAAAGTGTAACTGTTACGATGATTGTTGTAAGTAGCACCATAGCAATGGAACGGTTAACTTGATGGCACTTTTCTATGGCAATTGGATTATATACAGTCAACACCAATAGATTTCTGTATTTGACTGGATAGTAACTGCATTTGCTGATGCTTCCATATGTAACTACTTATCTGGTACATCTACAATGGATAAGGTTTAGATATGTATTTTTAATGACACTAATAAAATAATTGTTATATGTAACATAATAAGTGGGCTATGAGGTACAGAAAGGGTTGTGCTCCTGCTTTAGATCAGTGGCACGATACACTACTTGCTGTATTGATCTATACAGGGTCCTTATATATAATGCATGTATATGCATATTGGTGCAATATGAAGTGATGAGAATGAGCAGATGAGTTCAATGGAGATAGCAAACAGCTGAAAGTTGTGTTCCCTTCATGCTGTTATTGCTCAGTGCCTGGAATACAGAAAAGGCTACTTGAGGGAGAGGGGGTCACTTTTTCTATATATTGGAATTTTTCATACTAGTTGAACAGCCCGTGTACATGGGCCACAGTGCCACCTAGCAACTGCCGCGGTGCAGTCATGCACAGTAGCGACTGCCCTTGCCGCGGCTGTTAACGGAGCGGGGTGATCCAAATTCAGACCATAGAGGACTATGGTCTGAATTCAGAGACCCACTCAGTTATCAGCTGCGGCGCAGGCAGTCTGTACTGCACATGATGGCTTCTGACAAACACACACACTTTAGCGAATTATATAGGATAGGATTTCTGTTGGTTCTACCTACTCCCAAGTCAGCTAGATTGCATCACTCCATATCACTTATCCTAGGATTATTCCAGTCCTTTACCCCCATTTTGTACATTTTTGCAAGTTTGTTTTTTTCTCTCTGCCATACCTTATTAAACCCTTAAGGACCAGAGGTCCATAGAAGTTACCTTCCCTTCAGGATCACTTTGATCCTTGACGACCCACCGGCACATGCGACCTGTTGCATGTAACGTGGCGTTGAGTTGGGGTCTGAGAGAGACTGCTCCAGTCTTGAAGTGGTCAATTTCAGACCCATTTGTACTTACAGCTCTCCCACAGAAACGCTGTAAGTAAACGTTAGATGACGTACTACAGGGCTTAAAATTTGAAGTCTTTTGCTACTAGCCAGATCTGAAATGTTACTCACCACTGCAAGCCATAACATACCCACCAGGGCTGAATTTCTACTCACCACGGCTAAATTTTCACTCCCCATTGGCTAGTGGAAATTTTGAGCACTGACATACTAGGACCGTAACTGGTTTTTAAGGGTATATACTACGTGATAGACGTAGCACATCACGGGGTACTTAAGGGGTTAAAGAGTATGATATGGCCATATGATTTTAGTTTTCTGTTACCCAGTACTGGGGTGTACATTATATATTTTTCCCCTCAATAAATCTACACTTCATGGTTCCATGTGCTGCTCCTTTTGAAAGAATGATAAGTGAGATTAAACAGAAAAGTTCATGGTATCTGAAAGCATTAGTGCATGGGTTTTTAAAAACCGTTGTATCTGAAGGCAGCCTGGACGTACAGAAATGAGTACAGAACTGATGAAAGAGTGCAAGTCAGGAAGAGTTGGAAACAAAAGCCAAAGGAGATGGACATATACAGGACCACCGCACTCAAGGTGATTAACTTGCCAGGCTTTAGTCTTCAAACCCCTATCATAAAAAAAATAATGAAAACCGCCAGAGAAGTTCTTTAGCGAGGTAAAAGGCTGAAAATCATGCTTACCTCCTTAGGTTTTGAGGCCCTGTAAATAAACCTATGAAGTGGACATAAAGGTGCATTATACAGCTCCATATACTAGAGAATAAAAAGACTAAGCAATGCCCATACACACTTCTACTAAAGAGATCACTTAACCCTTTGAGTGCTAGAGGGGTATGCAATGCATGTGTAACCCTCTGGCACTCAAAGGGTTAAAACTGGCTGTTAGCTGGTGGGGGTTTGAGAGGAAGGAAGGAGTCTCCACCTCAGAGACCTTTTTGAAGTGCCCTGCCCTTCTGGAGGAGGAGACGACTTTACCCCACTGTTCTTGTGTTCCACATTGGACAAGAGAAATCCCTACTACAAGTTTGCCTGAAAGTAAACTACATAGCAGTGTAGTCTCTACATTCCATAACAGGGTGGGGAAGATGCATGTTTCCCATCTAAACATCTGACTCACGAGCCGTAGGCACTGACAGTTGAAATATGAAAGTGTGAGCTTGCAGGCAGTCTGTCAGATTTTACAGGCTTTCCCAAGGGAACATAAATATCATAATACAACAATGCTTTGGGAGACCTGTTCAGTTCAAGGGGTTCAGTCATGACAGATCAGCTAAACTTCCTTGGGGAAAGTAATGGATCTTTTACACTTAATTTACTATTGTAGCTATTAAAAAAATAAAGTAATTGAAGCCAGTCTTATCTCTCAAACCTTTATAGTTTGAGAGATATACGATTACAAAGTTCCCCCCTCCCTCCCCTTGCACTGACGTCAGGCTCTATCTTACAGCAGGTGATCCTGGTCCACAAACTGATCAGACACTTTGTAGACTGTTCCAATGAAGTATTTGTTTTTAGATAGCGCTATTTAGGCTCTGCTGAAGAGCCGGACAGTCTGCGGACCAGGATCGCCTGCTGTAAGATAGAGCCTGATGTCAGTGTAAGGGGAGGGATGGGGGAACTTTATAATCATATCTCTCAAACATAAGACCCTCAATTAATTTACTATTCTAGCTATGAAAAAATAAAGTGTAAAAGATCCATTACTGTCCTTTTAACATTATTAATTTAAGATAATTAAGTAGATTGCTGCAAGATAAGGGTTGGACAATGTGAAACCTTTAGCTCTAGCCAGCAGTTTGCTTGAAGATGATGGGAGTTGTAGTCTGCCAACAGCTAGTTCACAGTGCCCAACCCTACTCTAGATGCTGGACAAAGCAAAGTATCCATGAGGTTAAAGTAGAACTGCATATGGAGAACTTTTGTTGGTAATCAATGCTGGGGCCTCTGACTGTTAAAGTCTACACACCACATCATTCCCAATCAGCTGGATGGGGATCATGGGAGTTGTAGTTCATAACAGCTGGAGATCCAATGATTTGCTTACCATAACCATGTAAGTGCCAAATGTGTCCAGTATCCAAATAATTGTTTTTAAATGAATTTGACATCCCTCTTAAAAAGATTAGTGATAAAAAAAAATAAATACATAAATAAAGTCACAAGGCCCCTATTTTGAGACTACACCACTTGGCCATGGTTAGTCCAGTGTTCATGTGTTGCCAGAGTCCCTTTCATGTCCTGGAAAAAAACTACTCCCAGACCAGCAGCTGTTACCAAGTTTTCAAAGCCAAGTGCAGCAGATCAAACCAATAAGCAGCCCGATAGTGAGTGTGTGACATGTGCTGCATCCATTTAGAGTTCACTGAAGAGGCGGGCCATCCAAGTCTGTTTCAGTCAGATAAACACAAGCAGTAAAGAGTGAATAGCTGGCAGTGAGACAGGATTAGAGCACCCATGGCATAGTATAAACAGGAGGGAGGAGATGGACTGAAGTAACTGTACACATACAAGGGTAAATTGTGACAGAAGGCAAGTGAGCTTCACTAAGAGCAGTTTATTTCCATTTAACTCTGATTGATGTGCAGTATACACACATGTATGCATCCTTCCAAGATTAGCATGCATACTGTACCTGCATGATAATATACACACACCCCAATTATGCAGGACACCTGCAATACAGTTCTTCCTTAACCCCCTTCAGTGCTAGAAGGGTATGCAACGCATTATGTACTCCTCTGGCATTGAAAGGGTTGGAGGCAGCTATGGGGCCATGCAATATAGTAAACATACAGTATAAAAAGATCCTCTAATTCAGGGCTTAAAATCTGAAGTCCTTTGCTACTAGCCAGACCTGAACATTTAATCACCACTGCAAGCCATAACATACCCACCAGGGCTGACTTTCTACTCGCCAGGGCTAAACTTTCACTCGCCATTGGCTAGTGGAAATTTTGAGCCCTGCTCTAATTAACCAGTGGTCATTTCAGTCACTTTCCTGGTGAATGTTCCACACTTCTCTCTGAATCAGTTTCTTTCTTCATGATCCTTCTCATCCATTAATTCAAAAAAGGCACACGTTAGCCAATACAACTAGCAGTTTTGTGTTCACATTGCAACATGAACCAACCTCCAATATGAATGGAATTGGTATTACAATACTTAACCCCTGAAGGCCCAGAGGGGTATGCAACACATTGCAAATATCTGTTCCTTCAAGGGGTAAAAGATACAGAACAAACATGGAATACATTGATAAACTTTAAAGAGATGTTTCAAAATAAAAGCAGCTCCAATTAATCTGTAGAGTATTTGAGCCATGGAGAGTGTTATTTCAATACTGTCAGAGTTGTAGTTCAAGAGCAATTGAATGATTAAGTTTCCCCCTCCCGCCCCTTTTACCTAGTGTAAGTCACCTCCCCTCAGATGTGGAATCTGGTCTCTTGACTACACCGCTCACAGCAAAAGGACAATCTTCTTACTGTGAGAACAATTAAAAACACAGCCCCCCCCAAAATAGGATTTTAGTCTTACCTGTTAAATCCTTTTCACTTAGTCCATACAGGTCACTGGTACCATGGGATGTGTAGTCCCCTTTAATAGGCAGGAACAATTATGCAAATAATTTGCAAGGGGCGGAGCCTCCCCTCTTACTTAAGCCACCTTCTGGCCAGAGCCACCCATATTGATTTGAGACCCTAAACTGACCCCAGGTAAGCAAAAAGAAAGACTCCTGTGAGCATGCCCGAACGGTCTCCCACTGAATGCCACAGGAGAGCCAAGACTGGTCCCTTGACAGGGTGGGAGACCAGTGACCTGTATGGACTAAGTGAAAAGGATTTAACAGGTAAGACTAAAATCCTATTTTCACTGTCGTCCAATACAGGTCACTGGTACCATGGGATGTACAAACATTGAGCTGATCCAGAGGCGGGAAGTAAGGCAAGGACCAGGCGCAAGGCCCAAGTCACTAGAACTGTTAACCAGTTGATAACATAGCCCAAACTGTAAGTGTCAACGGACACCAATCAAGGGAACAATCCCTGAACTTAACACAGCACACGGAACACGAGCCAACCGGGCTCAACAGTAAGGAAGCACTAAGGATCACAGAGCGGAAGACCTACACAGGCAAGACTGCCTCCAGGACCTTCCTTCCAAAGCTGGCATCAGCCGATGCCAGTACATCAACTCGGTAGTGCTTAGAAAAAGTGTGCACAGAGGACCAAGTGGCCGCTCTGCACAGTTGATCAGCAGAAGCTTGATTCTTGTAGGCCCAGGAGGCCCCAATAGATCTGGTGGAATGGGCAGTCACCCTGAAGGGAACATGCTTATTCCTCAACTTATAGGCTTCACGGATGGTAGCCTTAATCCAAGAGGCAATGGAAACTTTGGAAGCCGGTCTTCCTGCCCTAGGCCCCTCAGGAATGACGAATAGAGCGTCAGACTTCCTGATAGATTCGGTGCGATGAACATAAAACTTGAGGCAACGCACCACATCCAACAAATGGAGATCTCTTTCCTTGTCAGATGAAGGATTAGGGCAGAAAGAGGGAACCACAATCTCCTGATTGATGTGAAACTCAGACACAACCTTGGGTAAGAATTCCTTGGTAGTGCGAAGCACAGCCTTATCCTTGTGGAACACCAGGTAAGGAGGTTTACAAGACAATGCCTGTAACTCTGCCACCCGGCGTACTGACACAATAGCCAAAAGGAAGGCCATCTTCCAAGTCACAAGACGTAATGGAATGGAAGCCAAGGATTCAAACGGTGGTCGCTGAAGAACTCCCAGCACCAAATTGAGATCCCACTGGGGAGCAGGACTCTTGAAGGCAGGTCGAACATGAGTCACACCTTGGAAGAAGACTTTCACATCAGGAAGGATGGCAATCCGTTCCTGGAAAAACACAGACAAGGCAGAGGTCTGAACTTTGAGGGAACTCAGACTGAGCCCCTTGTCCACACCGTCCTGCAAGAAGGCCAGGACAGTGGGAAGATGGAAGTCAAGAGACAACTGCTTGACAGAGCACCATGTCACGAAAGTTGACCAAATGCGATGATAGATCTTGGAAGACACAGGCTTACGAGCACTGAGCATCGTCGACACCACAGAAGGAGAAAAGCCTTTCTTAGCTAGAATCGAGGATTCAACCGCCATGCCATCAAACGGAGAGAGTGAACATCCTCTTTCCACAGATACCCCTGAAGAAGCAGGTCCGGACGGGCTGGAAGTGGGATTGGATCCTTCACTGACATGGCCATCAATTCCGGAAACCAGGACTGGCGAGGCCAGTTTGGAGCAATCAGGATGACAGGACAACGTTCTCGCTTCAACTTCTGAATAACTCTGATCAATAGAGGAAGAGGGGGGAAGATGTAAGCCAGGGAGAAGTCCCAAGGGATCGACAAGGCATCCACCGCTAGAGCAAGGGAGTCCCTCAGACGGGAGCAAAACACCGGAACCTTCCTGTTGTGTCTGGTAGCCATCAGATCCACCACTGGCATCCCCCACCGTTGAGTGAGCATGTGAAACACCTCTGGGTGAAGAGCCCATTCTCCGCTGTCGACGGAGTGACGACTGAGGAAGTCTGCCATGACGTTGTCCACGCCTGGAATATGAACTGCAGAGATGACAGGCACGTGATCTTCTGCCCAAGACAAAATATCCTTGACTTCCCACCAGGCGGAACCGCTTCTTGTGCCGCCTTGTCTGTTGATGTAAGCCACCGCCGTGGCGTTGTCGGACTCTACTCTGACTGGAAGACCGGTCAATTGAGACTCCCAGGAACAGAAGCCTCTGAGAAGGAATCAAGTCCGACTTGTCCAGATTCAGGATCCATCCGTGACGGTTCAGGGTGTGCATGCACCTCTGCAACTGCTGGGAGAGAAGCTCCGCTGAGGAGGCCTTCAGTAGGAGATCGTCCATGTAGGGAGTCACTCTGATCCCATCCTGATGGAGCACCGCTATCAAGGAGCCCAGCACCCGCTGGAAGACTTGAGGAGCTGTAGTCAGTCCAAAGGGGAGCGCTGTAAATTGAAAGTGTCCCCTGTGGCAGGCAATCCTGAGATACTTCCTGCTCTCTGGATGAATAGGGATGTGAAGATAAGCATCCTGAAGGTCCAGGGAGGCAAGAAACTCCCCTGGAGACATTGCTGCAATCACAGAGCGCAGGGACTCCTGGCGGAAGTGGGAAGTCACCACATAGGCATTGAGATCTTTGAGATCCAAGATGGGACGGGCTCCTCCGTCCTTTTTGGCTACCACAAACAGGTTGGAATAAAATCCTGAACCTGTGTCCCCCTGCGGAACCGCCTCCAGGACCTCTTTGTCCAAGAGATCCTGAATAGCGTCGTCGAACAGACGCCTTTTTGAGGGTTCCTGAGAAGGACGAGTAAAATGGAACCGAAAAGGAGGAAGGGAAGAGAAAGGGATCTTGTATCCCTCTGACACCACCTGAAGAACCCATGGGTCCGCCACTGACTCCTCCCAAGTCCGGCGAAAGATGCGGAGACGACCGCCTACAGCCGGATGCGGACCCGGGTTCGGCGAGTCATGCCGAAGCAGTCTTGGAGGTCTTGGCCTTGGAGGCAACTTTGGGCCTCCAGGACTGTTTGGGCTTGGAGGAGGAGCGCGTAGTGGGAGGACCCGTTTGGGCCGAGGAGCGTGTCTCAGTCTGAAAGGAACGAAAGGACCGATTGCGTTTGGCTGGAAACTTTTTCTTAAAGACTGAGGGTAGAAGAGTACTTTCACCGCCAGTAGCCTCACTGATCATTTCTTTGAGCTCAGAGCCAAAGAGCAAATTCCCCTGAAAGGGCAAGGAAAGCAAGGCTTTCTTAGAGGCTGTATCAGCAGACCAAATTTTCAGCCAAAGAGCGCGTCTAGCCACCACAGAAGAAGTGGAGGCCCTCGCCATCATGCGCACAGCATCAAAAGCAGCATCAGCAACATAGTTCTGAGCTTCAGTGATATTAGCAAGAAGCTGCAACTGTTCAGATACAGGCGCATCCTGGCGAACCGCTTCAGTCAGTCGTTCAGTCCAGGCTGCAATAGCCCTATTAACCCATGCCACAGCAAAGGTGGGGCGCATGGCAGTGCCAATAGAGGCAAAAATAGATTTAAGAGAGAGCTCTAATTTCTTATCCGTCCAGTCCTGCAAGGCAGAGGCATCTGAGACAGCCAAAGCAGTAGATTTGGATAGTCTAGACACAGGAGCATCCACCTTGGGAGGATGAACCCATTTTGCCAGCTCCGCTTCGGGAAAAGGGTAAAGTTTGGCAAACTTTTTGGAGACAGAGGAAGATCTATCAGGATTCTTCCATGCCTCAGAAACCAGACGGGCAAGAGTAGGGTTAGTTGGAAAACAAACAACAGGTTTAGATGGCTTTTTCTGAAAAACATCAGTAGGATCATAAGTGGATTCCTGAGTCAGAGGAAGGTTGAGCGTATTCAGAACCGCTCTGATCAGACCCTCAGCCGAAACTTCAGGGTCACACTCATAGGGGTCCCCAATGGACCTGTTAGATTCAATAACAGTACGTTCCTCAGCATCAGAATCCTGCAAAAGTTCTTCTTCAGAAGAATCAGTGATATCAGGAGCTCCCTGTGGCTTAGGCAGGGAGGTCCTGATAGTAGAGGGGGTCTGCCAGACCTGGAGAGCCCCCTGTACCTGAGAGGGAAAGAGTTGAAGCGTGGATCTGAGATCCCTAGTGGCAGCTTTAAACTCCCTCACCCAAGATGGCTCAATAGCGTGGCTGGGAAGCCCAGGGTTGCTATCTTTATCAGTACAATTAGGGCATAGATCCCCCACATTATCGCAATCCAGCCCAATGTGGCAAGAGGAGCAAAACGCCATGGGGGTAGAAGACCCCCCAGCCTCCTTAGTCTTGGGTCTAGCCCCTAGCTCCAGTGAAGTAGACATGCTCACAGCGTCAATATACCCCACAAAAAACACTATCACCCAGAAAAGTGTTAAAGATTAAAGTTTCACCCCAGAAAAGGTCTAAAAACGGACTTATCTGGCCAGCGAAGGGTTAATCTGGTGAGGAGAGAGAAAGCTCGGTCCCTGCGTAGTGTACTCGCCTTGGAAAAGTACCACAAAATGGCGGCCGTCATGACAGCCAATCAGAAACGAGCGCGAGCTAAGCGCTCATGGGAAATGTAGTTTTCCTATGCAAGTACCCCAAACAGTGCCCGAAGCCCCCCTGAACCCCCTACATTAATAAAACACCAACCGGATGATAGAGCAGGAGCCTAGCATTAAAATGAGCCCACTCTGAAGTTGCTGTGACAAGCGGTTTCAGAGATATGTCCCAAACTGTGAATTCCCATAGAGAGTAAAGGAGCTCTGCTGCTGAGCGGGAAAAAGCCGCGCTTAAAGGCGCGGAACACCATTTTTAATAAAGTTTAGTAAAACATTAAAAAGTGCCCAAACAAGCATGAAATACATGAGAAACATAAATAAATGAATACCCAATGCTCCAAAACTCAGAGAATAACACAGAAATTGCATAAATAAATAGAGATAATGCAATAAAAACACCCTATGAGTGCTGGAGTGTATTAAAACTCCCAAATACAAGCCCATCAAAGGGACACTGTGGGGACAAGTGGACCTTCAGCACTCAATGGGTGACTCACCTTTCTCGCAGACTTCTGTCTTCAGGTGACCATGATAGGGAGGGAAAGAACCAGAGGTAATTTCCCCAACAGGGGAGCTGCTTAACACAAGCTGTCCCCTCATCAGGTATAGGTCCACAGAAATCCCTGGAAGCTGCACTAGCCACTTCGGGTGAGGGCATTCACAGCCATGGTCACCCTCCTAATGGTGGTATTCCATATTTGAAGAAAAAATAATAAAACTCTAAGAAGCATAGCTGTTCTCTGCCTGGTGTGCAAGCACACCAGGAACAAATCAATATGGGTGGCTCTGGCCAGAAGGTGGCTTAAGTAAGAGGGGAGGCTCCGCCCCTTGCAAATTATTTGCATAATTGTTCCTGCCTATTAAAGGGGACTACACATCCCATGGTACCAGTGACCTGTATTGGACGACAGTGAAATAGGTTTTTCCCTTATGCCATTTGAAGATTATCCCTGTGATCCATCCAGTCTTGCTGCTCTGAGGTGAGCAGTGTTACATCAGTAAAAGAGGAGGGAGGGGGATAATTTATCTTTCAATTACTCTTGAACTACAACTCTGACATTACTGAAATAACACTCTCCATGGCCCAAATATTAAGATTAATTGAAGCGGATTTTTTATTTTGAAACATTACAATCCGTTTAAATATCATTTGCACAGCTAGCACATGTAAAAAATAATTAGTCCCTATAACTTAATCCTAAACATGCTTTTTAAAGGCAATTTTACATGGGCAATACCATTTCAGATGCCGCATGTTGTGGAAGGCCCTATGCCAGGCTATGATGCCTTGCACATGGCCAGCTGTCACCTTGTGAACGCAAAGTCCAGCAGGATACATCTCTGTGTTCACACAGGAATGCAAGTGTGATGCAGAAAGGAAGGCCTGCACAACAGACTATGGGGCCACTTCATATCATATATAAAAACACAGGGCTTTGACACAGGGCGGGCTTTGACACAGGGCGGGCTTTGACACAGGGCGGGCTTTGACACAGGGCGGGCTTTGACACAGGGCGGGCTTTGACACAGGGCGGGCTTTGACACAGGGCGGGCTTTGACACAGGGCGGGCTTTGACACTGAAATTCTTGCCAAAAAGATGCACCTCTCCTGCCTCTAGATTGGTGGTAGAAACAGGTGGTGAGTGAAAGATCACAAGCAACAAAATTACAGCAGTTGGCTGCTACAGTTCTGCTACCCTTGTAAAAAGCCCCATCTCTGTAAACTGTCATATTCAAAGCATTTAAGTTGTGTATGTTTTTAATGCGATAAACAAAAGCCAGATTATTTACAGTGATTAATGGACAGTTTCAGTATTCAGAAAGGCCTGTCTTATTTTATCCCATTTACAGACCATCCTGGACATCACTTCAGGGACATGCATCCATATTGCTATGGTACTTGGTACTGAAGAAGGCAGGAATGACTGTTCCCTCAGTTCACAAAAGACTGGATATTAGGCCTCACACAGATGCTAGCATGCAGTACAGCATTCAAGTGTATATAACCACAGTTAATGGGCCAGTCAACATACTGCACAGATTACTTGCAATGTCTGGTCTTTGGTTTAACAATAATCCCACTCATCCTTTAAGCACGTGATAACAGATGCTGCTTACAGAACAAACAGTAACTAGTTTTATGAATATTGTACATAGTGGTCCAATTGGAACATAAGTGTCTCACCTGAGAGCATACGTATACCCAGTGTTGTCGGGCAGACACTGAGGTGGAGCATACGTATGAAGATGCGAGTAATCCATTCTCACCGTTTCAGATCATACTGCAGTAAGTGAAAGTGCAACGGAAAGGATTTGTTACTGAGGGAAATCCTAATACATGTCCTTATGTACAAGAAGTAAAAAAAATAATGTCCCCCCTTTAACAAAGGTTTCTGTATGATGGTCACCTAAAAACAACAGTGCAGGCTCCAAGTAGGCCACTTGCGTTGATACTGATCACATGTAGACCATAGGCGCTCAATAGGCAGCACACCTGATCCCAGGGTGCAGCCCAGTTAGCTAGCACATGAATAGTAAGGCTAAACAGGTTTGCTACCAACGCTGTGCAATTTACACCCATCAGTTCAATTATAGTTCAGCATGTTACAATACTAGCATTCTCACCATCAGAATTGCACTGTGCAGTCCTGTACAAAAAAGGCCAGTAATTTTTACTTTTGTTCTGCCTTTTATTTTTATATTAAAACTGCCAATTTAATTTATTGAATATATATTGAATATAAAAAAAAAAATCCCACACACAAACTGATCATATAGGCCACAAATTAAAACTGTCACCCTGATGTAGACCCTAGGTCTTCAAACCTGTGCTTGAGGTCACCACTTTCTAGATCTCTTCACATGAAGACAGGGAGATCATTCATTGACTCACTTATTCTGAAGGATCGGTTAGCATTAAAGACATCAACTTGCATTTAACGGAGGACATACTGAAAACACGTACTGTCAAGTAGCACTTTTAGCACCCCTGATGTAGGCTAGTAGTTATTGTATGTCCCCTCAGTGCTGCTACAGAAGAGACTGTCAGTACTACACCAGGGTATACTTATTAGTCATTGGCTAGAAGAGCAGGAGGGCAATAAAAACCAGACAAGCTTTACATTCTCTGAGTAAAATGTAAATGTCAAATTGTATACACTTACAGCCCCCACATCTTCATTTTTAAAACATGTATGTGCCTGACAGGGAGCTCTCTGAAATAGTTTCCAAAGAAAGTGGTCAGGGACTGTGAAAGCAGGGTAAGTAGTATGTTGCACTATCCCTTCAGCACCAAGTGCACTTTATGCTTAGTGGAGGAAGGCTTCAGCTGCAGGGATAATATACAATACTATTACTATGACAACTGTTTTCATAATCCCTGACAAAGCTTTCTGGAAACAGATCAGTGAGCTCCCAGTTGGGAGGTTTACAGTAAACGGTTCTTCTACAGTTCCCACACCTAATTACTACATGAAGTCATAGACCGTTAATATTAAACAGGTATGGAAGCTCATATTCTATTACAAAAGTAGATGGTGTTGAAATAGTTTTATAGCTAGATGACAGTAAGATCCATGGAAAGGGAACCAAAACCAATGACAGTCACTGTACAATGGGACAGCTGGCATATTTGCTAGCTGTAGGCAATATTGGGAGTTGATCCAATCGCCCCCAACACACACACACACACAGGGCTGGTTGATGGGAGTTGTACACTCCAACAGCCGAACAGCCAAAGGACGACAAAACCAAGCAGTTTTGGAATAAAACTACCAACCTTAGTAAGTCTTCAGGCACCAAGTTCAGATATAAAAATGTGTAAAGAGAATAAATACAACCCACAAAAAAAAAAAAAAAAAACCCAAACACTTGTCTCTATGGTCAAACAATTTTGTGCTGGCAAGTATTGTACATGAATATTAAAACAACTACACTGGTCTCCAAAACAAGTCTCCCCAAGAGGGATAACATGACACACCCATCCTAATGTGGAATCTGAGTCATCAAGGACACTGGCACACTTCCTCCTCAGCACCATGTTCTAATGGAAAGTCTTTTTAAAAGAAAACAAGTACAATTAGTGAGTAATGGGACGTTACAGACACACTGAAGAAGATTAATCATTTGCATTTAAGAGAGAGAGGTGTCTAGCACACAAACGCACTGGATAACCACAGGGTACTACAGGGGAATGGACTGCCCTGCCTCTGCCACTCTGAGGGTTTAACTGGATCACTACACAAAATACTTTGCTTGAAAGGTGGCTAGAAGGATGAAAATTAGGGTCAGTCAACAAGTAAAAATGGTGCAATTCTAAAGCAAACCAAAAGCTCCACAGGGGACAAATTCTCAATGATTTCAATGGCACTTTTAAGGTCTTGAATGCTAGGTCTCCTTCGAAGAGCTTTGCAATGCATTGAAGCAGTCAAGGTGTTAACCCTTTGAGTGCCAGAGGGGTACACAACACATTGCAGAGCAATGCACTGCATATCCCTCTGGCACTCAAAGGGTTAAAGCCCTATTTAAGTCAGTTAGGGAATGTTTCCCCTATGGTGCAGTTGATTTGCTCCCCAACTGCACCTCATTTAATGAATGCATCGCTCAGTGCACTATACGCTTCTCTCAGGAGATGTTCTAAGTCAGTCAATAGTGGAATGCCAGATGCCACGACCAACAGTGTATCCTACTGAAAGGGATAGTAATACTTAAAATGTAAAAAAAAATATGTTGTAGAGTTTATCCCCGAGTAAAACAAGGGCACTCCCACTGCTGAAAGGTGTTTCATTCAAAAGTTATTAATTTTAAAAGTTGAATTTTTTTAGGTGCAATATCACAGTGGCCTGAAATTGTATAGTGGCGCTGTTGCTACACGATCCTATGGACAGCTCTGGTCAGTTGACCATAAATCTCCATAGGATGGTGTAGCAACAGCACCACTGTACAATTTCAGGCCACTGTGATATTGCACCTAAAAAATTCAACTTTGAAAATTAATAACTTTTGAATGAAACACCTTTCAGCAGTGGGAGTGCCCTTGTTTTACTCAGGGGGATAAACTCTACAACATATATTTTTTTACATTTTAAGTATTACTATCCCTACTATCTGGCGACCAACAAAACCACTTGTTTAAATTGTCGCCTTCATGCGGTCGACATTTTAAACGCGCCATTTTGTTGGTAGCCAAATAGCGGGCGACATTTCCATAGTGAACTGACAGACGGAACTGCTGTATTAGATCTAAACTCAGTAATGTGCTTTTCCAGTCTGCAACAGCAGAAATCAAAAGCATTTAGACAATATATAAGCCACAAATCCTCTCTCTCAAACTGCTATAGTTTGAGAGATATCCTCCGCTAAAGTGCCTTGTCTCCTGATGTCAGCTGTAAAGGTGACAGGAGATTATCAGTGTCTGCCAAGGAGGCTTTTCAGCAGAGCCTCAATAGCGCGATATAAAAAAGAATTACTTTGAAATGGTCTAAAAAGCGTGCTTGCAAACCAGGTACACTTTGTAGACCATTCCAAAGTAGTATTTCTTTTTAAATCGTGCTATTGTGGTGCTGCTGAAAACCTTGGCCGATATGGTCCAGACTTGTCAGTCCCCGGACCAGGAACTCCTATCAGCTTAAGCTGACGTCAGGAGAAGAGGAGGGAGGAAAAGGGGAACTTTAATGGAGGATATATAGGATTTGTGGCATTTAGCTTATTTTTTGATCTCTACAAAACTAAAATTTTTATGGGACATTACTGTCTCTTTAAAGTGACAGTTACTGATCAGACTAATCAAGGATTTCCTAAAAACATGCACCGTTAACAGCACGAGGACTGGTGTTGCTGACCCCTGATCTCTAGGCTGCAGTGGGATCATGGTATTAAGAGTCCTTTCAAGTCTTTAGAAACAGATGCACAGTAAAAGCAGAGCAACCCATCGGCACTGTAAGACAAACTCCCACTGATTTACAGGAGGATTTTTAACTACTTGAATGCTAGCTCCCTAGCATTCAAATGGTTGAAATATAATTAAAATCAAAGGGCATATCTGTTCGCATGGAGACGTTTGCTAAAAAGCTGCTCCCCTTTTGTCTGTGCATATGGCCCCAATAGAATTTATGCAAACTGCACACCTTGCCAAAATACACTTTTACACAAAAAACTTAAAGGGATAGTAATACTTTGTTTTATCTTTATTTTGTAGGCATTAAAAAACATGAAGAACGATCTAAGTCTTATCTCTCAAACCTTTATGGTTTGAGAGATATTCACAAGCAAAGTTTCCCCTCCCGCCCCTTTTACCTAGTGTAAGCCATCTCTTCTCAGATGTGGAATCCAGTCCATAGACCAGACAAATAACAGCTGGGGACAATCTTCTTACAATGAAAACAATGAAGGCCCTGCCCCCCTTGACAAGCTTTTCAGGTTTTTCCCTTATCTTAATTGAAGATTGTCCCTCACTGCAATCTACCTGGGCACCTCCCTTCTGCTCTGGCTGAAAAGTGTTACATCAGTAAAAGGGGCGGGAGAGGGATACTTTGTCATTGAATTACTCTTGAACTACAACTCTGACAGAATTGAAATAACACTCTCCAAAGTCCAAATACTATGATGATTAATTAGAGCTGCTTTTATTATGAAGCATTTCTTATCCTTTTAAGGATGGACACAAGATAAAGCAACGGCAATGAACAGGTCAATGAGAAGCTAGGAAAAACTGCAAAGGACATCGGAAAAGGTACTGCAGAATACAATCTGTGGCAGCAAAGTACAAAAGCATTTATGTGCCTGGACAAGATTTAATGGCTCATTCATCTCATTAGGACAGAGCTGTGTAGGGAGCAAGTTTAAGCTAGGTTCAGATGGAGCACAAAAGGAGGCTCTGCTTGCATTTCTTCAAGTAGCTGAGCACCAGTTCTGTTGCTATTCATTTTAACAGCATCATGGAAAAATGTGCAACTCTTGAGAGCTGGAGGTCCAACAATTGGCTGCTCTGCTCCATGCTTTTCTAATGCTAGAGCTCCCTTTATAATCAAGTACGGCAATGCAACTAGAGCAGCACCAATTTGTAAATTAAATAACAGACGTTTATGGAACTCTAAATTTGGAAGTATATCAAATGTGCTTTATTTATTCCGATTAGAAGGTGTGGAATTAGAGGCCATAAAGATAAGGAGGATTCAGCTGAAGTTTAATGAAAAGGGCCAAAGAGGAAACAATGGAGTCAGACCTAAACTAACACAAACACCTTAGAAGCTAGATGTATAACTTACAGTACTCTGGAGACAACAGGTTAATGAAAATTATCTATAAAATGGAAATATTAAGTTAAAGGTGCAGTATAACCCAAAGTCACAGATTTAACTTTTGAAAAGCATCAGGTGTGCACCAATTTATGGGAAATGCCATAAACACTCTTCCTTTATTAGGACATGCTTCCCCTTTAATTAAGAGACAAACCCTTCATTGACACGTCTGAAAGTTAATTCAGTAAAGTTTCCCTTTTTGTTCAGTTTTAGTAAAATGGAAGTTGTTAATGAAATCTCACCCACCCCATGTACTTGCACAACTATAACCAAATATTATGTGCTTAACAAGTTGCCTTTATATTTAACTTTTTTTTTTTTTTCTATATTTGCAAAAAAGTCAAATTGCTTATAATCCCCCCCGCTCCACAAACACACACTTTATTATGCTTACCGGTGATACAACTGGTTCATCTTGCTAAATGTACTTATTCCTAGAGGGAAGGAACAAGCTCTAGTGGACCTCCGACCTTGAATTTAGATTTGAATATCTGAAAGGTTCTATGCATCATGTTAGCCAAAGAGCAGCAGATGCAGTGTTTAGGAGATCCTGATACTTTTATTTCAGATGTGAAAGTCTCTCCCAGTGTTTCTTTTATGCTAAACATACTGTTTCAGTGATAACATATGGTGCTGCACTCAGATCTCAACATGCATAAATAGAATTAATCTCCTAAACACTCACTGCTGGCCTTTTCTAGCACGATACATAGGCAGTTTGGAAACTTCTATAAAAACATACAAAAAAATTAATTCAAAGTGACAGGTCTGCTTTAGGGAGCTCTCTGCCTCTAGTCTGCACATTATGCTTAGTGTACTGGAATCTCACGTGTCATTCCTGACTCAGGGCTCATCTGTTCTGCCCTTGTATCAATAAGGTTTTCCCAGACTTTACATGCTGGCTCAGTATACCATGTACTCCTAAACCAAGCAGCATCTATGTTTTTCTGAATGAGACCTGCTCTCCCATGCACCATTCACGGCCGTGTGTGAATGGAGCGCTGGGGCACAGAACCCAATCAGATACACATGCAAACATTTAACCCTTTGAGTTCCAGAGGGGTAGACAATGCATTGCACAGAAATGCCTTGCGTACCTCTGTCACTCAAAGGGTTAAATCCCAATAGCAAGTTGTGCGAGTTAGGCCGGTAAGGTCAGTGGAAAGACTTTACCAGTACTAAAGCTGTACAGGAGAGTCCTCCACACCAGGAACATTCAGGTAACCCCAATCTACCTCTGCACACAGACTGCTTAGCACTCTTTACACTGAAAGGCACAGGAGTGAATGTTTACAGACTAGGTCCAAGAAAGCCAAAATGGACATCTGGGGTTTGTGGTTATTCTTGGGACCAGAGGAATGGTTCGTAATTTTTGGGCTAAGCTTCAATTAGGGATGGAGTCAGCTCAATATGAAAGTTGATAAATTTCTCCTTTGTAATGGTCCTGCAGAGCCAACTGATATTCCCTGGTGGCAGCTAGCTGTACTAATGCTGTGGTTTTGTTCGTTCTCAGTGAATATTCGCTTCTGTATGTCTTGCTCTGTATACCCAATACTATGGGCACAGACTAAAGAAATAGCCCTCCAAGCTCCTTCTCATGGCAATCTTTTCTGCTACATGTAGAGAGATACATTGTACCACTATCATTGACATCACTGACCCCAACCGTGATGTCCTTGTAGTGTGGACCGTGTGACATTACAGCTAGACTTCATAAGATCTAAAGAACAGGTTAAATAAAAGCACATTAGGCATGTAACTATTCTGTATTTGCATATTAACCCATTGAGTACTAAAGTACTGTGAACCAAATTGCTTTGCAGTGTGTTATGCACCCCTCTGGGCATCAATGGGGTTAAGTAACATTAAATATAAATGGTACCCATGGTGGCATACTGTAGAAATTAGTGCTGAAAATGGGGCCATAAACAAGGAATAAGTGGCTTTTAGTTTAACAAGAACATACCCAGGCACGAGAGTCACACAACAGCTGGATATATTATATATATTTATTTTTAGGTCTGTGGATATAGATTTTTTTTTAATACACATTTTTAAAATCTTTGTAGCTACAGATGAGTGCATCAGGCTCCATTTTAGTATAATTTTCACAATACTCAGTGTTTAATAGTCTGAATGAGTTACCCTACTCATGTCCCTATAGAACCAATACATGCTACAGATAGCAAAATAGCTGCTTCCAGTTCCATAGCCATGTCCAGTTAGAAGCCACCACAGTACCAATGAAAAATTAAGCATATTCATGTATTATATATATGTGTATGAAGGACACATTGGGGGAAGTCTTTTTAAGACTAGAGACTTATTCCTAGAGTATAGATCCTCAGCAATGAAAGTCCAATGGATTTATCTGCACAAAGTCATAGAAAGTATTGAGTGTGGCTATCTGACCAATGTTACTTCTGGTATACAGTCTAAGTACCTTATTCTGGAATCTGGAAGAAAATGGTGACATTTTGGGACAAACACCATTGAAGACAGGGGTGGTCAAACAAAGTGGCCTGGTTACCTACACAGCTTTTAGTCTAAACTGCCTCAAAATGCCTTAAGATGGAGCCCATCTTGGGCCCTCCTACATATACACAGACCATTTAGAGCAGTGTTTCTCAACTCCTGTCCTCAGGACCCACTAACAGGCCAGGATTTGATGATTTCCTTTTTAGAGCACATGTGAGTTAATCAATGCGAATAAGCCTCCGATCACCACACCTGTGCTCTAGCATAAGTCCTGGCCTTTAGTGGGTCCTGAGGACAGGAGCTGAGAACCACTGATTTAGAGCAATCTGTGCTATATAACAGACTAAGGCCCCCCGGTCATTCCTTTCACACTCATCCCAGGACTGGCCAACCCCAAAGTTTCTTTGCACCTACATCCGGCAACAAATAAAAACTTGGCATATTCAAACTGATTAAAAGGAACTGGGCAGATATTTTGGTTTTCCCCCAGTTATAGAAGTGTGCCTTGTTTGCTTTGTAGATACATCCCTAAACGTGGACATCCAGCGAGGGGGGCACACTTGGTCTCCAGGTGTTGCAGACTACAACTGCTTGCTTGCTGGGGATAAAGGGACTGGTTTCCAATAGATGCAGTTCCAAAGAACGATAATTTAGATGTGCTAAATTAACCCTTCTAGTGCAGGTCACTAGTAACAGAAGTGAGGTTCTTGCACCATGTCTTGGCCATGTAAGTGAAGGCAAGAGTTATTGCAATTAAAACTGGCATTTTGGGTTCAGTACCTCCATGGCCTAAAATTGTACAGCAGTGCTGTTGATACAGCATCCTATGGACATGTATGGTCTACGGACCATAGTATTTCATTGGCTGATGCAGTAGCAGCAGCACCAAAATAAGATTTCTGGCCATGAAAGTACTGCACCCAAACACAAACGCAAGTTACAGCTACAATAAGTTTTCAACATTTCAGCAGTGGAAGTACCCTTTATTTCCTCAGCAAGATAAACCCTGCAAATATATTTTATATATTCCATATTACACATTAATATGTAAGTAGAAGAGGAGGGTGTGTGTGTGTGTGGGGGGGGGGGAGAAACGCTACTGAATAAAGAAATTACTAACCAGGAAATGTTTACTTTCATAAAAACCTAATCTCTTTATTAAAGTATAGTTCCACTTCAAATTATTAATGTTTACCGTCACCTTAAAACAAAGTAGGCAATTTTAAAACATCCTGCAAACAAAACCCACGTATATCTTATTATTGATAGATAGTGCATAACGCCCAGGGTGTCTAACTATGATGGCAGGTACAATATCTCCTATGCTAAACAGCACTAAGAGGTAAGAGCAGAAAGGACTTCTCCAGTTCCTGTGTTATTCTATAGAGCCTATGCAGCAAGATTTCTCCCACTTTGGAGACCTTGGTGCATAGGATAATTATAGAAGAGATATCACTGGAGAAGTCAATCCCGCGTCCCTTAGTGAATCAACCCCCCCCCCCATCTCCCTGATGCACAAATTGCCAAAGAGGTGCACAACATTCTCTAACAAGAAAAAATATATATCCAAAAGTAGAACGAGGGGTACTCACAATCAGAATATGCAACCTACATGAAAGGAATAGCATAAATGCTTGTGGAGGATACTTCACAGCATCCACACAGGTATACAGTCACCCCATAGGTCAACCCTCAGTGCTATACTGCGCTTGTATTTGTGTTTTTTGCAAGATTGTCTGCACACAACACAAAGGGTTAAACATGCATTTGAAGGCTATAAGCTTTTGCATGTATGTGTGTGTGTGTGTGTGTGTGTGTGTGTGTGTGTGTGTGTGTGTGTGTGTGTGTGTGTGTGTATTAAATATGCATCTACCCCTTTCAGTACCAAAGATATTAAATGCCTTGTGCACATATGTGGAGCACAAAGGGGGTACCACTGCACTTGGGTTGGAGATTGAGGTAGGCAACCACATGGGGTGCATCAGGGAGGGAGCTGTAGAAGAATGCATAGCACAAAGAGAAATGCTTATATAGCTTGAAAACAATAAATAAAACCTTTAAACAGATGTCATTTTGTGTGGAGTTTTACAACTGCCCAAGTCGTTTTACTGCAAGTTCCACTTTAAGTACAAGGAGGTGTGCAACACCTAGCAGTGGTTCCCAAGATCTCACATCATACCCCTTTAATCCTCTGCACATGTTTCAAGTTTACAAAATAAAATTTAATCAATTTTGATGAACCATTATAAAACTGTTGGCTGCAGACACTTCTGCACACAAATATGGCATGCAGTATTTATTATATCACCTCCCTGTGAAATATACAGATAACACAAGTCCAAACAGTGGAATGGCTGGCTGTAAACAACAACTAGTCTTTCCCAAACCTGTGACCATGACTGCTTTTCACAAGTATGGACACTGTTTTGTTCATAATCATGCAGACATTTAGCTCAGACACTAAGCTCCACACCCCTCCTGCAAGAGTCTCATGTCCCCCACAGGGAAGCATGGTCCCAGACTGGAAATCATTACCATAAATAGATTAAGTGCCTTATAGTCCGAACCAAACCAAAGTAATACTGGGGCAATCTAACAGCGCCACAGGGGACAAGTACAATTTCCCATTGATTTAAAAGGAACATTTAACCCCTTGGATGCATATGACCAATGTACTACTTGCAAGGCACTTCTAGCATTCAATTAGTGTAAAATCAACCATGTGTTCTGTTTGCTCACTATGCTGCAGTTCTGTCCCTGAATTACTGCAAATTTATTGGCTCGGTGTCAGATGGGTATGAACCACTCAGTGCACTGTACATCCCTATAAACACAAACAATAAGAACTGCAAAAAGACCTGTGGCATTTGGTACAGAATAAGTAGACATTACATAAAACCCAGTCACACTTCCATACCACCCATGTGGCCTGGTAGGACAAGTGACCCCCTCCCACTCACTAACCTTTCCAACAGGCCATGAGTGGCTGGCATGGCAGCTATACAGAAATGTCTACATTGCAAAATACAGCCCCAAATCTGTCTGCTGAAACAAAACTGGCAAATCCAGAGAAACTCCCTCTAGGCAGCCAGGGACAGATCCTGAATATTTCCACTGCTGAACAGATTTGTACAGATGCCTTGGACTGTATGTACAAAGTCAAAGTGGGGAAATTCTGGGGTACAGCAAATTAACTTGGACTATTCCTATTGATCTAAATGGGGCCCTTTAACCCCCTGAATGTCAAAGAAGCCTCCAAGGCATTTTGCAGCACAAGTTGGAGACCTCTAGTAATGAAGGGGTTAAAATTCACAACCTGAAATTGTATTTGTTCCATATTGTGACATTTGTTTATCAGCCGTTCTTAACTCTTTGAGTGCCAGTACCCTTTGCAATGCATTGTGTACCCCTCTGGCACTCAAAGGGTTAATCTTTTTGCCTAAGTCACCCCTAACAGTTTTCAGGGCAACACTGACAGTGATGTAAAACAAAGTACATAAATACTTATTCTTATGTCTCACAATCATAAATATGTCTTACAATCATAAAGACAAGATCACTGTTCTCTTATACAAACATTTGAAAACGTCAATTTTTCCTCAACGCCTTCACATACAGTGGCACCATAAACTGGCGGCCAGGACACACCAAACTGCTTAGCACCCTAGTTGAAAATAACTGTTTATACATATAGTTCAATGCCCACTAAAATGGTGTGTGGGGGGTCTTAGAAAGTGAAATACTTATAGAAATAAAATGGTGCAAAACATTTATGCAAAGGATGCAGACAGCATTTTATAATTTAGGTATTGTACACCATTCTGGTACTCCCCTAGTTAAGCCTTCAGTTGGTGCAAAGGCTTCTAACATTAGCAATTGACCTCATTACACTAAGCATTGCTGGACTGAAACATTTGTAGAAACATTAAGACGTGCATGCTCTATAGTGTCCCAACCTAGCCACAGGAGCTGGGAAGGATTACTCAGCAGGGAAGCCGCTGCACAGTGTTTAACACTACCCTACCACAAACTACAAATCAATTAACTCAAAACAAATTTGCATAGCGTCAAACAAGTTGCCTGAAATGTACATAGGACGATTCATTGTGCCTTTGAGTAATCTGCAGGACACGCACAAGCAGCAATCTGGTATTGCCATTTAACCTCTAACGACACCATTCAAGACTTTAGGAGAATTAGCAAGAATGAGTCAGTCATTCTCCACCTGAAACTAAAGAGGTGGATGTACCCATGAGTAAAACCAGATAAGCCATAGGGAAGAAAACATTCCCAGCTTTGTTTATTAATTGCTAGAGATGTCAAGACCTGTATGGCATTCATGGGGTTAAAAGTCCCATTTACATCAATGGGAATTTGTTACCTATGGTATAGTTTGCCTCAGAATTGCTCCACTACTTCACTATCCATGTTTCCCAACTTTAGTCCTCAGTGCAGTCAGCTTTGAGTTATCCCTGCTTAACCCTTTGAATGCCAGAGGGGTAGGGAATGCATTGAAAGCAATGCATTCAGTACATCTTTGGCACTCAATGGGTTAACCCTCTGAGCGCCATATCAAATGCACTGGATACCTCATTAGCACTCAAAGGGTTAATTAATCAAGTAGGTAATAAGTGCTGTCATCATGATTAAGCTGTCTGTGCTTAACTATATATATATATATATATTATATATATATATATATATATATATATATATATATATATATATATATATATATATATATATATATATATATAGCCTCACTGACAGACACCTGAACAGAGTTGCGAGTACAGACTTCTGTTTAACCTCTTATGCGCTAGGGGTCTCCAAAGCAATGAACTGGAGACCACTAGCATCCAAGGGGTTCAGATGCACTGTATAAAACATTGAAAGCTTCTACAAATTCTAACAGATTACTGTACAATCCTTTACGGAGAAAGCTGAAATCTTATACTGATCTATAAATGGATTCTAAATAAAGTGTCGTATCAATGGAAGTGTCACTACAGGTTACAGAGCATGCATTTCACAACTGCTCAATTTTAAATATTTTTTACATCCTAGAACATAAGCAGGTTCTATGGTGGGATATTTTCAACACTCGTTATCGCACAGTTTGCAAAGTAATCTTATCAGCACACACATTACACGCGAGGCTGTCACAAGATAATACGCCTGTTACTTTAAAGCAGACCCTGAATTTGCTACACGTAATTGTAATAAGGCCTTTACATTTGTAAAAGGAGCCGCACTGAAGCTTTTAAGTGGAAACAGCATAGCAGAACTACAATAGAACCAGCACAGCAACAACAGGACATCCAACTATTTATAACTTGCTTAGATCTATCTGAAGAAACAATTCATCACCAACACTGAATGGAAATGGCCAGATCACAAGCAAACCTAGGTCTCCAAATTCCAGTGTCCTCTACGGTTTAGATCTCCACTGGTGAACGGTATCTGCTAAATCCCAGGTCATTCCAGCTCCTGCTGGGGCTGTTTGTGAAGGAGAAGTTTGTAAGTGGACAGTGTTTTCTATTCCACACTGCTGCAAGATCCCAAAATGGCTTCCCTGCCTCAACAAAGCCTGAAGGATCAGTCTAATCTGATACACCCACTCCACAGCACCAGCTGTCTGTCTGCTCCCTGCTTCAAACCTATTGGACAGCAGAAATGCAAGCCAGCCCACGTCGTTAACCATGTGGATACCTGCAACACCATAACACAAGAGACACTGCATATAAACTTTCTAAGAGTCTGCACAAACCTCCACTTATTTAGGCTGTATTTTGAGATTGCAACAAAATAAATTTACAGTGACTCAGCAGTGGATACACTTTTGCCCAGTGTCAAAGAACATCCAATTAGCTTTAAGTTAAACATTAATGGCAACATTTGAAAAGCAATGCAGTCAAATCAGAAATCGAGGCAAATGTATGAGTAAACTGTAGAGGGAAGAGAAAAAAAAATTTAATTCCACTTGGGTACCTAACCCTTTGAGTGCCAGGAGTACACAACACATTGCTCTGGCACTCAAATGGTTAACTCAGGGGACCAGAGGAGTATGCAACACACTGATCCTCACAGGGTTTATAAAAAAAAAGGTTTATTCTGGGGAATTACAAAATGTTTCTGCTTCAGATCCAAATGTTTTCAGGCTTAATTCTAAACAGATGTCATTAGATAAAAATAAATAAATATGTAACTCCTAACTCTCCAAGGCACAGCAAGACTACTGACTTGTGGGAAATGCAGAAACGCAACACGTTTTGAGTTTCAAACGATTGTCCAAAGTATTGCAACGCAAGGGCTGACATTTCTGGTTAACCCTTTAACAACCAGAGGGGTGGCCAATTTATTAAACAATGCTTTGCACGTTGTTGCTCTGGTCCCTAAAGGGTTAAAATCCAAACTAAGAACTCTAATACATTCTTTGTTCCAGCAATCCTAAACATTGGAGTTACGTTATCCCTGTATATGCATATCTTACAGCTGTGCTGTAGCAGTCACGGTTATAAAGGAGGGCTTTACACATACCTCTGGCAATCAAAGCGTCAAGTGCTTTTTAACCATGTGTTTGATAAATAAAGGTCAGATGTAGAAGTCAGTCCCAGTCCCCATAAACACAACACACCTCTTATTTAATTGTGTAATCAAAATCAGGGCTACTGCCAAATCTACTTGACCTCGTCTCTCTCAAATCTGGCATCAAGATGGAAGTGAAAGGGGACAGTTACCTTTCACTTACATTAATCAGTGGTCCTATTCTCTTTTAGGCAATGGAATTACCAGATGTATGAACAGTAACAAAAAGTGTTATGGAGCTTTCATACTGAATGCACACCATTGACAAAACACAAAATATAGTGACCCTTTACATTCTGCATGTAGTGTGTGTAGTTATGTCTTATTTACACGCACTATCACTAAACCTGCTTTCAAGTTTCCGGTCAGAAAGCCCCCTGCAAACAAATCCATGGAGCTCACGGTCAAGGACTTAAATCATGTAGACTTTTTTTTTTTTTTTTTTGACTGTACATATGTACTTTTAGAATACTTAGTTGAATTAAAGTGTTACTATTCCTTTAAAAAACACTGGAAATTCAAAGGCAAAGAGCACTTTGAAGTGGAAGTTGCAGTTCTCATTCAGGTAGCCAAACACAGAGAAACGCCAGTTATTGTTCAGACAGAAGAATTTAACTCATTGATGTCCTGGTATTTGCTCTTTGATTATGTATTAACCATTTGAGTGTCCAATGCTTTTGCACATGACATTTAAATGGTTAAATACCCAAAGCGGGGGGATAGCTGTGCTTCAGCTAGGACAGCAATTTCCCTGCTTTTAACCAAAGCAATGTGTTGCGTACCCCTCTGGCACTCAGAGTTAATGACAAGAGTGGGTACTATGTTTGTTTTGACAAGTTCTCTGGCCTTTGAGTGTGTAAATCTACTTGTGCAGATTTAGATAAATTATTAAAGGGATAGTAATACTTCATTTTATCTTTATTTTATTTTGTAGGCATTAAAAAAAAAACAAACATGAAGAGCGATATAAGTCTTATCTCTCAAGCATTTATGGTTTAAGAGATCTTCACAAGCAAATTTTCTCCTCCCCGCCCTTTTTACCTAGTGTAAGCCATCTCTTCTCAGATGTGGAATCCAGTCCATAGACCAGACAGATAACAGCAGGGGACAAACTTCTTACTGTGAGAACAATGAAATCCCTGCCCCCCTTGACAAGTTTTTCAGGCTTTTCCCTTATCTTAATTGAAGATTGTCCCTCTCTGCAGTCTACCTGGGCACCTCCCTTCTGATCTGGCTGAACAGTGTTACATTAGTAAAAGGGGCAGGAGGGGGATACTTTGTCATTCAATTACTCTTGAACTACAAGTCTGACAGAATTGAAATAACACTCTCCAAAGTCCAAATACTATGATGATTAATTAGAGCTGCTTTTATTATGAAACATTACTATCCCTTTAAGCATCAGGGTGACATACAACAAAATGGAGCCAAGAGAAATGGTGAAAAGCCTCAAAGGGACTTCATTCAGGTAATGGTTCAGGATAGACTGAGAATTTAGAGCTGAACGCCTGAAACCGACTACTTGGTGGAAGTGTTTTAGCTACACAGATTTCATGTGTCAAGGAATAAGTGCCTGTCTGATGTAAAAATAAACTTTTATATACTTGCCAAGTCTGCCAGAGGTTTTTCTGCCACACTGATGAAATGCAGAGAAGAATTATATATGTTTGATATGAAACACTCAAAACTGCTGCAAAAATGATTCCTGTAACACTGGGAACAGGACAGTATTTAGTGAATGCCGTCACTAATTTACCACCAGTTCATCTGATCAGGACAACAAATCTCCCACCATGACCCAGTTGTGTGGTCTTTACACTGCCACTGTGTATACTGTGTGACTGGACATTGGGGGATGGGCACTCTGCTGAATACAGTGACTTCAGACAAAAGGGATTAAATGCCCTGGGGCGACATCTTTGGCTGTAACAGGCTAACATTTCAACATCAATCTTACGGCAGTTAGCAAGTTGCACTGATGTTTCAACACTGTGCATACCTAGTAAATATGATGCCTGAAATAATTGTTTTCTTAAAAGTTTAACCCTTTGGATGTTAGAGCTTTCTTTACCAAATACTGGCATCCAGTAGGTTAAATGAATGACAACTGCTCCTAATAATCCCACACTTAACCCTTTGAGTGCTAAAAGGGTGTAAAATGAATTGCTTTGCAATGTGTTGTATACCCTATGGTATACTATAGAGCAGAGGTTCTCAACCCGTGCCCTCAGGATCCACTAACAGGCCAGGATGTGAGGATTTCCTTGTTAGAGCACAGGTGAGTTAATAAATGTGTATGAGCCTCTGATCACCACACCTGTGCTCTAGCAGAGAAATCCCTAAGTCCTGGCCTGTTAGTGGCCACTGAGGGCACGGGTTGAGAACCTCTGCTATAGAGTGCCAGAGGCTTGGGGAAGGTTTTCCTCTGGCTGTACTGGATTTTGCCATCCATTGGTTCAGGTTGAATTACCATGGGCAACTTTCTAGTTATATATAGAAAAAAAATTTTGCAGAACAAATGCAGCTTTTTCATGGTACCTCATGTGAAATATTTTGCAATGTGCAACAATAGATATCTATAAAAAAAAAAAAAAAAAAAAAAAAATTGTATATATACACTTTTTTTTTTTTTTTTTTTTTAACACAATATCAGACTATATATCAAACACCTTTGAATATTTCACACCCAACAATCTTTGAAGTTCTGAATGTTTTATCTACATGAATGGCCCTAATTAACAGCAACACAACGTTCTTTTTTCAACTTTATGGAGCCAATATTGCACATTAGATTTGTTATTACATGGTAAAACTACTTTACACCAACTCAAATTATATAAAAGCATGTAATGACTGAAAGACTATCTTGTGAATCACAAGATGGCTAAAGTGTGTCTTCCTAAACGATAAAGCAAGCAAATTGTTAGGAAGTGATTTTCTGAAAGGTTTTACAAAGGTACACTAAAGTCACAATTTGTAAAGCTTGTGTCACAAAAAAAGTGAAATATGAATGCCACAAATATGAGTCAGATACCAAGTATGTATCATGTGCGCAAAATGTATGCCCTTCCCAGATCCCCAAATCAGAAGTTCAGGGACCACACCTTGAGGAAGATGGGAAGGCAGGTAACATGAGTGCCTTCCAATCATAAGTGATCAATACTAGGAGGAGCATCAGTAGGGTCCCAATGCCCCTTAACCCCTTGAGTGCCAAAGTGGTGCACAACACATTGCCTGGCAATGCATTGCATACCCCTCTGGCACTCAAAGGGTTAAAAGTAGTACAATAAAGTACAGGGGAAGGAGAGTGCAGCCACAAGTCAGGCAGGTCTTGGCACTCTGAGGGTGTGTGCAACAAATTGCTTCACAGTACTTTATAAAAAACACCCCTCTGATGCTTAGTTGATATGGGCACAGAATCTGAATGGCCTCTATGTATCTATTGTGTGTGGAATGGTTTAACACTGGATATCAAGCCCATCGGAGCAGACCTGATTCGGTTTGCAAGAATTCCATGTTCACAAACTCCTCCCACTGAATTATTCTTAGGAAGCCATGAGAGTGGGAGGCGTTTAGTGTCCTGAGTACTGCAACACTCATGTCTGCTTCAATGGACAAAACATCAAGTTCTCATTAACCCCTTAAGGGCCCATGATGGTCCTGGACAGTCATGGAATTCAGTGCTCCCTGCGCATCTGCATGCCGTTCAGGGAGTCCAGAATCTGATTCGGGGGGGGGGGGGATCCCTGGCCCTTAAGTGACTGCCGTGAGCGTGCACGGCCAGTCCTTAAGGGGTTAAGCATTTTGTAGGCCAATAGCAGCCATTAGCATTTTTGGCTTTGTTTAAAGACAAGTGAGGATTTAGAATTATTTGGCTTTATTGCTCCTTTAGGACTGTTTCCAAGTGCTTTATACACCAAAGAAAGCGGGGGAATTTCTACGGCAAATCAATCTGCACCTTAAAGCACAAGTTGAAATTATATTAATTTAAATGGTAGTGTTAAACCCTTAAATACTAGAGGTCTCCAACACATTGCAAAGCAATGGCAGCATTTAAGAGGGTAACCGTGACTCGGCTCTAGTCCTCAACTCACACTGGCAAGTCGTACCTTCAGGATATCCTTGCTGACAAGCACTGAGGCATAGAATGCTGCCAGTCATGCTCTACATACACAAGATGGCAGCACTCACCCTTGCAAATGCCAGCATGGGGCACAGGGTATTTAAAGTGATTTATGAGCTCAGTGATTACATCACTACCATGGTACCATCTCCTTATCAGCAGTGCATACCTCCATGTGCAGGAGTGAGATCTCCTGGTGCAGTGATTAAAATCATAGAAGATAAAAACCTGCCAAAATATAACTTGACATATTTAATTAAACTCATAAAAGAACAAACTGAGGTTTTTTTTTTGCATTTAGAAGAGCTTAAAAAGCTGATCTGAATGCAAAAAACAGTCTCTCTCAAACCGCTATGGTTTAAGAGATACAGGCGTTTAAAGTTTGATTTCTCCTACTGACAGCTGTAAAGCTGTCAGCAGGAGATTCGTGTCGGTCGACACGGTGGCGCTTGAGAAGTGGCGGGATCTCGTTACTTACACGGAATCCCTTCATTGGAATGGTCTAAAACATGTGTCTGAACACTAGGCACAGCTGTCAGTAGGAGAAATCAAACTTTAAACGCCCGTATCGCTTAAACCATAGCAGTTTGAGAGAGATGGTTTTTTGCATTCAGATCAGCTTTTTAAGCTCTTCTAAATGCAAAAAAGTTTTTTTTTTTTTTTTTTTGTTTTTTTTTTTTTTTTTTTAGACATTACTATCACTAAGTGTATAAAACATCAGTTTGTTCTTTTATGAGTTTCTTTAAATATGTCAAGTTATATTTTGGCAGGTTTTTATCTTCTATGATTTTAATCACTGAGCCAGGAGATCTCACTCCTGCACACGGAGGTATGCACTGCTGATAAGGAGATGGTACCATGATAGTGATGGAACCACTGAGCTCATAATCCAACAGCCCCCCACTAGTATAAGCAGAACTAGTCAGACAAATACAGGAAGAACTACCCACATACACCACATGGAAGAGAAGTCTGGGCATCATAAGGCCCTCCAGATGTTGAGGTCTATAATTTCAGTCACTCTGCCAGCTGATGATGGGAATAGCTACATCTTACCAAATGAGGAGCTAGGCAATTATATAGAAAAGCAATGCAATGTTGCCTTTTCCAGAAATAAAGGAGTTTTTTACCCCTCTTGTGTTTCTGTGCAAGTAATGAGGATAAAGTCCTTTTGTAAAGGAAATTATTTTCATGGACAAGCAAGACAACATTGCACGCTTTCAGGACTCTATAGACCTGTGCCAGGAGCATACAGAAAGGACTGCAGTGTCCCGAGCCATTGCAAAGCGTTGTCTCTCTCTGGCACTCAGATTTAACCCTTTGAGTGCCAAACGGGTACACAACGCATTGCAAAGCAATCACTGGCACTCAAAGGGTTAGTTTTTTTTATGTAATATTGTAGATATTACAAAAATTAACTGATGCAAGTCCTGTCTCTCAGACCTTTATAGTTTGAGAGATATACGATGATAAAGTTCCCCCCTCTCTCCCCTTTCACAGACGTCAGCCTGTAGCAGACAGGTGGAGATCCTGGTCCCAGACCCGAAATAGAAATAATAGAAAAAAGAAATAATTAATTGGAACGGTCTACAAAGTGCTCCTGGTTTGTCTGATCGCATGACTTGAGTCTCCTTCTGTCAGCTTTACAGCTGATGTCTGTGAAAAGGGGGGGGGGGGAGACTTTATAATCATATCTCTCAAAACTATAAGGGTTTGAGAGATGGGACTTACATTTTTTGAAATCAGACTTTACTATCCCTTTAAAAACCAGGCTAGTCAAATGGAGTACCCACAGCTAGGTCTAGCAATTCTTATCGCCAACCACACCATTAGGTTTGGGTGATGATGCAAACTGCAGTCCTTAACTAGAAGGTCCAACAATGGGATACCCATACACTGATAGGTGTCACCTTTAACCCTTTGAGTGCAATGCTCCAACACCCCTTTGGATCTTAAAGGGCTGAACCTGTTTCAGTTTTATGAGAAGTACTTTATTGTCACTTATGGTATTAAACAAAACAGCACCATTACTTCTCTGTATACAAGAACTCAATCCATCTAGCAGGCAGATATCAAATATGAAGTTAAAAGTTAAAGGGAGGGGGATTATATCTCAAAACTCTCCCTTCCAAGCACCTGTGTGGGATAATGAATTTAGAAATTGTACATTTGTTGGGACTCTTCCACCTCCCCAACTTGTAATATTACATGCATACTAGTATCTTAGATGTAGGGCTTTTTGTATATAACTTATAGTAATTACATACACAGGGCTGGAAATTTCTATTACTATATCACTAGTTGACTAGTTAAGGCATGATAGGGTAGATACACTCTCCGGTGTGATACATTCTAAACTGCCTATGCACAAAGATATCTCCAGCTTAGGGATTTTAGTGCATAGGTTCCACAGAAAGATACAGGGAAGAGGGAGTTATAACTATTTTTACTTCCTATTTATCACACCTTAGTGTGTCTCACCTAAGCTGCTAGAGGCTACAACTGGATTGCCAAAAAGGTTAATTACCCCTCCTTTATGACTAAGCGCTGCAACAGCATAAAACAAGAGAATCTCACTCCTGTAGTTTCCAGTGTTAGCCTTGCTATTCCGGTGACGTGCCTTTTCAAACACTTCTTTAACCCTTTAAGGACCGGTGATGGATCAGGACCATCTCCGTGTACTTGCATAAATGACCAAAGACTGTCCTGGCACGTCACGTATTTTGTGCTCATATAGCTCCTGCGGGAGCCCAGTGAGCACCAATGGGGTCTGAAATTGACCGCTCTAAGACTGGTCAAACGTAGTCTACGTAGGCCTTAATGGGATAGTAACACTTTGTTTTATCTTTATTTTGTAGGCATTAAAAAAAAACATGAAAAACTATACAAGTCTAGTCTCTCAAACCTTTATGGTTTGAGAGATATTCACAAGCAAAGTTTCCCCTCCTGCCTCTTTTACCTAGTGTAAGCCATCTCTTCTCAGATGTGGAATCCAGTCCATAGACCAGACAGATAACAGCAGGGGACAATTTTCTTCCTATGAGAACAATGAAAGCCCTGCCCCCCTTGACAAGTTTTTCAGGTTTTTCCCTTATCTTAATTGAAGATTGTTCCGCTGTGCAATCTACCTGGGCACCTCCCTTCTGATCTGGCTAAGCAGTGTTACATCAGTAAAAGGGGAGGGAGGGGGATACTTTGTCATTGAATTACTCTTGAACTACAATTCTGACAGAATTGAAATAACACTCTCCAAAGTCCAAATACTATGATGTTTAATTAGAGCTGCTTTTATTACGAAACATTACTATCCCTTTAAAAGGGAACCCAATCCCAGGATCACTGGTCCTTAAGGTGTTAAAGTGTTAGTAATGTCAAAAAAAAAAAAAAACTTGTTTGCATTTAGAAGAGCTTAAAAATCCCCCAATGAAGGGATTCCGTGTAAGTGACGAGATCTCGGCACTTCTCAAGCGCTTTACAGCTGTCAGTATGAGAAATCAAACTTTAAACGCCCGTATCTCTTAAACCATAGCGGTTTGAGAGATACTGTTTTTTTGCATTTAGATCAGCTTTTTAAGCTCTTCTAAATGCAAATAAGTTTTTTTTAGACATTACTATCACTTTAAAGGAGTCTATATAATGTTGAAATGCTTATAACTTTGGAACATAACTCTTTCCAGGGGGTATCCTTGTTTTATTCAGCAGAAAAGCACTACTTTTTTTTTTTTTTTCTAAATATTAAAAGAAAAAGAGAAAATTTACTCACCGATATTTATATTTCCTCTGTGTCCTTCCACGGCAATACTGTGGGTTGTAGCTCCTCCTCTCCAGCTGGTAGGACCAATAATCTTTTTCTACTTAAGCGCCTGCTCTGCTACCTGTCCTCAGTTATATGTATATCCAAGCTGGAATGAGAGGACATGTTAGTTATAGGTTACATACAGAGAGCTTTCCCTATTTGTACATTATTAAACATCAGTACAGGGAACGATACTATTACCAATACCCTCAGGGTGGGGTGCCGTGGAAGGACACAGAGGAAATATAAATATCGGTGAGTAAATTTTCTCTTTTCCTCTGTGTCCAATCCACGGCAATACTGTGGGACTTACCAGAGCAGTATCCCTATGGGCGGGACTTTAATCAAGGATTTTGGGCAGGAGTGGCTGCTTGGAGCACCTTCCTGCCAAAGCTAGCATCTTCTGCCGCCTGAACATCTAGACTATAATGTCTTACGAATGTAGATACTGACGACCAAGTGGCTGCCTTACAGATTTCAGTTGCTGAAGCCACGTTCTTTAAAGCCCAAGAAGATGCTACTGCTCTCGTAGAATGAGCTTTTAACCCTGTTGGGGGTATTTTGTCAGCTGACTGGTAAGTTAAGATGATGCAATCTCTTATCCATCGAGCAATGGAAGCCTTGGATGCTGCAGTCCCTTTATATTTCCCACAAAAATGCACAAAAAGAGCATCTGTTTTCCTAAAAGAGTCAGAACGCTTGAGATAAATTTCCAAACATCTACGTAAATCAAGATTTTGCAGGCGAGTATCTGGATTAAGAATAGAGGCTGGAGGAAAAGTAGGTAAGACTATCTCCTGACTTAAGTGAAAACTGGAGATTACTTTACTTCTGAAGGAGGATTTTGGCCTCAGGACTACTTTGTCCTGGTGAAACACTAAATAAGGTGATTTACAGAGCAGGGCCTGTAACTCTCCCACACGTCTGGCTGAGGTGACTGCCGTAAGGAGTATGGTTTTTAGAGTGAGATGCTTCAAGGAAACCAGTTCCAGGGGTTCAAAGAATGGATGGGCAGAGAGTTGTTGGAGGACCAAATTTAAATCCCAAGGGGGAATGATTTCCCTAATCGTGGGTTTAATTCTAGAAATGGCTGAAAGATATCTTCTGATAATATATTGTTCAGCAAAAGGATGGGCAAGAATGGCAGAGATAGCAGAAAGCTGTACCTTTAAGGATGCTGGTTTTAACCCTTTGTTAAATCCCTCTTGTAAGAATTCCAAGATGGCTTCTGGGGATATGTTATGCCTATTCAGACCCTTAGACATACACCATGAATGAAAAGTTGCCCAAACTCTATAATAAATCCGGGAAGAAGAAGGTTTTCTGCCCTGAAGAATGGTAGTGATGACAGAGTTCGATAATCCTGAGTATTTTAAAGAGCTCCGTTCAGCCTCCAGGCCATCAGATTCAAGAAGGCTGGGTCCGGATGTAGAACAGGGCCTTGTGACAGTAGGTCTGGTATGTTTGGTAGTTTTACTGGAGGCCGGATTGAGAGTTTTATGAGGTCTGCATACCACAGTTTTCTGGGCCAGTTTGGAGCGATCAGGATCACATTGGCTTGATCCCTTCTTATTTTTCTTACTACTTCCATGATTAGTGGAAGAGGAGGAAAGACATATGCTAGTGGAAAATTCCATGTTGTTTGAAGAGCATCCTGCTGTAGAGCCAGAGGAGTTCTCCATCTGGACATAAACTGCTTGCACTGGGTGTTTTCCGGAGTGGCCATGAGGTCTATGAAAGGCCTGCCCAGTGATGACGTGATGCTTCTGAAGATGGACTTTTTCAGGGACCATTCCCCTGGATCCAAATGGTTCCTGCTTAGGAAGTCCGCTTCTCTGTTTAATCTGCCTGATAGGTATGATGCTTTCAGGTTCAGTAAGTGATGTTCCGCCCAGTATAAGATCTGGATCGCTAAATGATTGAGTCGAAGACTTTTCGTTCCTCCTTGATTCATCAAGTAACTGACCGCTGTGGTGTTGTCTGACCTCACCAATACTGCTGTAGTCTTCAGATAAGGCTGGAATGCTTTCAACGTTCTCCATACCGCTAGAAGTTCCAAATAGTTGATGTGGAACTTCGATTCCTTGGCTGACCAAGTGCCCTGTGTTGTTTTTGTCCTCCAAATACCTCCCCATCCTTGAAGACTGGCATCCGTAGTCACCGTCTCCCATTGAGGTTCCAAGAGAGATCTCCCTTTTTTGAGGTTCTCCCGACTTCTCCACCATACAAATTCCTTCTTGGTTGCGGGAAGCAGAGGAATTGGCAGAGATGGATTGAATGGGTCTTTCTTGAAAAATTTTAAGTAATTTTCCTGAATTAGTCTTCCGTGGGTTCTGGACCAAGGAACCACCTGTTGGGCAGAAGTCAGATTGCCTAAAAGTTTTGCAAATGATTTTGCTGACTGAACTCTGTATTTTCTGAACCGACTTACGGCATGATAGATTCTGTCTTGTCTGTCTGTTGATAGAGTCACCCGTGCTTGAAGAGTGTCTATTTTGACCCCTAGAAATATGAGTGACTGAGAGGGTTTTAATAGGCTCTTTTGTGTATTGATAATCCAACCCAGATGTTTTAGCAGATCCAGACATGCTTGAGTGTTGATTGACGCTTGCTGTGGAGAATCCGCTATCAGGAGCATGTCGTCCAAGTAAGGAACTATTCGGATTCCTCTTAACCTCAGAACACCCATGACTACTGCCAGGATCTTGGTGAAAACTCGGGGGGCTGTAGCCAGGCCGAACGGAAGTACCTTGAACTGATAATGGCGTCCCAGTATGTGGAATCTCAGAAATCTTCTGTGAGATTCTCTTACTGGTATGTGATAATACGCGTCCTGGAGATCTATTCTGGTCAAGAAAGCTTGAGGTTGGATTATCTTGATAATAGAGGACATTGTTTCCATCTTGAATTTCCTGATGTGTAGCCATGTATTCACTTGCTTGAGGTTCAGAATGATTCTGATTTCTCCTGATGGTTTTGAAACACAAAAAAGATTCGAATAAATTCCTCTGAACCTCTGGGTCTGAGGGATCTCTTCTATGACTCCCATCTGAAGAAGCCTCTGAATTTCTTTTCTCATATTTGGGATTAAATGTTTGTTCCTTATGTTGGATGTCTGAAAACTTGACTGTTGGGGGACAGTTTGAAATTCCAGAGCATACCCTATCTCTAAAATCTGGGATACCCAGTGGTCCGGTTGAATCTCTTTCCATTGTTTTTGGAAGGCTTGAAGCCTGCCCCCCACCGGACGAGATAGGGTATTGCTGGCTTCATTGAGGGTTTTGAGCAAAGTTAGTCTTTCTCTGGAACTCTCTTCTGGTTCCTGCTCGCGTGTTCTGTCCAGCGCCTCCTCTTCTTTGGTTATAGGAAGAACCCGGCCTATATCTTCTGGAATCTCGAAAGGACTGACGTTTAGATCTAGCAGATCTTGGGGAGGATGTCCTCTGGCGACGTTCTTGAGGGAGGAAAGGGCTTTTCCCCCCTGAAGACTTCTTAATAATTTCTTGCAACTGATCTCCAAAAAGTTTGTTACCCAGATATGGTAGAGAAACCAACTTGTTTTTGGATGAGGCATCAGCTTCCCACGCCTTAATCCATAAGGCCCTGCGAGCTATGACTGATAGTGCTGAAGATCTAGCAGTTAACTTGATATTATCCAAGGATGCGTCACATGAAAAGTTGACCGCGTCTTTGATAGTGGCGACTTCCTTCAGGAGCTTAGATCTTGAGACAGAGGAGTCGATCTTTTCTTCCAGATCTGTTAGCCATAGACGCAGGGTGCGGAACATACAGGCCATTGCTGTGGCTGATTTGAGGTTATGCCCGATTGTAGTGTACTGTTTCTTCAGGGCACTATCTGCTCTCTTATCCATTGGGTCTCGAAGTGTTGTTCCATCTTCCATTAAGATTGTTGTTCTGCGGGATACTTGGGCTACTTCAGCATCCACCTTAGGAGGATTAGTCCAAGTTGCAACTTCTTCTTCTGGAAAAGGATACATTTTATGGAATCTGCGAGATACAGCAGACTTTTTATCACCTTGTTTCCATTCATTCTTTATAATGTCCTGAATGGAACTATGGACTGGAAATTGCGGTGATGTTTTCTTATACCCAATGAAAGCTGCATCCATTACGTTAAGGTCTTTTTGTGATTCTGATAGACCTAAAGTTTTACGCATGATCTTAATCAGGTTGTCAATCTTCTCAATACCAAAATTGCCTGATTCTTCAGTAATTTCGCCTTCTTCTGCAGAAGAGGGTGCTGATTCCATATCCATAACGCTATCTTCATCTTCTTCGTCTTGTATTCGCCTGGAAGGCCCCTCATCTGGATCAGATGATCTCTGACGTTTCTTAGATGATTCTTGTAGTGCAGAAAATGTCTCCTGCATAGATGAACGCATCCACCCCAAAAAATCCTGGAATTGGGAGGGAATAACATCTCCTGCTGCTTTCCTTAAACATTCTGCGCACAATTTTGAAGAATCAGCAGGGTTCAATTTTGTATCACAACCTGCCCAGCTTTTTGCCTTAGGGGCTGCTTTATCCTCCTTAGAATCAGATGAAGGTTTAGGCTTTTCAGCTTTTTGAGCAGACATGATCAAAAGAAAAGGACCCCTTTTGCAGGTAACAGCATCAAATATCTTTAAACACACTTATATATATATATATACGATATATATAAAGTATAAATGTTAACAGGACTTACCCCATGCCTTAATTCGTGCTGTTATATACAGCATGCCTCCAGATCGCCTCCCCCTCTGCTTCCCTTAGCGTGCGGTTCACTGCTGGAGCGCACGCTGTTGATTTCCTGTTCTGGTGTATAAGACTGCTCATCAGCCGCCCGCGTCTGCTGTAGCTTTGCCGGGCAGAGCGCCCGCATCGGAGGAAGGCTTGTTACGATCGGGGTGAAGGATTCAGGACTCAGTATGTGCCCACGAGTCCGTGATCCAGCGTGCAGAGGTGAGGGATGAACATGCCGCTAGCGTGTGAGGCTAGCGACATAAGAAAATAATAAAGCCGCATGTTTCTTCTTTTTTTTTTTTTTTTTTTACGGCGTGGAGGCCTGAGCCTCCGTCCTCCCAGCTGTGGTAGGACCAAAATAACTGAGGACAGGTAGCAGAGCAGGCGCTTAAGTAGAAAAAGATTATTGGTCCTACCAGCTGGAGAGGAGGAGCTACAACCCACAGTATTGCCGTGGATTGGACACAGAGGAAAGTAAAGCTTTATATTTTATATTACATATCTATCCCTCGGTTTTTGGTGTGGTGAATTGTGGTGTGCGTCACCCGATACAAACCCTCCCCATTTATAAATACATGTAATACGCCAACACCCCTCCTTGCATTCTGTCTCCGTTGGAATCACATTTGTTTTAATGAAAAAATTTTTACTACATCCAAGAAAGTGAATGAGCTCACTACAAACGTAAAAAGCCGCACACAGTTAAAGCCATAAGCACAAGGGAAAGTAAATATGGTCTTGCTCCACAGGGGACAAATGGAAATTGCCCATTGACTAAGTGGGACTTCGTTCCTTAGTGACCGGTCTATACGCACACGGCTGTCGCTTAACACCCACGTTTTTTTTTGTTGTTTTTTTTTTCCCTACAAGCGATTCTGGAGTCCCCAAGCGGCATGCAGCAGCTCGGGGACCCAGATTTCCGGGACGTACATGTACGTCCTTTGTCATTAAGGGGTTAAAGGTATAGTAATGTTTCACAAAACAACAAAAAACCCACCAATTATTTTTCATAGTATTTGGGCCATGGAGAGTTTTATTTCAATATACTGTCAGAGTTGTAGTACAAGAGTAACTGAATGATAAAGTATCCCCCTCCCCCCCTTTTTACTGATGTAACACTGCTCACCTCAGAGCAGCAAGACTGTCAGATGGATCACCAAGAGGGACAATCTTCAGTGAGCGTAAGGAAAAATCTAAAAAAATCCTGTCAATGGGGGCAGGGTTTTCCTTATGCTCAGTCATAAGATCGTCCCTTGCTATGAGCTGTCCGGCTAAGGGACCAGATTCCATATCTGAGGGGAGGTGTTTACACTAGGTAAAAGCAGCAGGAGGGGGATATTTTATTATTCAATTACTCTTTAACTAAAGCTCTGACAGTATTTACATAACACTCTCCATGGCCCAAATACTATGAAGATTAATCGGCGCTGCTTTTATTTTGTTAACTATTACTATCCCTTTAACTACTACTAGGTGGCCGGCTCCAAAAAGGACTGACAGTGCAGGCGCACGGACGTCACTGTGACGAGATGTCCGTGTTTCCTGCTCCTGTGACCATCGGAAAAACGCAAAAATCTTTGGAACCGGGTAATATTTCTGGCGACTAGCGCTACTAAGCAGCTAGTCGGCAGATGAAGACCGATTTCAGGTTAAGTTATTGCAGGGTGGTAGTTCTCCTTTAAATAAAAGAATAGCAGAGCACTGCACTGTACTGTACTGTACTGTACTGTACACACCACTGTCACAAACAGTTAAACAGTGATGTCAGATTGTTTTAATGCTCGTGGGATCTCAATTGCATTCACGTCTGCAACAGTTTTTTCGCAGGTAGTAATAGCAACATCGCCACCTGGCTGCAAACCATTATGTGCACAAAATTATAAGAAACATTTCAATTTTCTTAACCCTTTGAGTGCCAGAGGGGTATGCAATGCATTGCAAAGCGTTGCGTACCCCTCTGGCACTCAAAAGGTTAACAGTTTGAAACAAACATTTTCCAAGCATTGGAGCACCCTTGTTTTACTATATAGAGAAAGCCCTACAACATCCTGCATTCTAAATCGCTTGATTGCTAAAGGGATAATTGTGTATGAGATACCGCTAGGGGGATAAAAGCACAAATTAAGTCAAACTACTTTGAGAAATTTTGCTTTCCCACCACCAACGTGGTTTTTTTTTTTTTTTTTTTTTAACATGGCAAGCCACACTAACAATTCACTGGTAAACACCAATACAGCACACACTGCATGTTTACAGCTGCAAGGCTACAGCAGTGGAGGACACGGGGACCATTGGGCTGCATATTGCTCTCCAAGGCTTCCCTTTGGGGCTCCAGTTTGTTCTTGGATTCTGTAGGAAGAGGAGTGTGTTTCCCACTAATCTCACGCACAATGCTTTCACCCACAATAGCAGCACTCCTCTCTTGCCATCTGCACTCTTCCATCTTAACCCCTTCAGAGTTATACAGGTCTCTAAAATACAAAGAGTTAAAGGGGAACACCCAACAACCCCCAATGAACTTACTTTGAACAGAAAAACCTATTGCCTCCTATGAATAGTGCCAGGTCTATGGAGTGACATGACAGTTGTGGGGGTTTTTTTTTTGTTTTTTAAAAAGGTGAAGCAGGCAACATGCATGAGCCTACTTAACTTTAACCCCTTAACGACTGGCCGTGCAGCTGGCAGTTAGGGACCACAGGTCATTTGAAAGAGAAGGGATTCAGGGGGTCCCTGAACAGCATGCAGCCACACGGGGACCCCTGTTAGACTGTCTTGCTCCCCCTAAAAGCCTACCTCTTAGCAGTTGGTGACTTTATACTGATATTTGATCTTCGGCAAATGTGTTTGCCGCCAGCTTCATCCCATGGTTCTATGTTCCTGCTACTAGATCGAGAGTTTTTTTTTCCATATATTACATTCTGCTTATTTTGCTTCTAACATAATTCTTATAGTTGCATACATCTTATTTTTCATATAGTTTCCTTTAAATTGATCATTTAACCCCTTGAATGGTTCTTAATGTGCTGGAGACTTTTCCAGCATCCAAGAGATAAAAAGCCCCAAATAAACCCTCAAACACATGAGGTCTCCAAGGCATTGACTTACAATGCACTGGCATCCTCCCTATCATTCAACAGATTAAAAGGGATAGTAATACTTTTATTCAAGTGGAGGCCCAAGTCTCTTTTTTTTTTTTTTTTTTTTAAATACGTAGTGCAATGTTTCAAGGGATCCCCCTCCCAACCCCTTCTCCTGCCTCTCAGTCTGGTCCAGAGGGAGCACAGCAAGGGACAATATTCAGTAAGCAAAAGGAGAATCCTGCCCTCCAGAAAGAGGGCTGGGTTTTCCTTACACTGACTGAGTGAAGAGCGTGTCTCTCTGCATCCGTTGGTCCCACAACCAGATTCCAGATATGATGTGAAGCGACTAGAAGGGGGATCCTTTTGGAATGAATAATGCTTGAATTACAAACCTATGTATTAAAATATAAGACTACATGTTAAAAAACACTCGGACCTTTACTTTAATACAAGTATTATGATCACTTTAAAAGGACTATTTAAGGCTGTTTTTGCTAAGAACAATGTTACTCCCACTGCTGGAGACTTTTGTTTAAATGCTATCAAACTTAATAGCAGAGCAAACGTTCAAATGGACAACAGATTCTTAATGATAAACTTTAGGAGAACTTAGGTCAAACTACAGGTCTCCATAGTAATTGATAGGAACAGCACCATCTGGTGACAATAGTACATAGCTTACATTATAAAGTCATATAACCTATTAATACATTTTCATTGAAACAGTGGTAGTGTGCTTGTTTAACTCGGCAGAAGAGAGTCCTATAACATTCTTCCATAAAATATTAAACTTCCTTTAATAGGTAAGTGTTGTCCTCTGTGGTACAGTTGGGTTGCTCCAGAATTGAGCCTCTTAGTTTTAAGACACAAACGAAAGGAATGTGTGTTAATTCGACTATGGCAGGAGTCGGGGATCCAGCGGTTATTGCACCCCAGCTGACATTATCGTCAGCAAACGGAGGCTAATATGAGTTGAAGTGTAATAGCTGCACACTCGAGGATTAACCATCACCCCTTTCCTATCTAACAATATTCGGAAATGTACTTATGTGCAAAAAAAAACTCGTGTAACGGACCCATCACGCAACCGAGGCCTTAATCAAAACCTTAGCCATCTTAGAAACGGATGTATATTCAATGCATATGCACTGAGATCCCTTTAGCACGCCAGGGAATAAGCCCCAGTCCCCACGACCACCATGGATTAGAAAGGCCCCAGGACCTACCACTGCTAAAACACAAGCCGTGTGTGTAGGTCCCCTTCCAGACATAGGCAACGTAAGTTTCTATAGTACCTGCAGCCAGGTTAAAACTCCCATGTTCCCCCGCCAGCAAAAAGGAATTCTAATTTGGCCATAGCCGGAGGGCCTCATATTGCCCACCCCTGCGGAGTAGACACATAGGAGAAGCGTACATAATATGGGCACTTCAAGGGATCGAGAACCAAGCACCAGCCTTACCAGCCTTACCTGCCAGTGAGAGGCTCTATGGCGTAGTGCAATTTCCTAACTAGCGCTGTTACGTCACCAAGGGGAGGAGCCAACAGGCTAACTTGAGCCTTGTGAGCCGCCCATTATATAGAAGTCAGTGGTGGCGGGAAGTTGTTGACCGTAGATTGGTTCACAGGTAAATGGCTGGTCAACATGTGCCTCTCTAGCCGGTGGACAACTATCCACTAAGTACTGTTCATGTCTAAATGAAACAGTAGTCTAACAAGAAACAGATGCAGTTTGGCCAATATTGTTGTAGTTTATAACATAATGTGCCTGGTTCTTTGAGGGATCTCTGCTTAGATCCATTCAGACTGGACGTAATCACAGTGTAAACAAGAAGAAAGCTGGAAATAAATAATGATTCCATAAAACCTATTTTTTTCTCTGTAATAAGAGAGTATGCATCTTTATATATACATACCTTACAATATTTCAAATGGCCAAAGAGGGACAGTTGTGCTTTAGGTGGTGTGGCTGATGGGAGGGGCATTACTGAGAAGGTTTTGGTTATTTCACGCCATATTCGCATACTTGGGATCTTCCATCTGAGGGCTACCTGGAGGGGAGTCCTCTGTTCAGCAGGGGGTGACAAAAATGACGGTAATCGCGTCAAAAAGGGGCGGGGCTTGACGCGAGGCGGGGGTGCTTAACCCTTTGAGTTTCAGAGTGGTACGGAATGCATTGCAAAGCAATGCATTCCGTGCTACTCTGGCACTCAAAGGGTTAAAAATGTCACACAGAAGTCTGGGAACGGAGGAACAGCGGGAGAAAGAGTGTAAGTGGGTAGAGTTTCAATAGAAACTCCCCACATCCGGAGGACTCAGCCTTTGCCCCGGAGACCCGGTAAATCTCTGTCAGAACCGGAGTCTCCGGGGCAAATCCGGAGAGTTCCCAGGTATGCATATTCGCTACCTTTGCGTAACTGAATAAATGTGATACATTTATATACACACAGTCTGATCTCTTAAAAGAGGGACACCAGGGTGGGAAAGAGGGACAGAAAGATTTGGGTCTCAACAGGGGGACACTTTGGAGAAAAGAAAAATGGAACAGTTCTGGAGCACCCACCTTCACTGTGAGTCAAATAAAACTTCCCAGCTGTATATGTCCAACATTTCACATTTCCAAAGAGACACTTATTTTAGGGGAGTGGCTGGTGGACAGGGCATTACTGAGAATGTATAGGTGATTTCATGAGCTACTGACACTTCTCTCTATAACTGAATAAATTATTCAAAGCAAAACCAAAGTATTTTATTTACTCAGACTTATGTATAAACATATACTGAACGTTAACCCTTTGAGTGCCAGAGGAGTATCCATACTCCTGGCACTCAATGGGTTAAACAAACATTAATGCCGGTTTTATTGCTGTGGCGCAATGTGATACACTTATATACACACACACCACACAGTCTGATCTCCTAAACTGAGGGACATCAAGATGGGAAGGAGGGACAGAGTGATATAGGACTCAAAGAGGGACACTTGGGAGGTATGCCAAATTCCAGTGATTTACATGGCTCTAACCATTTAAAGGGATAGTAATACTTCAGTATTACAAATCCCTATATTAAAGCCCTTGTAAAATGAAATGTTTTGCCCCCAGTGTCATCTCTCAAACCTTTATGGTTTGAGAGATGATCGCTCCTAAAGTTGCCCTCTCCCTCCCCCTTCCCCATAATCAGCATTTTAGCTGACTGCAGGGAAGAGAGTCATATGACTTTCAGGCGGCTCTTCAGCACAGCCTGATCGCGTTAACTAAAAAAAAAAATTTCACTGAAATGGTCTTCTACGTGTGCTTGGCTTGCAAGCACACGTAGAAGACCGTTTTAGTGAAAGTTTTTTTTTTAGTTAACGAGATCGCGGCTCTGCGCCTGATGATCTCTGACCGGATTTCCCTGAGTCAGCTAAAATGCTGACTACGGGGAAGGGGGAGGGAGAGGGCAACTTTAGAAGCGTTCATCTCTCAAACCATAAAGGTTTGAGAGATGACACTGGGGGCAAAAGGTTTCTTTTTACAAGGGATTTAATATAGGGATTTGTAATACTGAAGTATTACTATCCCTTTAAATTCAAGAAGGGTAAGCAACACATTGCAAAGCAATGCATTGCACACCCGTCTGGCATTCAAAGGGTAACTGTCACATATTACGAAGTCTGCTACAATGGGAGAAGACAGTAAAAATCAAGAGCACCACAGGCGACTAATGACTATTCCAATTGATTTAAATGGGGGTTTTAACTACTTGAATGCTTGAGAGGTCTCCAGTGCCTGGATGGCATTGATACAGCCAACTGCAGATAAAATGCTAAATGTATCTAAATATTATGGAGTTGTTTGAAAGATAGCTACCTAGTTAAGACATTCTGTTAACCCCTTAATGACCGTTGATGTGCCAGGAATGTCAGAGTTGTAGTTCAAGAGTAATTCAATGACAAAGTATCCCCCTCCCGCCCCTTTTACTGATGTAACACTGCTCAGCCAGATCAGAAGGGAGGTGCCCAGGTAGACTACAGAGAGGGTCAATCATCAATTAAGATAAGGGAAAAACCTGAAAAACTTGTCAAGGGGGGCAGGGCTTTCATTGTTCTCATAGGAAGAAGATTGTCCCCTGCTGTTATCTGTCTGGTCTATGGACTGCATTCCACATCTGAGAAGAGCTTACACTCGGTAAAAGGGGCGGGTGGGGAAACTTTGATTGTGAATATCTCTCAAACCGTAAAGGTTTGAAAGATAAGACTTATATCGTTCTTCATGTTTTTTTTAATGCCTACAAAATAAAATACAGATAAAACTAAGTATTACTATCCCTTTAAGAAGCAATGGGACAGCCTAATTTATTAATTGTTCTGTTGTTTGCTGTGAATGGTAACACCTGTTAGATTGATACATTTTCCTCTGGCATTTCTGCAACCATAAAACCTACACATGACATCCCCTATGCATATTAAAAACCATCTTCTGACACCCGAGCCTTGTTTTACTGTACCACTGATAGAATCATGCATGGATGCCCCAGCCTTGTTTTACTGTCTCACTGGTAACCTTTACACCCTATCCTTGTCTCACTAGGAAATATCTCCCTCTACTTAGGGGGCATCAAAACAGCAAGATCATAATGTCTCCTGCACCATGTGGGCGAGATCAGAATATCGCCCGCATGAAAAGGGAGATATTCTCATGTCGCCATTTTGATTGTTGCACCCTGCTGACTACTACTTCCATACATCCCCAAGGACTGCTTGTAAAGATAGACGCCCCACATGGATAAATAATGGGTTACATTAGCAAGCAGTATTTGCATACCTGGGAACTTCACAGGCAAGGCTACCCAGAGGGTAGCCCTGCCACCGCCAATCAGAGATGGAAATGACATGATTCTCGTCATAAAAGGGGAGGGGCTTAGTCGTGAGGGGGAGGGCGGGACAAAAAATTTTTTAAAAAAGGGCTGAATATATGTTGAAGAGTGTAAAAGGGAGGGGAGAGGGGAGGAACCGGGATGGGATGGAGAACAAGTGGGCAGAGTTTATACTGAAACTCTGCCCACCCGGAGATTGAGAGACTGCCACGGAGACCCGGTAATGCACTGTGAAATCCGGAGTCTCCGGGGCAAAACCGGAGAGTTCCCAGGTATGAGCATTTGGGACCTGTGTCCCACACCTTTCACAACCTATTTCAGAGACCAAAGAAGCAGCATCATACCCGCCAACCCCACCTTCTTCTCAATAACAGAACCCGGAAAACTTACACACAGCCCGCTGTCCAGTGGGTATGATGCTGCTTCTTCGGTCTCTAAAATAGGTTGGTCCACGGAGTGGGACACAGGTCCCAAATACTGTTTGCTAATGTAACCCCTTATTTATCCCTGTGTGGGGTGTCTAACTCTACACAAAGTCCTTGGGGATGTAAGGCAGTAGTTGTCAGCAGAGTGCAGCAAAATGGCGACATGAGATTACCACCCTTTTCATGCGGGTGATATTGTGATCTCGCCCATATGGAGCATGCAACATTCTGATCTCACCGTTTTGATGCTCACTAAGTAGAAGGCGATATTTCTAAAGTAAATCGTCCCACTAGTAGCTATCACACATACACCGACACTCCAGTTCATTTCCATTGTCCCACTGGTATCTAAGGAATGACACATAGGCACCACAGTCTTGTTCCAGTAAGTTAATTTACAAATTAATAATGCAACATCAATAAACAAAACACTTTTGTACAACACTAAACTACTGAACTTTACACTACAGTCGATTCTGTACTTAACCAGAACAGAACAATTGCTGTAATTTAGTACTGCTGCTAATAGAGGTTGATTCCAAATACGTATTCTGCAAAGGTAATTTTACCTAGGGCTCAGCTTAATACTTCACACAATTGACTCACTTTTGTCTCCGTGACCACAAGGACAGTTCAGCCTCTATGTTGTAATGGGACAGTGTAGTTTTATCTACACAAATAAAGAGGGGTCGGATTATATATAATTAGTTTAACACTCAAGTTAAGTCAGTAATTTTGCCCCATCTTGCTGCACTAACTAGGCCAATGGTTCTCAAGCTTTTGTTCAAGGCATGCCTAACATGCAGTTTGGCATTTTCAGGGCACTCCTATAATTTTATGTAATTTGTCAAGGGTGTAATGAAGGTTACAAATACATAAATATAGAATTATTATTAGACTTCACAGCTAAAATATACATATTGGGCATAATAATATCCTTAAATATACAGTTGTAAGTCTACATTCACATTTTTGTCAAATACTTCTTGATAAAATGGGGCACTGCACTAGGCCTTACTTGTAGTTCACTGTATGCCTCAGTATGGTAAGAAAGTCTAAGACTCTTCATCCTACTCTGACTTGATACATGACTTTTGTTAACCTCTAGAGAGGTCTGTGATGTAATGCTTTATGTTTGCGATCCCTCTGGCATCCAATAGGTCAAATGTCAGCTTTTCCTGCTATTTCCTGATATTCGGGTATGGGGTGTAGGACTTGCAGTGTCTGAAACATGATAATATACAATATAATACAAACATGCACACACTGCAGGACTAGCCCTCTAGACTTGCCTGTGTATACCTCATATACGTCACCTCTTACCACAGCCTGCTGTCTCACATCATTGTTCTCTCCCTCTATACTAATAGATTAACTTGGATAGTGACTATTAGGCTGTGTTCACACAGGTGACTTTTTGTAACAGTTGTGCTATTGCATGGAATTCCAAGACGATGCTGTTGCATTTTGTTGTGATGGTGTAGCAATGTTTTACCCCACTACCCTTTTCATTCAAAATGAACAGTAGTGACAACATCATGGAAAAAGCAACTTCCTGATAACGAATACACTGCACAATATCATACTGCTAAGTAAACATACACTGATAATGAGCACTGCATTGTGTCATGTTGCTAAGTAAGCATATATATATGTTCAGGGCTTAAAATGTGAAGTCCTTTGCTACTAGCCAGACCTGAAGTGTTACTCGCCACTGCAAGCCATAACATACCCACCAGGGCTGAATTTCTACTCGCCAGGGCTAAATTTTCACTCGCCATTGGCTAGCCAATGGCGAGTGGAAATTTTGAGCCCTACTGATGAACACAGTACACTCTATCATGCAGGTGCGAATTTATATATGGATAATAAACACGCAGTGTATCATTCAGCTGATTATTTGAATTTGTTTATATAGCTCCACAAGCATACAATTAAAGGTTTTAGACAATACAGGCTTACAAGTGCTTAGCAAAGTGAAACACTGGTAGTGGGAGATTGTACGCTTTTGAACACAATCTAAAGTGGTAAAGGGAGACTTACAGAGTACAAATAAGTGAAGTGTGGAATACAGTGCTTGAGTTCTGCTCAGGATGGGGGAAATATAAATAAAGAAGTATATGATAAGAGCCTTAGATGTATGAACTCAGTGTTTTCTAGCTTGTTGAAGCCTATGCACTGATAATGTACACACTGCACTGTACCATGCATCTGAGTATTTATACACTGATAATGAACACACTGCACTGTATCCTGCTGCTGAGTATTCACTGATAATGAGCACATTATGTTGCATTATGCAGTTGATTATTTATTCACTGATAATCAGCACACAATGTTATATCATGCAGCTGAGTAAACACTGATAATGAGCGCACAGTGTTTTATCATGCAGCTGAGTAAACACTGTTGATGAACACACTGCCCGGGTTCTTGCATCTGAGTATACATTCACAATAAATACGCTAGGCATTATTATGCAACAGATTATTTGTACACTGATAATTAACACACTGCAATGGATCATACACTGTTGTACATTACATTAAAGGGATAGTAATGCCAATATTAAAGTGCACCTCCGAGTCTTGTACTTGTTTTGTAAAACACGTATCGCTATGTTTAATTACTTACTGTTCTGTTGTTCAAAAGATATTCAAGCTGAAAAGATCTCCCTTCCACCCCATCTGGCTGCGTCATGCTTCCTCTAACGTGGTCCGGATGGAGAGTGACGAGGGACAATCTTCAGTAAGCAAAAGGAAAATCTTGCCCTACTTCGTCAAGGGTGGCAGGGTTTTCCTTTTACTTACTGACTGAAGATTGTCCCTTGCTGCATCTGTCCGGTCCCACTACTGGATCAAAGATTCAGTGGGAGGAGGCTAGAAGAGGAGGGAGGTGGATTCTTTCAGCTTGAATATCTTTTGAACTACAGAATTTAATTCATTAAACATAGTGCTAAGTGTTTAAAAAAAAAACCTATAGAAGACTCTGAGGTGCACTTTAACATAGACGTTACTATCACTTTAATAGTGAAAATCATAGATTATATAATAGTTATTACAAAAAGAAGATACATTGCACCATGGTGAAGTATAATAACACGGTGGAATTTAATAGCAAACAGACATGTCACAGCGAAGAGATTAACTACAGTTATCCCCTTAAGGACCGGTGACGGTACTAACATGATACTGGTGTCTGTGCCATAAGGACAGGTGCCGGTCCTCGCACGTCATGGGTTTTGTTTTCAGAACCCTCTTGCAGGAGAGTGGTGATCACTTTGGGAGTCTGAAACTGACTGCTCCAAGACAGGAGTGGTCAGTTTCAGACTTCCATTCTGCGAGCCGGTAAATGTGATCAGTCACATGTTCCAGCTCATGGAATGATGTCTATGTGGTCCTTAAAGGGATAGTAATGTTTCACAAAAACAGCAGCTCCAATTAATCTTCATAGTATTTGGGCCATGGAGAGTGTTATTTCAATACTGTCAGAGTTGTGGTTCATGAGTAATTGAATGATAAAGTATCCCCCTCCTGCCCCTTTTACCTAGTATAAGCCATCTCTTCTCAGATGTGGAATCTGGTTGCTAGACCAGACAGATAACAGCAGGGGACAATCTTCTTGCTCTGAGAACAATGAAAGCCCTGCCCCCCTTGACAAGTTTTTCAGGTTTTTCCCTTATCTTAATTGAAGATTGTCCCTCTCTGCAGTCTGCCTGGGCACCTCCCTTCTGCTCTGGCTGAACAGTGTTACATCAGTAAAAGGGGAGGGAGGGGGATACTTTATCATTCAATTACTCTTGAACTACAACTCTGACAGAATTGAAATAACACTCTCCAAAGTCCAAATACTACGATGATTAATTACAGCTGCTTTTATTATGAAACATTACTATCCCTTTAAGATTGATCCAACCAATCCAGTGTTAAGGGGTTAACATTTATTTCATGAACCATTTCAATTAGATCTCTATATTTGTCTGTATTATGTAAGAAAATCATAAGTAAAATACAAATAAAAACCAATGTACTTAGTCTTAAAAATAACCCACTTCATTGTTAAAGGAACACTAACAATTTCCTTACTATGGCCAGAAAATCCCAATGGTCACTATGATTTTTGCCTTATTCAAGAGATAAAATCTTCAGTCAGTCCTGTATGACATATAATGATTCTTGCTGACAGGACAATTGGAACCCAGACTCCATCCACTGTCATTTTGTTCTAAATTATTATTTATTAAATTATGTATTTAAGTGAAGCAGGCAGACGGCATACATCCATGTCTTGTGCAGGAGACCAGAATAAGTTGTCAGCTAAAGAGTTTCCTGTAAGTGAAGGGAGCCAAAAGGTGGTGACGGTAGTTTTAAGACATAGGTAGACTATGACCTGTGCTGAGACAAACTACCAACAGTTAAAAATGCTAAATTTGCTCTCATTGTACACAGTGAAATAGTAGATGAATTTGGTGTTAAATGACATGTGGTGGCTTATAACATACATTAAGGAACTCTCTATTTTTGCGTTAAAATAGTGCCTAGCAAACCTAGACGTTGAGTCTCTAATGTGCGTTAAAAATTACCGACATATACTTGAACAGTGGTTTCTAACACACTCACGCATGTGCAGGGAGTGATCCCTACACTAGTTGCATATGGATATATTGATATGGGGCCCTCAGCCGCATATCAATACATCCAAGGATCGAAAAACATGTGTGAAAAGAAAATTAACCCTTACAGTGCCACTGATGCTCACAGGATTATTCCCCCCTAAAGCTAACACCATCCCATTAAAATAAACACTTACCTGTAAGTCTCATGTGTAGCGGGGTCTTCAGCACCCTAGTCATCCACTGTAGGTCTTCTTCTGTAATATTTTGTCTTCCATCTTCTTCTTTCTTCTCCACTTCTTATTTTATCTTCTTCTGAAAAAATGTCAATATAAAGAAAAAAAATGACATGCTCAAATTATTAATGCCCCCAAAGATGTGCTGGCCCTTAATAAAACGATGTTACCGCTGATGGTGGTGACAGGAAAGCTGAGCAAAAATCCCCCTGCCCCCTTAGATACATCTCAGTCTGTTGCCCGAGCCATACTAAGGGTAATTTTAAAAGACACTGGCTTTTATATGGCTAGTCCCTGTTCATAATGGTTCCCAGACTACCACTGGCTGGCATGTGGGTTTCACACCTCCCAGCCAATCAGCTTCTGGAGGGTTTCATCACCTTTCCCGCTAGAAACGAATTGACTGGAGGTGCATAAACCCACATGCCAGCCAATGGAAACCTGGGAACCATTTTGTACAGGGACTGGCCGTATAAAAGCCAGTTTCTGTTAAAATTTCTTTCAGTATGGCTCAGGCATGGGCCCGAAAGGTATCTGGGAGGGGGGATTTCCAACTGCCAGTGGCAGCGGTTTTTAAGGGCTAGCATAACTTTGGGACATTATTAATTTGAGTGTGTGTTTTCTTTTTTTTTTGTTACAGTGACATGAAGACAGAAGAGTACAGAAGAAGACTTACAGTGGATGACAGGTAAGTGTTAAAGCTATGAGGTGTGGGTAACAAGCTAGAGTTAGGGGTAGTATTGTTTACCTTTATTGTTCATGTTAGGGGTCGTGTAGGGTTAGTGTTTGGGAGGGTGACTGTGTTTTAGGTCACTCTAATTGTTTAACACTTTGTCAAACACTGAGAGTCGTCTGCTTTCTTATGATGTTCCCACAATGCATGAGCATTTGGCTGCAACTTGGGTTTTGACCACCAATGCTCGTTGCAGTGGATGCTGGCTATGCCATAGGATTCCCATGGTGCAACTGTGTGTGTGCTGCCCAGAACTCCTTTTGCCCCTAACAACAATGCATTGGATACATCTCTGGCACTCAAAGGGTTAAATGTGGCTTTTAAAGGAAAACTACTACCCCACGTAAAGTTTCCAGCAAAGGATTACTTATCTGGAGACTAGCTGATCAATAGTACTAGTCGCCAGAATAACCACCTCCTTATAGAGAATTCCTACTGTTTCCGAGACTGACAGCCAGGAAACAGGGCAGACATCTTTGCATAGTGACATCTGCGCCGTCAGTCCCAGTCTGCTCTAGGAGGCATTTCTTTGTACCTTAAGGTAATGGAAGGGACTGATGGCGCAGGCGCACAGATTCTTCTAAAGCGCTGTTTCCTGGCTGTCAGTCCCGGGAGCAGTAGGAATTCTCTATAAGGAGGTCATTATTCTGGCGACTAGTACTATTGAGCAGCTAGTTGCCAGATGGGTAATTCTTCAGGGGAAACTTTATGTGTGGTGGTTGTTCCCCTTTAACCATGTTTTTGCTAGAGAGGTCTCCAATGTATTGCAAAGCAATGCACTGGAGACCTCTCTAGCATAAAAGGGGTTAAAATCCCTCTTTAAATCAATAAGAATTTGTGGATTTGTTGCCATTGGTGGAGGTTATTTGCTCCAGGATTGATTGAGTGTGTGTGTGTGTTTCTGTGTGTGGCAACATCAAGATGGTGTTGGTCTGCATTACAGAGAGTTCCTGGGGGAGGTGATGTTGACAGGAGTGGTGGAGGGGGGTGAAATCCCCTTGGACATTACTGTTAAAATAATTGCAGAAAGTTAGCTTGGGGCAGGGATTTTAACAGGAGTGGCCAGCTGGGCAATGTCTCCCTCTCCACTCCTGTCAAAATTAGTGCAGAGAACTGGATGGGGGTGTTGATTTTAACAGGAGTGGCCAGGGGGTAGATGCCCACCTGGTTACTTCTGTCATAATCAATGCACACATTTTCTTAGTTTCCACCACCCATCCTCCCTTTAGCTACTTCTTCTTCCCATTTCCCTTTTCCACCTACCTCTTTGCCTTTCTATCCTTCCCACCTGCTAATTCGCCTCCTCATATCCTCCACCCATCTCCTCTTCCAGCACATTTCATCTCCCCATTTTCTCCTCCCATCTTTCCTTTCTATGCTATGACTAAACATTTTCCCCTATTATTCTTCTTTTCATCGCTTTGCCTCCTCGCCCCTCCCTTTCACCACTTTACCTCCACGTCCCTCCATTTCACCACTTTACCTCCCCACCCCTCCCTTTCACCACTTTACCGCCACGTCCCTCCCTTTCACCACTTTGCCTCCCCGTCCCTCCCTTTCACCACTTTACCTCCACGTCCCTCCCTTTCACCACTTTACCTCCCCGCCCCTCCCTTTCACCACTTTACCTCCACGTCCCTCCCTTTCACCACTTTGCCTCCCGTCCCTCCCTTTCACCACTTTACCTCCACGTCCCTCCCTTTCACCACTTTACCTCCTCGCCCCTCCCTTTCACCACTTTACCTCCACGTCCCTCCATTTCACCACTTTACCTCCCCGCCCCTCCCTTTCACCACTTTACCTCCACGTCCCTCCCTTTCACCACTTTGCCTCCCCGTCCCTCCCTTTCACCACTTTACCTCCACGTCCCTCCCTTTCACCACTTTACCTCCACGTCCCTCCCTTTCACCACTTTGCCTCCCCGTCCCTCCCTTTCACCACTTTGCCTCCCCGTCCCTCCCTTTCACCACTTTGCCTCCACATCCCTCCCTTTCACCACTTTTTCTCCCTGTCCCTCTCTTTCACAACTTTGCCTCCACGTCCCTCCCTTTCACCACTTTGCTTTTTCAGAACTCCTTTTACTGCTTTGTCTCTTCATACCTCGCTTTCCCTACTATGCATCCCCTCCCTTTCACTGCACTTCTTCCTTCCTCCCACCCTTTTGCCTCGCCACTCCTCCTTGCCTTTCTCCATACAAGTATAAGTGCTGACACTGCCCTCTCTTCATGCTCCTTGCCTCCTCCCTCTCTGTGATGCTGTAACTGCACCCTCAAGTTGGGTAGCTTGGGGATTATTCTTAGGAGGTGTTAATTTTATTTTAGCGCAAAGAGAAAACACATGGCCTCTGTTATATTTCAGTTGTGTATTCTCGAACTGATATGTTTACTGTCTTTTTCAATGTATTTACACCTCTTTCTCTTTTAACTAAAACAGTGAAACAAGTTTGTATAACCGGTTTACAGAAAAAGCATTTCAGCATTCCAAATGTTTTTACTATAATTTGTAGTCATTGTTACCATGGTGTGTTTACCCTAGCAAGTAGGTTGTACTGGAGGTAATTTCTGGAAGTAAGAGCTTCTAGAGGTGTTGTCTCTGATTTTGGTTTTTACAAGTACAATTCTTTCTTTGCCTGTGCATGTTGGGATACATATCTTTTTTGGTTACTTCTGACATTTTTGTTACACAAACTACCTCTTTGGTTAATTTGGACATTTGTCTAACACGTTCGTGTGCTACGAAGTGGAAATGCAGAGTATTGCATTCTGTCTCCTGTCTGTGAGTGTGCTCTCAGCCTGGGCCGAGGACCAGCTTCCCCCTGGTGTTGATCGCAGTAAGTAATACAGTTTTTCTAATTGAAGATAGCAATAACGTCTTGGGTCATGTGCACAAATGAAAGTGGGGTGATTCTGGCGCAAACCAACTGCACTGCCAGGTACAAATAAAAATCCCCCATTGATTTAAATTTGAGTGTTATACTCTTGGATGTATGAGAGGTATCCATGGTGTACAAGACCTATTAACGCTTTCCGCTAAATGCACAAATAAAAAGTGGAGTAATTCTGGGGCAACCCATCTGTACAATATGGAACAAATAAAAAAAAGCCCTAAATTCATAATCAGTTGGACACCTGTCTAGGATTCAAGTGATTAAAGGGATAGTAATACTTAAAATGTAAAACAAAATATGTTGTTAGAAGTGTGTTATTCAAACTTTATTAGAGCTCAAACTCTGCAGTATCTCAATGGCCTGAAATTCTACAGTGGCGCTGTTGCTATACCATCCTATGGATATTTATAACAACTGACATGGGGCTACATTCTATTGCAGATGCTAAATGTTACCACCTGTTTTATCAAACATTTTCCTATTGAAGTCTATGGGGAAAACCAGAGATAAAAGCAGAGAATCTAGCCCCTCTTTCGAGGAGATCAGACTGTGTGATGTGTATATTTGTGTATCACATTGCTCAGCAGCCATAAAACCCACATTAATGTTTGTTTTAACTTCAGTATATATGTTTATAAATTAGTGTGTGTAAATAAAATACTTTGATTTAGATTTAAAATATTTATTTGATTAAATAAAGTGTTGTCAGTAAGTCGTGAATAACATAAAAATTCTTGGTAATGTTCCGCCGACCAGTCGTAGCTCCAGAAACACCAGAACCTCTTTGGCCATTTGAAATGTTGGGAGGTGTGCACTCAAGGAGTTAAATGTTTATTTATTGAATTCCACTCCCATTATGAAGAAACTTATAGTTATGCAGATATTTGTAATTTTGCCAGATCTGTTCGAACAAGCCTTAAAATGGTTCATATCCATATACCTGATTATATATATATATATATATATATATATATATACACACACACTCCTAGACAGCATATGTAGAAATTCTTTTACTGGAATGGGAGTTCTGGAGTCTTTCATAAATATATATGTATGTAGCTAAGAGAGTACATTTTTGTATATATGTTATTACTCTGAGTGCCGAACAGATATCTAATGCATTTTCAAAAGAAAAGTGTAGTCGTTCTGCAACATAGCGGGCAAATAAAAATTCCGCAAATCCCCATTCATTTAAATGGGAGTTTTAACCCTTGAATGATAGACAGGCCTCTAAGGTATTGCTGTGCAATGTCTTGGATAACTCTTTAGCATTCAGAGGTTAAAAGCCTCATTTAAACAAATATGCATTATTAGTTCTCCCCGTTACTCCCCTAGCACGCTAATAGAAACCCAACTGTAATCTGGGTAGAAAATCTTAATGGCCACAGTGAAAAAGCAGTGTATGATATGTGTGGGCTGTTCACAGAAAAACCCCAACAATTATTCGACTGCAAACAGCAATAAAGGTATAAAAATATTCTTAGCCCTTTTAATGAAAAATATGCTATATGGCTTTCCCTGCAGAGTAAAACAAGGGTAATCTTAGAACTAGGAGGTTGTACTATAAAAAGTTATTACAGCTCAAATCTCTTTTTATGGCAAACTGTTAGTAACAGCCCCAACTTGTGTGCAAAAGTCAAACTGTGTTTTTATAATGCACTGTATAGGAGAGCTTGAGTCATATATTATGGTTCTCCTTAGTAGGCAACAGGAATAGCACCATCTGACGATCACATTAGACAACTTACAGTATAATGTTAACCCTTTGAGTGCCAGAGGGGCACACAACGCTTTGCTCTGCAATGCATTGCGTACCCCTCTGGCACTCAAAGGGTTTAAAAAAAAAAATAAAAGTACAGGCATGCATGCTAAAAAAATCTAAATAACATAAAGTGCTAGAAGGCGAAGCTCCCTGTGTGCATAACCGCACATGCGCAGTAGAGACTGCCCGAACCATGCAGTCATGCGCAGTAGAGACTGTCCGAACTATGCAGTCATGCGCAATAGAGACTGCCCGAACTATGCAGTCATGCGCAGTAGAGACTGCCCGAACTATGCAGTCATGCGCAGTAGAGACTGCCCGAACTATGCAGTCATGCGCAATAGAGACTGTCCGAACTATGCAGTCATGAGCAGTAGAGACTGCCCGAACTATGCAGTCATGAGCAGTAGAGACTGCCCGAACTATGCAGTCATGCGCAATAGAGACTGCCCGAACTATGCAGTCATGCGCAATAGAGACTGCCCGAACTATGCAGTCATGCGCAATAGAGACTGCCCGAACTATGCAGTCATGCACAGTAGAGACTGCACGAACTATGCAGTCATGCGCAGTAGAGACTGTCCGAACTATGCAGTCATGCACAGTAGAGACTGCACGAACTATGCAGTCATGAGCAGTAGAGACTGCCCGAACTATGCAGTCATGCGCAATAGAGACTGCCCGAACTATGCAGTCATGCGCAATAGAGACTGCCCGAACTATGCAGTCATGCGCAGTAGAGACTGCACGAACTATGCAGTCATGCGCAATAGAGACTGCCCGAACTATGCAGTCATGCGCAGTAGAGACTGCCCGAACTATGCAGTCATGCGCAATAGAGACTGCCCGAACAATGCAGTCATGCGCAATAGAGACTGTCCGAACTATGCAGTCATGCACAGTAGAGACTGCCCGAACTATGCAGTCATGCACAGTAGAGACTGCACGAACTATGCAGTCATGCACAGTAGAGACTGCACGAACTATGCAGTCATGCACAGTAGAGACTGCATGAACTATGCAGTCATGCACAGTAGAGACTGCACGAACTATGCAGTCATGCGTAATAGAGACTGCCCGAACTATGCAGTCATGTGCAGTAGAGACTGCCCGAACAATGCAGTCATGCGCAATAGAGACTGCCCGAACTATGCAGTCATGCGCAGTAGAGACTGCCCCAACTATGCAGTCATGCGCAGTAGAGACTGCCCGAACTATGCAGTCATGCGCAGTAGAGACTGCCCGAACTATGCAGTCATGCGCAGTAGAGACTGCCCGAACTATGCAGTCATGCGCAGTAGAGACTGTCCGAACTGTGCAGTCATGAGCAGTAGAGACTGCCCGAACTATGCAGTCATGCGCAATAGAGACTGCCCGAACTATGCAGTCATGCACAGTAGAGACTGCACGAACTATGCAGTCATGTGCAGTAGAGACTGCCCGAACAATGCAGTCATGCGCAATAGAGACTGCCCGAACTATGCAGTCATGTGCAGTAGAGACTGCCCGAACAATGCAGTCATGCGCAATAGAGAATGCACGAACTATGCAGTCATGCGCAGTAGAGACTGCCCGAACTATGCAGTCATGCGCAATAGAGACTGCCCGAACTATGCAGTCATGCGCAGTAGAGACTGCCCGAACTATGCAGTCATGCGCAGTAGAGACTGCCCGAACTATGCAGTCATGCGCAGTAGAGACTGCCCGAACTATGCAGTCATGCGCAGTAGAGACTGCCTGAACTATGCAGTCATGTGCAGTAGAGACTGCCCGAACAATGCAGTCATGCGCAATAGAGAATGCACGAACTATGCAGTCATGTGCAGTAGAGACTGCCCGAACTATGCAGTCATGCGCAATAGAGACTGCCTGAACTATGCAGTCATGCGCAGTAGAGACTGCCCGAACTATGCAGTCATGCGCAGTAGAGACTGCCCGAACTATGCAGTCATGCGCAGTAGAGACTGCCCGAACTATGCAGTCATGCGCAGTAGAGACTGCCCGAACTATGCAGTCATGCGCAGTAGAGACTGTCCGAACTGTGCAGTCATGAGCAGTAGAGACTGCCCGAACTATGCAGTCATGCGCAATAGAGACTGCCCGAACTATGCAGTCATGCGCAATAGAGACTGCCAGAACTATGCAGTCATGCACAGTAGAGACTGCACGAACTATGCAGTCATGCACAGTAGAGACTGCACGAACTATGCAGTCATGCACAATAGAGACTGCCCGAACTATGCAGTCATGCGCAATAGAGACTGCCCGAACTATGCAGTCATGCGCAGTAGAGACTGTCCGAACTGTGCAGTCATGCGCAATAGAGACTGCCCGAACTATGCAGTCATGCACAGTAGAGACTGCACGAACTATGCAGTCATGCGCAATAGAGACTGCACGAACTATGCAGTCATGCGCAATAGAGACTGCCCGAACTATGCAGTCATGCGCAGTAGAGACTGTCCGAACTGTGCAGTCATGCGCAATAGAGACTGCCCGAACTATGCAGTCATGCACAGTAGAGACTGCACGAACTATGCAGTCATGCGCAATAGAGACTGCCCGAACTATGCAGTCATGCACAGTAGAGACTGCACGAACTATGCAGTCATGCACAGTAGAGACTGCACGAACTATGCAGTCATGCACAGTAGAGACTGCACGAACTATGCAGTCATGCGCAATAGAGACTGCCCGAACTATGCAGTCATGCGCAGTAGAGACTGCCGGAACTATGCAGTCATGCACAGTAGAGACTGCACGAACTATGCAGTCATGCACAGTAGAGACTGTCCGAACTATGCAGTCATGCACAGTAGAGACTGCACGAACTATGCAGTCATGCACAGTAGAGACTGAACGAACTATGCAGTCATGCACAGTAGAGACTGCACGAACTATGCAGTCATGCACAGTAGAGACTGTCCGAACTATGCAGTCATGCACAGTAGAGACTGCACGAACTATGCAGTCATGCACAGTAGAGACTGCACGAACTATGCAGTCATGCACAGTAGAGACTGTCCGAACTATGCAGTCATGCACAGTAGAGACTGCACGAACTATGCAGTCATGCACAGTAGAGACTGCACAAACTATGCAGTCATGCACAGTAGAGACTGCACGAACTATGCAGTCATGCACAGTAGAGACTGCACGAACTATGCAGTCATGCACAGTAGAGACTGCACGAACTATGCAGTCATGCACAGTAGAGACTGTCCGAACTATGCAGTCATGCGCAATAGAGACTGCCCGAACTATGCAGTCATGCGCAGTAGAGACTGCCCGAACTATGCAGTCATGCGCAGTAGAGACTGCCCGAACTATGCAGTCATGCGCAGTAGAGACTGCCCGAACTATGCAGTCATGCGCAGTAGAGACTGCCCGAACTATGCAGTCATGCGCAGTAGAGACTGTCCGAACTGTGCAGTCATGAGCAGTAGAGACTGCCCGAACTATGCAGTCATGCGCAATAGAGACTGCCCGAACTATGCAGTCATGCGCAATAGAGACTGCCCGAACTATGCAGTCATGCACAGTAGAGACTGCACGAACTATGCAGTCATGCACAGTAGAGACTGCACGAACTATGCAGTCATGCGCAATAGAGACTGCCCGAACTATGCAGTCATGCGCAATAGAGACTGCCCGAACTATGCAGTCATGCGCAGTAGAGACTGTCTGAACTGTGCAGTCATGCGCAATAGAGACTGCCCGAACTATGCAGTCATGCACAGTAGAGACTGCACGAACTATGCAGTCATGCGCAATAGAGACTGCACGAACTATGCAGTCATGCGCAATAGAGACTGCCCGAACTATGCAGTCATGCGCAGTAGAGACTGTCCGAACTGTGCAGTCATGCGCAATAGAGACTGCCCGAACTATGCAGTCATGCACAGTAGAGACTGCACGAACTATGCAGTCATGCGCAATAGAGACTGCCCGAACTATGCAGTCATGCACAGTAGAGACTGCACGAACTATGCAGTCATGCACAGTAGAGACTGCACGAACTATGCAGTCATGCACAGTAGAGACTGCACGAACTATGCAGTCATGCGCAATAGAGACTGCCCGAACTATGCAGTCATGCGCAGTAGAGACTGCCGGAACTATGCAGTCATGCACAGTAGAGACTGCACGAACTATGCAGTCATGCACAGTAGAGACTGTCCGAACTATGCAGTCATGCACAGTAGAGACTGCACGAACTATGCAGTCATGCGCAGTAGAGACTGCCCGAACTATGCAGTCATGCACAGTAGAGACTGCACGAACTATGCAGTCATGCACAGTAGAGACTGCCCGAACTATGCAGTCATGCACAGTAGAGACTGTCCGAACTATGCAGTCATGCACAGTAGAGACTGCACGAACTATGCAGTCATGCGCAGTAGAGACTGCCCGAACTATGCAGTCATGCACAGTAGAGACTGCACGAACTATGCAGTCATGCACAGTAGAGACTGCACGAACTATGCAGTCATGCACAGTAGAGACTGCACGAACTATGCAGTCATGCACAGTAGAGACTGTCCGAACTATGCAGTCATGCGCAGTAGAGACTGCACGAACTATGCAGTCATGCACAGTAGAGACTGCACGAACTATGCAGTCATGCACAGTAGAGACTGTCCGAACTATGCAGTCATGCGCAATAGAGACTGCCCGAACTATGCAGTCATGCGCAATAGAGACTGCCCGAACTATGCAGTCATGCGCAGTAGAGACTGCACGAACTATGCAGTCATGCGCAATAGAGACTGCCCGAACTATGCAGTCATGCGCAGTAGAGACTGCCCGAACTATGCAGTCATGCGCAATAGAGACTGCCCGAACAATGCAGTCATGCGCAATAGAGACTGTCCGAACTATGCAGTCATGCACAGTAGAGACTGCCCGAACTATGCAGTCATGCACAGTAGAGACTGCACGAACTATGCAGTCATGCACAGTAGAGACTGCACGAACTATGCAGTCATGCACAGTAGAGACTGCATGAACTATGCAGTCATGCACAGTAGAGACTGCACGAACTATGCAGTCATGCGTAATAGAGACTGCCCGAACTATGCAGTCATGTGCAGTAGAGACTGCCCGAACAATGCAGTCATGCGCAATAGAGACTGCCCGAACTATGCAGTCATGCGCAGTAGAGACTGCCCCAACTATGCAGTCATGCGCAGTAGAGACTGCCTGAACTATGCAGTCATGCGCAGTAGAGACTGCCCGAACTATGCAGTCATGCGCAGTAGAGACTGCCCGAACTATGCAGTCATGCGCAGTAGAGACTGTCCGAACTGTGCAGTCATGAGCAGTAGAGACTGCCCGAACTATGCAGTCATGCGCAATAGAGACTGCCCGAACTATGCAGTCATGCACAGTAGAGACTGCACGAACTATGCAGTCATGTGCAGTAGAGACTGCCCGAACAATGCAGTCATGCGCAATAGAGACTGCCCGAACTATGCAGTCATGTGCAGTAGAGACTGCCCGAACAATGCAGTCATGCGCAATAGAGAATGCACGAACTATGCAGTCATGCGCAGTAGAGACTGCCCGAACTATGCAGTCATGCGCAATAGAGACTGCCCGAACTATGCAGTCATGCGCAGTAGAGACTGCCCGAACTATGCAGTCATGCGCAGTAGAGACTGCCCGAACTATGCAGTCATGCGCAGTAGAGACTGCCCGAACTATGCAGTCATGCGCAGTAGAGACTGCCTGAACTATGCAGTCATGTGCAGTAGAGACTGCCCGAACAATGCAGTCATGCGCAATAGAGAATGCACGAACTATGCAGTCATGTGCAGTAGAGACTGCCCGAACTATGCAGTCATGCGCAATAGAGACTGCCTGAACTATGCAGTCATGCGCAGTAGAGACTGCCCGAACTATGCAGTCATGCGCAGTAGAGACTGCCCGAACTATGCAGTCATGCGCAGTAGAGACTGCCCGAACTATGCAGTCATGCGCAGTAGAGACTGCCCGAACTATGCAGTCATGCGCAGTAGAGACTGTCCGAACTGTGCAGTCATGAGCAGTAGAGACTGCCCGAACTATGCAGTCATGCGCAATAGAGACTGCCCGAACTATGCAGTCATGCGCAATAGAGACTGCCCGAACTATGCAGTCATGCACAGTAGAGACTGCACGAACTATGCAGTCATGCACAGTAGAGACTGCACGAACTATGCAGTCATGCACAATAGAGACTGCCCGAACTATGCAGTCATGCGCAATAGAGACTGCCCGAACTATGCAGTCATGCGCAGTAGAGACTGTCCGAACTGTGCAGTCATGCGCAATAGAGACTGCCCGAACTATGCAGTCATGCACAGTAGAGACTGCACGAACTATGCAGTCATGCGCAATAGAGACTGCACGAACTATGCAGTCATGCGCAATAGAGACTGCCCGAACTATGCAGTCATGCGCAGTAGAGACTGTCCGAACTGTGCAGTCATGCGCAATAGAGACTGCCCGAACTATGCAGTCATGCACAGTAGAGACTGCACGAACTATGCAGTCATGCGCAATAGAGACTGCCCGAACTATGCAGTCATGCACAGTAGAGACTGCACGAACTATGCAGTCATGCACAGTAGAGACTGCACGAACTATGCAGTCATGCACAGTAGAGACTGCACGAACTATGCAGTCATGCGCAATAGAGACTGCCCGAACTATGCAGTCATGCGCAGTAGAGACTGCCGGAACTATGCAGTCATGCACAGTAGAGACTGCACGAACTATGCAGTCATGCACAGTAGAGACTGTCCGAACTATGCAGTCATGCACAGTAGAGACTGCACGAACTATGCAGTCATGCACAGTAGAGACTGAACGAACTATGCAGTCATGCACAGTAGAGACTGCACGAACTATGCAGTCATGCACAGTAGAGACTGTCCGAACTATGCAGTCATGCACAGTAGAGACTGCACGAACTATGCAGTCATGCACAGTAGAGACTGCACGAACTATGCAGTCATGCACAGTAGAGACTGTCCGAACTATGCAGTCATGCACAGTAGAGACTGCACGAACTATGCAGTCATGCACAGTAGAGACTGCACAAACTATGCAGTCATGCACAGTAGAGACTGCACGAACTATGCAGTCATGCACAGTAGAGACTGCACGAACTATGCAGTCATGCACAGTAGAGACTGCACGAACTATGCAGTCATGCACAGTAGAGACTGTCCGAACTATGCAGTCATGCGCAATAGAGACTGCCCGAACTATGCAGTCATGCGCAGTAGAGACTGCCCGAACTATGCAGTCATGCGCAGTAGAGACTGCCCGAACTATGCAGTCATGCGCAGTAGAGACTGCCCGAACTATGCAGTCATGCGCAGTAGAGACTGCCCGAACTATGCAGTCATGCGCAGTAGAGACTGTCCGAACTGTGCAGTCATGAGCAGTAGAGACTGCCCGAACTATGCAGTCATGCGCAATAGAGACTGCCCGAACTATGCAGTCATGCGCAATAGAGACTGCCCGAACTATGCAGTCATGCACAGTAGAGACTGCACGAACTATGCAGTCATGCACAGTAGAGACTGCACGAACTATGCAGTCATGCGCAATAGAGACTGCCCGAACTATGCAGTCATGCGCAATAGAGACTGCCCGAACTATGCAGTCATGCGCAGTAGAGACTGTCTGAACTGTGCAGTCATGCGCAATAGAGACTGCCCGAACTATGCAGTCATGCACAGTAGAGACTGCACGAACTATGCAGTCATGCGCAATAGAGACTGCACGAACTATGCAGTCATGCGCAATAGAGACTGCCCGAACTATGCAGTCATGCGCAGTAGAGACTGTCCGAACTGTGCAGTCATGCGCAATAGAGACTGCCCGAACTATGCAGTCATGCACAGTAGAGACTGCACGAACTATGCAGTCATGCGCAATAGAGACTGCCCGAACTATGCAGTCATGCACAGTAGAGACTGCACGAACTATGCAGTCATGCACAGTAGAGACTGCACGAACTATGCAGTCATGCACAGTAGAGACTGCACGAACTATGCAGTCATGCGCAATAGAGACTGCCCGAACTATGCAGTCATGCGCAGTAGAGACTGCCGGAACTATGCAGTCATGCACAGTAGAGACTGCACGAACTATGCAGTCATGCACAGTAGAGACTGTCCGAACTATGCAGTCATGCACAGTAGAGACTGCACGAACTATGCAGTCATGCGCAGTAGAGACTGCCCGAACTATGCAGTCATGCACAGTAGAGACTGCACGAACTATGCAGTCATGCACAGTAGAGACTGCCCGAACTATGCAGTCATGCACAGTAGAGACTGTCCGAACTATGCAGTCATGCACAGTAGAGACTGCACGAACTATGCAGTCATGCGCAGTAGAGACTGCCCGAACTATGCAGTCATGCACAGTAGAGACTGCACGAACTATGCAGTCATGCACAGTAGAGACTGCACGAACTATGCAGTCATGCACAGTAGAGACTGCACGAACTATGCAGTCATGCACAGTAGAGACTGTCCGAACTATGCAGTCATGCGCAGTAGAGACTGCACGAACTATGCAGTCATGCACAGTAGAGACTGCACGAACTATGCAGTCATGCACAGTAGAGACTGTCCGAACTATGCAGTCATGCGCAATAGAGACTGCCCGAACTATGCAGTCATGCGCAGTAGAGACTGCCCGAACTATGCAGTCATGCGCAGTAGAGACTGCCCGAACTATGCAGTCATGCGCAGTAGAGACTGCCCGAACTATGCAGTCATGCGCAGTAGAGACTGCCCGAACTATGCAGTCATGCGCAGTAGAGACTGTCCGAACTGTGCAGTCATGAGCAGTAGAGACTGCCCGAACTATGCAGTCATGCGCAATAGAGACTGCCCGAACTATGCAGTCATGCGCAATAGAGACTGCCCGAACTATGCAGTCATGCACAGTAGAGACTGCACGAACTATGCAGTCATGCACAGTAGAGACTGCACGAACTATGCAGTCATGCGCAATAGAGACTGCCCGAACTATGCAGTCATGCGCAATAGAGACTGCCCGAACTATGCAGTCATGCGCAGTAGAGACTGTCTGAACTGTGCAGTCATGCGCAATAGAGACTGCCCGAACTATGCAGTCATGCACAGTAGAGACTGCACGAACTATGCAGTCATGCGCAATAGAGACTGCACGAACTATGCAGTCATGCGCAATAGAGACTGCCCGAACTATGCAGTCATGCGCAGTAGAGACTGTCCGAACTGTGCAGTCATGCGCAATAGAGACTGCCCGAACTATGCAGTCATGCACAGTAGAGACTGCACGAACTATGCAGTCATGCGCAATAGAGACTGCCCGAACTATGCAGTCATGCACAGTAGAGACTGCACGAACTATGCAGTCATGCACAGTAGAGACTGCACGAACTATGCAGTCATGCACAGTAGAGACTGCACGAACTATGCAGTCATGCGCAATAGAGACTGCCCGAACTATGCAGTCATGCGCAGTAGAGACTGCCGGAACTATGCAGTCATGCACAGTAGAGACTGCACGAACTATGCAGTCATGCACAGTAGAGACTGCACGAACTATGCAGTCATGCGCAGTAGAGACTGCCCGAACTATGCAGTCATGCACAGTAGAGACTGCACGAACTATGCAGTCATGCACAGTAGAGACTGCCCGAACTATGCAGTCATGCACAGTAGAGACTGTCCGAACTATGCAGTCATGCACAGTAGAGACTGCACGAACTATGCAGTCATGCGCAGTAGAGACTGCCCGAACTATGCAGTCATGCACAGTAGAGACTGCACGAACTATGCAGTCATGCACAGTAGAGACTGCACGAACTATGCAGTCATGCACAGTAGAGACTGCACGAACTATGCAGTCATGCACAGTAGAGACTGTCCGAACTATGCAGTCATGCGCAGTAGAGACTGCACGAACTATGCAGTCATGCACAGTAGAGACTGCCCGAACTATGCAGTCATGCACAGTAGAGACTGCACGAACTATGCAGTCATGCACAGTAGAGACTGCACGAACTATGCAGTCATGCACAGTAGAGACTGTCCGAACTATGCAGTCATGCGCAGTAGAGACTGCACGAACTATGCAGTCATGCACAGTAGAGACTGCCCGAACGTGACCGCTTCCAGTGTCACTGCTGATCCGGAGCTGGGTGCCCTGAATGGCCCACCGGCTCTGGAGCAGCAGTCAAGGCCGATGGCTGGCACTTTGGCCCATGTACACAGGCCTTCAATACTAGTTTAAAGGGATAGGAATACTTAAAATTTAAAAAAATATATGTTGTAGGGTTTATCCCTCTGAATAAAACAAGGATGCTCCCACTGCTGAGAGATTATTTAAAATTATAACAGCTCAGAGTTGAATTTTTTTAGGTGCTTTATCACAGTGGCCTGAAAATTTACAGTGGCACTGTTGCTACACCATCTTATGGACTGCTCTGGTCTGTAGACCATAAATCTCTATAGGATGGTGTAGCAACAGCGTCACTGTAAATTTTCAGGCCACTGTGATATTGCACCTAAAAAATTAAACTTTGAGCTGTAATAATTTTTTAATAAAATATCTCTCAGCAGTGGGAGTACCCTTGTTTTACTCAGGGGGATAACCCCTACAACATATATTTTTTACATTTTAAGTATTACTATCCCTTTAAAATAAAACTGGCAGCTATGGAAGTACACTTCTTTTACTCAACAGGTGAAACCTTATAAAAAAAAATTACTGTTCCTTTAAAACTGTTTCTTCCTCTTCCCGCTTCTTAGCAGAGACAGGTTACAAGAGGTTACAAGATCTATACATAAATATCTGTGGTTTAGGGTAGGAATTGCAGTACACAGTGCTTAGGCACGTACTACACACCACACAATCAAAGCAGAATTTCAGGTAAGTCAGGATTCTGTCAATTCCATCTTTGTAACAAGGTGGCTGGCAAGGAATTAAAATCCTGGTTATATAAGCAGTATCCTTTATATTTTTCTGAGATTACTGAAATGAGCATATTATTTTGAAAAATATAGCTGGACAATTTATGATGTTTTTTTCTTACATTTCTGGGGCTCTACCAGTAAAGGATTAGACAGCAGTCTAGAACCAATTCTTTCTTTATGGATCAACTCATTTAGCCTTATTATCTGTTTTTGCATTTGCTTTTTTATGTTAAAAAGAAACATAAAATAGATAAAGAGGTGAATGTACTAAGAACCTGGGCAATCATGGAGCAAACTAACTGCGCCATAGGGAACAAACTACATTTCTGATTGATATAAATATGGTTTCTAACACACGTTGAATTCTGGAGATGTCAACAAAGCATTGTTTTGTAATGAGTTGAATACTACTCTAGCATATAAGGAATTCATAGTCCCATTTAAGCCAGTAGAGATTTTGGCAGGGCTGGATTTACATCACAGGCACCCCTAGGCTAGGCACCCATAGATCTGCCCCCTGGTTGCTAGAGAAGCAATGCCCTGCAAACCTCTGTAGCATCCAAGAAGTTAAAGGGATAGTAATGTTTCACAAAAACAGCAGCTCCAATTAATCTACATAGTATGTGGGCCATGGAGAGTGTTATTTCAATAGTGTCAGAGTTGTAGTTCAAGAGTAATTGAATGATAAAGTATCCCCCTCCTGCCCCTTTTACCTAGTGTAACACACCTCCCCTCAGATGTGGAATCTGGTCCTGTGACCATACAGCACACAGCAAGGGACAATCTTCTTACTGTGAGCATAAGGAAAACCCTGCCCCTCTTGACAGTAGGGTGACCACGGGTCCCGGAACATCCGGGACTGTCCCTTATTTCAGGGCTATGTCCCGCGTCCCGGGTCCCCTTCAACCGGGACAATGAAGTGTCCCGGAATGAAGGCAAGCCGCCCTGGATGTCAGCCTGCAAGCGGTGTGTCACATCATGGACGCCGCTCGCGGCGTCCATGATATGACACACCGCTTGCAGGCTGACATCCAGGGCGGCAATGCAGCTTACCTGGAGGCAAGCGCTCTAGTAATACAGAGCGCTGGGAGATGACATCACTCCCAGCACTCTGCATTACTGGCCATACCGCGCGGGAGCTTCAGCTCTGTGCCGGAGGAGGCACAGAGCACATTCTACGCCGCTAGACCACCAGGGACTTAAGGTATGACGGCTAGGGTGACCACGTCCCGGAATGGCAGAAGGGAAATGTGGTCACCCTACTTGACAGGTTTTTCAGTTTTCTCCTTATGCTCACTGAAGATTGTCTCTCTGTGTGCTCCATCCGGACAGTCTTGCTGCTCTGAGATGAACAGTGTTACATCAGTAAAAGGGGCTGGAGGGGGATACTTTATCATTCAATTACTCTTGAACTACAACTCGGACAGTGTTGAAATAACATTATCCATGGCCCAAATACTATGAAGATTATTCAGAGCTGCTTTTATTGTGAAACATTACTATGCCTTTAAATAACAGTAACAGGGTATATAAACAGATGCAGGAATGCTTACAAATTTTTCTTTATGAAGGACTGCACAGGAATCAGTGAAATACTGCAGTGTGTGTTCTGTGTGAGCATCCCTGATTTAAAGAGATATGTGGTCACCTTATTGGATACCACTTTGGCAGGGCTGGATTTACATCCCAGGTTCCCCTAGGCAAGGCACCCCATTCATCACATGGCACCACTCCCAGTCCCCAGAACAGAAAATACCCTTGGCCTATAACAAACAAGGACAAAAACCTAGCTTTAATCCCTTGGTTGATAAAGGCATCTACACACAAGGGATTAAATAATAGGATGTAAATGTGTAGATAACTGGTGCAGAAATATTGAGATTGTTCTGACCACACCCACAATTTAGAATGTGGGTGTGGCCAGCATAGTTGCTACTCTCCTTAGAATGTGGTGCTCTAGGCAGTTGCCTACTCTGCCTATTGGGAAATCCACCCCTACTCTTTGGTACACACAAAGTTTAACCCTTTGAGTGCCAGAGGGGTCTGGCACTCAAAGGGTTTAGAGACATTGGAGTAACAGGAGGTGGAAGATAATCATACGCAGCACCATAACAGGGGTCTTATGTCCAAAATAAACGTGTAACAATACTGGCGCAAACCAACTGCACCATAGGAGACACATACCAGTTTGCAAAATTTACTTTGTTTTAGATTGGACGTTTAACCCTTTGCATGCTTGAGATGCAATGCACTGGAAAACCTCTCTAAGCATTCAGTGGGTTAAAAGCTCAATTTAATCAATGCAAAGAGCTGGTCAGAGACGCTCAACTAGGAACGAGCCTGCCCCGAATTGATGAGGCTCTATAGGATAAGGATGCGACCCAGGGTGCAATCTCTTTTAGCTCACTAATGCCTTTCACATAGAGATAATATCCTAAAACACATCAAACTGATCCCGTCAAACCTGCAGTCCAGCCACGAAGTGCTAGGCAATACCTCTATGAACAAGAGAAGCAGTCAACCCCACGTGTACATTTCAGCCTTGCTGAGCTTCGCCAGTGAGGTGAAGCTGATCTCTCTAAGCACTGTGAGCAAGGGGTCCAAGTCTGGATTCCCCTGTTACCCCTAGGGTGACCAAACCCAAAGGTAATTTGCATATGCAAAGAGCTGGTCAGAGATGCTCAGCTAGGAACGCAGTTGGTATTATCAAGAATTGCTCCACTTTCCTCTTGGACATAAATCCTAGGAGTGCAAATATAAAGTGCTAGAATATATCTAGACTCTAGACATAAAAAAAAGCCAAAAAAACCCACACAAAAAAAGCCCCATATGTCTTAACCCGTTAATGACCCATGACGTGCCAGGACTGTCATGGGTCAACTTGTGTTAAGGACCCATGACGGTCATGGCTGCTGCATGCCTCTCGGGAACCCCTGAATGCATTTAGCAAAAAAGCTCTGTGGTCCTTAACTGCCAGCGGTGCTGCCGAGTGGTCGGTCATTAAGGGGTTAAAGAAAGATTTAAAAAAAATAATAATAATAAACTAGTGAGACCTGTGTTTGGCTTCATGAATAAACAAGTACAAACCAGTGGATATAGAGTCAAAGGTGAGTGCAAAGCTGGAATACTGATGAAATAAGTAAATTCAATGTGATAACAAAACAAGAAAAATGAAAGGAGCAATACAATGTTATTATGAAAAGCACATATCATAACTATCACTATTCCTACCGTGTTAAACAAAGGTGCTTCCACTGCAGGCTGCTGCTTCATTTAACCATTTGCGTTCCAGATGGGTATGCAACGCATTGCAAAGTGATGAGCTGCATATTCCTCTGGCACACAAATTAAAAGTTATAACACTTCAAACTTCTTTTTAAATCTTTGAGTGCCAAAGGGGTGATCAATGCATTGTTCGTCAGTGCCTTGAGCACCCCCAGGCACCCGCAGGGTTAAATGGTGCCACCTGGTGTCCAGTTAGACTTTTTCCAATGGTTCTCAAACACTTTAAAAGTTAATTGAAATGAGAGAGTCTCAGAGTGACACACTTGTGCTAAAGCAGGGAAATTCTGAAGACATGACCTGTAAGTGGTTCCTGAGGATAGGTTTGATGATTACTGGTCTATCTCATTCTATGGAAGAGGTAAACCTCTCTCTCTGTTTCTCAACTAGTGAGGTTTTCAAGTTATCCCTGATTACTCATAGGTGAGAAATCAGTAGTTTAGACAAGGTAATCTAGTTGCATGCGTGTAATGAAAACTTGACCTTTTGGCATGTCCCATGGACTGGTGCTGAGACGCAATGCTCTAGCTATAGCTCTCTGTGCAATGTGCTAGTAATAGCTCCACCACTTCATATCACTTTGACCTGTCATAAGTTTTGAATGAATTATCTCCCTGCAGGGATTACCCTTGATTTAGTAGACAAGAAACAACCTATATGTTTTCCCCATAATAAAACAGTGCTGATATGTGGGTTAAAAAGTGATGGCTGAACTCATAATTAAAAAGTGTAGATAAATAAAGGAGAAAATAGCACATAGAAGGAATAAGCAGATTCCATTCTATTTACCTTTTTAATGCTAGAGAGTTCTACAGTGCATTGTGAGGCAATGATTTGGAGAGCTCTCTAGCATCTAAGGGGTTAAGCAAGTGCCAGATTGATGGCACTGGCAGAGATGTGATGTTGAGGAGGGTGTTAACTGGAGGCATATTGGGGTCATGTACGAATCTGCCAGTGTAGAAACACTGATGTTAGTGCGTGACTCCAGTGGCTGCGCTAGGGGTATGCACCACAGACTATGATCATTGTAATACATACCAGCAGGCACTCTCTTCCAGCGTGTGCAGGACAGTGCAAGCCAACAAGTCCCCACACACCGGTCATATAGCATGCACAGGAAAATGGCATACACTTAAATATTTCCCTCAAGCTTTGCTTAGTGAATTGGCCCCAACACACCCACAGACTGCCCTATTGTTCTCTCCTTGGTGCAAGCAGATGATTTTAGGTGTATGTAGCTTAGTAAATTGAAATTAGCAGGTATAGGAACAGGACACTGCTCAGATACATTTGCCCCATTGACAGTTTATTTGATCTTCTATAGAAACTTTGGACCAAAACTGGAACAAGCCGATTTCATAATATGGGGCAAATAAAAAATGTGTTGGAGACCTCTCTGTCATTCAAAGGGTTAAAAAGTTCAATTTAAATCAAAGGGAATTTTGAGAATTTATATTCCGCTGTCTGGCAGTTGGTTTCCCCATAAATTGTTTTGGTTTCCTTTTATACATAAGGACCTTTGACTGGCGGCGACTGACAGCGGCAGCTGCATTCCTCTTGGTTGTACAGGTGAGTGTGTTGTCCCACCAGCCAATAGGAGACAACAGTTGCCTCACAGCACCAGCTGTGAGGAGGAGAAACCCAGGGGTACCTGTACACTTATAGCTAATGGTGCTGCTGCCAGAGGTGCTTAACTAGTAAACAGCTAATGGATACCTTTGTTAAATAATTATTATTATTAGATGCCGTTTTTGGAGTTCAGAGCCAAAGATGACTGTATTCCAGAGGTCTCCAATGCTAGTCCTCAGTGGGTACAAACACTACCCCTGCCTGTGTTTAGAATGGCGTAAAAAAACCACTCGGGCTCAGTCAGCTATATCCATAGACTCTGGCCTGCCTATGGTCACTAGTAAAAGATCAACCATTAACTTATCTTTATTTTTTCATGGTTGATGTCATTTCACATTTTCATCCCCTTAGTTGTCTCATGCTGGGGCTAGGCTTTTGCTATCTGAGAAACGGTAAAGTTTCAGAGCATGAAGAAGCACTAACATCTCTGAATAAAACTCTCATTTATCTTATTCTGGGGAAAATAACCTGATGGTCAGAACGAGTCACCAAGATTAATCTAGAACTAGTAGTGGAGATCAGGGCCATAGGGGCAGACATTGGAGCTCGTATGTAAAAACTGGAGCAATTCTGGGGTAAACCGTCTTCACCATCGAGGACAAAAACAATGATCCAGTGGTTTAAATATGGCTTTTAACTCCCCTGAATGCTAAAAAGGTATCCAACTCATTGCAAAGCAATGGGTTGGAGACCTCTTTGGCATTCAGGGGGTTAAACAAAAACATTTTGAACAATGGAAATGTTAGGAATGTTTATTTCTCCCCTGTTGTGAAGTTCGTTTGTCCCATAATTGCTCCAGTTTGCTTGTACACATAAAGCCCATTATTCCTTTTTGCAGGACTCCTGGGCAAAATTCCTCTCACTGAAGACGTCTCAGGAAGACCTTCAGCAGATGGCGTTTGAGGTCCTGGAGTCCTGCAGCAGAGAATCATGTCTTCTCCAGGATATGATATATCCAGAACAAATTAAACATTAATTTTGGGGAACCAGTCCACAGTCTTAGGCTTCAAGCTTTTTTAGGAGGGCTGTTTGATGCCTTCTTGGGTATGACAGCCTTAGACTTAGGCTTCTTCTGTGCTGGCTTCACTTCAGACACTTAGGCATGGCCCTGATCTCTCTGTACTATGAGGCCATTCACCTGTGACGCATTAGGTGGAGGATCAGGGAGTGGAAAAGGCTCCAACAGCAGGCAAGGCGAATCAGAAGACGCCTACGGCTGTCATACCCAATAAGGCACCCAACAGTCTGCTTAAAAATGCTTGAAGCCTAAGACCCAAACCTCGCCAAAGAAGTAATGAAAAAAGAGCGTCACATTCTTGCTACAGAAGCATCAACGGCTCTTTTAAGAGTCACTACAGGGCACTACTTCCAAAAAGAGCTGGCCACATAATTAAAATGACGGGCAAAGGGGCAGACCAAGGTATGCAGTGACTTTTCACTACACGACATGAGAATCTCGTGCCTTCATGCAGGGCGAGATTCTTGTGATGCCCTTTTGATTGTGGCGACATGTTGAACTTGCCATCTAGCCGCGCACTGTTTTCTGCTCATCTTTTTAAAGGGATAACGTTCACACACAGAATTGATTCATTGTGCACATTAGGATTTTCTGCCCAGATTAAAGGGATAGTAATGTCCCCCAAAAATCTTTTGCATTTTGTAGAGATTGAAAAGTTGAATTGAATGCAAAAAAAATGTATTTCTCAAACTGCTATGGTTTGAGAGATATCTGCATTCAAAGTAAAACTGTGCCTGGTTTGCAAGCTCACGTTGTAGACCATTCCAATGAAGTCATTCTTTTTAAAAAAAACGCGATTGTGGCTCTGCTGCAGAGCCATCATGTCGGCCGACACTCATCTCCTGCTGACAGCTTTACAGCTGACAGCAGGAAACATCAAACTTTCAATGCAGATATCTCTCAAATCATAGCGGTTTGAGAGATACTTTTTTTGCATTCAATTCAACTTTTTAATCTCTACAAAATGTGAAATACTTTGTTGGGGACATTACTATCCCTTTAAGGCTAAGTGGATGATTTATTAAAAGATGAGGTTAGTGGGGTTTTTTTTAATCCTTTGAGTGCAAGAGGGAAATGCAACGCATTGCAAAGCAATGCATTGCGTACCCATCTGTCACTCAGAGGATTAACCTCTTGAGGACCACGGGGGTGCACAACATGTCACACATCCCTCTGGTCCTCGAGGAGTTAACCAAAGTTAAAGGATTTTTATTCTATCCAATTTTAAATATGGTAAACCTTGTGAAATGTAATTCAGGCTTTACCAGTGTCAGTATTATGTACAAGTTCATTTCATAATGTTTCTTTCTTTCTTTTTCCTTCTTCTCTCCACAGGACTGTATTGTGAAACCTGCTTAGCAACTGTACAAGGTATTTTATCTTTCCATCACGTAGACCTATTTGTTATTTTGCAGATATTGCAAAGTGTATGTTTTACTGCTCTGAATCTTATGTCTTTCAGTACTTAAAAACACATTGAACGCTCCCTCTAGTGAGCTCAGTCGGACAAAGATCAAAGCCCACATGGGAGAGGTGTGTACATCTCCTGTCTTAAGAGAACAGAGTTCCGCAAGTGATAAAGCAGCTATTGCCTGTAACCATTTACTGGGTAAGTGTGTGGCAAAGGCAGGACACATTAGTATAAAAAGATTTCTTGTAGCAATATATAAGAAGATGCAAATGTCAAACACACCAGTTCTTTTTTGCATGCTTTTTCCAGAGTTTAAAGAGTTAGGCTAGGTCACACAGGCCTCTTGTTTTATCAGATGCAAATCCACCTGTATTTTTTTTACCTTAATTGTCCTCTATTTCTCCAGAAATTCTCTCATATTGGAGGGGCAAGTTTTGTCACAAGACTGGCAACACATGGGCATTGGCCATATATTATTGGCTGATGTCCACATGGGTGGAATAAGACTGGGCTAGCAGTCAGTGTAGTGTGGTTCTGAGGCTACCAATTTAACCAAGGTTGTGTCATTTAGTCCTGTGGCTTACAACTGAACAAGGATTGGTATAGTGTGGTTCTGTAGCTACCAGTGGAAAAAGGATAAGTTGTATAGCGGTGTTCGGTCTCCCCCAGTGAAACAGGCTAGGCTGTGTATTGTGGTTCTGTGCCAACCAGTGGGACAAGGATAGACTGTATGTTATTATTGTTATCTTTGAAACAAAGCTAGACTGTGTAGTGTGGTTCTATGACAAGCAGTGGAACAATGCTAGACTGTGCAGTTTTGTTCAGTGACTGCCAATGGCACAAGGAAGGGGTGGCAGACAGTGTAATGTGCTTTTGTGGCTATCAGTGGGAAAAAAGCTAGGCTGGCCGACAATGTAGTGTGGTTCTGTTACTACCTGTGGAGCAAGGGTAGACTGTGTGGTTTTGTGGCAGACAGTGGTTCTGTGACTACCACTTGGACAAAGCTTACCTGGCAGATGCTGATGGATCTTGCATCATGTTAAAGTTTCAAGTATCAGGACATCTAAGATGGTTTGAGTCTGTCTGCATCCTATATCTAACTAGACTCTGATATAGGAGATCTTTATCTGGGACTTTTCTGCTCAAATCATCTATGCCCATGCATTACCTGCTCAGTTTTTTACATTTGTTATTGATACACTCAGTGGTATATAGCATGATGTAGCCCCTTTAAATTATTGCACTTTGTATACTGAGACACAGCTTTCAGTCATTGTAAGATAATTCATTTCACACTATTTGGCAGTATTTCTGCATTGCTCACACTATATTCTCTGTGGGTTTTGTGTGTTATTTGTATGTTACTTCAGTGGTCTAGGTTTTGTCTATGTGTTTTTAAGATGTGTGTGTTGTGTATTTTTGATGTATTATAATAAACTGACTTGTGATTTTCTGATTACTTTGTAGTTGGTCTGCCCTATTTAAAAGATAATTATTTCTTACCTGCTGTCAGTTGTATCTTCCAAGAGGAGACTGTCTTGGAGCACCCCCTGCTGTTCTGTATTTGCTACATTATGCAGGAATATAATTTTGGCATTTTATTTGATCTGATGTACAGCTTTTCATTCTTATAAACACACACACACTACGTGGCCAAAGTAAGTGGACATCCCTTCTACTTAGTGGATTTCAGCCACACAGATGCATAAAGCCAAGCACGCAGACATGTCTCAAATTTCTTCCCTACTAGAGCTGCCCCAGTCAACTGTAAGTGTTGTTATTGTGAATTGAAAACATCTACGAGTTATAACAGTTTAACGGTGAAATAGTAGGCCACATAAGCTTAAAGAATGGGACCGCAGAGTGCTGAAGCACGTAACACGTAGAAACTGTCTATTCTCAACTCACTACCAAGTTCCAAATTGCCTCCGTCACGCAAAGGTCTAAGGTCACCATGCGCAATGCCAAATGTCAGTTGGAGTTGTGTAAAGTTTGCCACCATTGGACTCTGGAGCGGAGGAAATGCGTACTCTGGAGTGATGAATCACACTTCACCATCCGGCAGTCCAATGGATGCCTCTGTTTTTGGTTGATGCCATGAGACTGCTGCCTGTCTGACTGCGCAGTTCCAACTGTAAATTTTGTTAGAGAAAAAACAATGGTCTGATGCTGTTTTTCATGGTTCAGAATAAACCCCTTAGTTCTAGTGAAGAACATCTTAATATTACAGCATTCAGTGACATTCTAGATGATCCTGTGCTTCCAACTTTGTGGCAGCAGTTTGGGGAAGGTCATTTCTTCTTGCATCAGGACAATGCCCAAGTTTACAAAACAATGTCCTTACAGAATTGATTTGTTGAGTTCAATGTGGAATAACTTGACTGGCCCTGATCTCAACCCCAGTCAAACACCTTTGAGATGAACCGGAACACCAAATATGAGCCAGGCCTAATCATCCAATGTCAGTGCCTGACCTCACTAATGCTCTTGTGGCTGAATGGAAGCAAATCCCAAACAGCAATGATCTAACTTTTAGTGGCAAGCCTTCCAAGAAGAATGGAGGCTGTTATAGCAGCAAAGGTGGGAATAGCTCCATATTAATGCCTATCATTTTGGAATTAGACGTACGACAAGCAGATGTCCACATACTAACAAAGAAACTTTGCCCTTGCATTCTAACGTAATGAGGTCAATTTTAAATCTGAGCATGTCCAAGCGGGGGTAATGTGGATATGGGGTGAAGTCTCAGAGACCTGCCCTTCTGGAGGAGGGGACTTTAAAGCAGACCTATCTTGATAACATTGCCCCCCAATGCATTATTAACCTGGCGATATGCAAAGCCATACTTTCATTAGGCTGAATACTTAAGCGTTATTGCAGAAAAAACTTCTGCATGGACCACAGGAAAACAGTGCAGACATCTTTGAGGAAATGTACCTCTAAGTCTGTGTTGTCTGTCCCGTTCACAGCCAGCATTGGTGAGTAACATTTGCTGGTTACCATAAGGTAATGGAAGTTACTGACAGCGCAGGCACACACAGAGCTTCTCTTGTAAGCTTTGTGGGGCTGGTTCATGCTGAAGAAGTTGTTTTTCTGCAATAACGCTTACTTATTCAGCCTAATGAAGGTATGGCTTTGCATATCGCTAGGTTAGTAATGTAATGTGGGGGCAATGTTATTATCATGATAGTTCCGCTTTAATCCCATGGTTCCTGTATTCCACATAGGATGCTTACACATTTTTTGGGCAAAATAATGGGAACTAAATCCTCATATTTATCAACACAGGAGTGTTAGATATGCCCAATACAAGGCACACATTTGCAATATTTGTATGGAGGAACTCAGGTCTGTTTTTTGTTTTGTTTGCACTTTAGGTCTTGGTCTAATACTTGGGGGGCTGGAAAACCCTCTCATTCCATGCTGCTATCTATCCTATAGTCACTCTATTTGATTTCAATTATACTTATAATATGAATATGTTATGGTGAGTTAGCAGTGTGAGCTATTCTTTTTTGTCATATATATGTAAATAATTCAGGGCTTAAAATGTGAAGTCCTTTGCTACTAGCCCGTCATGAAAAGTTACTCGCCACAGCAAGCCATAACATACCCACCAGGGCTGAATTTTTACTCGCCAGGGCTGAATTTTCACTTGCCATTGGCTAGTGGTGAGTTGAAATTTTGAGCCCTGTATAAATATATGCACACACACGAGTGAGCGCATGTAAGAGAAAGTGAGAGAGCACAGCCGAAAGAATACACTCAAGAGAGAAGGATTGCACACATATAGATAGATATTTAAGTTTCTATTTTATATCCCGTTAAGGAAAGATTCATGTTAACAGCTAGAACGGCGCTGCGCTAACTCCACCTATATAACAAGCCATGAAATTAATTTATCTATTTATCACAGATTTATATGGAGACAAATTTGAAGATGCTTTTCTAACGGAGCATGAAGATACCCTAGAGGCCACTCTTTGCTACATCTACTCAATGGCATGCACTGGAGTGAAAAGGAAGAGTTTTCAGGCATGTATCAGCTACAAATACTATCTAGTTATTATTTCAGTTCACTCGACTGCATTCTTCATGTTCCTGTTACAATGCATGTTTTGGTATTTTTCTGCCTGTGCACAGGTATGTAATTAGTGACTTATTTTGATTATTTTGCCTCTGTTCAGGCAGTTAAATTACAAAAAGCTGCACTGCTAGGAGTACTTAAAAACCACAGTTGAGAAACCCTCTGATAAACCAACCTGTGCTGAAGCAGGGCATTCCTCAAATCCCAGTCTGTTAGAGGTCTGTTAGGGCAGAGTTTCTCAAATTTGGGCTTTAAGTACCCCTAACAGCAGAAGTTTTCTGGATTTCTTTGTCTGAAGGCCTGTAATTAGTGGATTTTTCAGTCTAGCAAAGGCTAGAGTATCACATTGTACATGTATATGACATGATAGAACCACCATCAGAAGAAAAAGAAGAGTCAGAGACAAATAATCCTATCAGTTTTGCATATCCTATGTAGTCCAGAAAACAGACAAGTGGGGCTGCACTCCCAGTGACCACTAATCTATACTAAAACTGTAAAACACAAAAAGGTGCACTACCATGTTCCTGAAATTGTAGAGGAAAAATATATTTACTGTGAACACTAAAAACAATAAACATAAAAATAGTTCAAAAGCATAGAACACTAAAATCCTGATAAGTCCTAGGCCTTTTGTGGGATAACAGCTTTCCGCTTCCTCAGGAACAATCACTGGTCTACTCAATGAACAAGCTTTAAATATTCCTGCCTCAGCACACTATTGGACTGTCTATTGACAGGAGGACAAGAACAAGTAAAAGATAAACAATGAGCTGGTAGACTGTGCAAGTAGAGAGAGCATGAAAACAGCCTGAAGCACACAACTAAGCAAAGAAAATGGGACAGCAAATGCAAATAATACAAGTATAGACAAATATAACGTGCATATACATAACAATCAATGACCAGCACACAAAATAAATGAGATATAACCTTCATATACTACATTCTCTCTATCTAAAAACATGTATGTAATCTAAAAAAACAGAAAAAAATAAAACACTAAAGCTACAAGAAAGAAAGAGACATACATTTCAGCATTCTTTAGTTATATTATAGTATATGTATGGAAAGGGAGCCGCTGTGCTAGGGGATAGAATGCTTAGAAGTCTGGAGGAGCTTTTAAAGTAGGAAATGGGGGTGGAAGGTATAGCTAGTTAATATAGGGTAGATAGTGTAGATAGAAACTGGATACAAGCAAAGGGTTATGATGGGTGGAAAACGGGGGGATACATTTAGTTAACAGAGAAAAACTATTACATTTAGATACAGAATAAAGCATGCACTTCCTAAAATATGTAATGACCACAAAAACAGGTTTGTGAGTATGTCTAGGGATAGCTACACGTAAGATATGGTGGGAATGCTGACAATAATTAACAATTAATTGGACCTAGTGATAACAAATAACATAGACAAACTGTCAAATATTCAACTAGGTGAACATTTGGGAAACAGTGATCACAGTATGGTTTCAATTAAGATTAGTATGAAAAAGCAAACTTTATAGGTTCAACCAAGACTTAATTGGAAAAAGGCTAACTTCAAAAAGCTATCAATGAAACACATAGTCTGGGATGATTTATTAAAAAGAAAAATAATGTAAATTTAGGTGTAGGAGTATACTCAACAGTAAATACTCTTGATGAACAAATGTAAAAAGTAAATAACCAATGTAGTTAAATGCCAGTGTTAAGAAGGAAATGGTAAGGGAAAAAGGCATTTGGATTAAGTCTAAAGAAAAGGGAATTATTTCTTGAAATACAGGGATCAGGAAAATATTGCAGAAATGGAAAATTAAACTTGCATTGCAAAAGAGTACAACAAGACCAATCAAAAAAATGTTATTCAAATACATAAATAGAAAACAAATCTGAAGGGGTGATGAACATTAGACCTTTTGAAAATGAGATGGGTAAGTTGATTAGTGAGGATAAGGAAGAGGCTGATGTTATGAACACACTCTTTTCAACAGTATATACCAGGGAACAGAGAAAATATAAGAAACAGCGCGATCTCCTCTAAGTGTAGTATTTAGGCTCCACAATTTCAAGATGATATAGAATAAACGGAAATCTCCTCTACACGGTACTCACATTTGCAAGAGGCCTATCTGTCTGCCTCTGGATAAAGCGCATTGACCAGATCTGACTTCCAGTCACGGTCTCTTTCTTTCACCTCCCAGCTGTTCAATTCTGTACCTTCTAGATGGAATCCACACCTCCTTCCTCGTTTAGACTCCTCTTCCAGGCTATATAGATCTTATAAAGCTATCTATAGCCACTTTATGGGGAGCTAAATACATACACCAGCCAATTGCCGCAGGGGTAAGAGGACATAAACAAAGGAAAAAACAAAAACAAAGAACCACTAATGGGAGCGATGAATATATAAGAAAATACACAAATTTATTAATATTATAGCTGTTTTCCCGGGTAACAACCCTTATAGTTAAAAACAGATCAAAAATACACAAAGAAATAATCTCCTTACGCGTTTCGTAGCACACAGCTTTCTTTGTGTTTGTTGTATACCAGGGAACAAGTAATGGTAGAACCTCAACAAATAACAAGCACATCCTTAACATTATCAAATTTAGGATTAACACAAGAAGAAACAAATCTGTTGTGCTTCTATGAGGAAGTAAGTAGCAACCTAGATAATGGTAAAGCAGTATATGTAGTATATCTATATTTTACAAAGGCATTTGATACAGTTCCACACAGGAGGCTGGCTGATAAAATAAGGAAATTGTGTCTAAGTGATAACCTTTGTATTCGGATAGAAAATTGGTTGAAGGACAGGGAACAATGTGTTGCTGTAATCTGAATATTCTCCAAAATAATTAATGTTTAGAGTAGAGTATTTGGTCAACTGCTTTTTCAACATATTTATAATTAAGTACAGAAAACAACATTTTAATATATGCAGATGGCACTAAAATATGCAGGATGTTTGTTCTCTACAGAAGGATTTACATAAAATGGCAGATTGAGTGAACAAATGGAACATGAAATTGAATGTAGGAAAATGTAAAGATATGGGTGTGGCAAGAAAAAATAAACATGCTGCTTATGAACTTAATGTGTTGCGAACCCCTTTGGCACTTAGAGGGTTAATGTGAGCATTCTATGAGACTTGTTGGAGTCATTTTGCAAACTTGGAAATAGTGATCAGTGTCGAACAGCAGTAGTAAAAGCAAACAAAACACAATCCTAGGTAAAAGGGCTATTGAAGTAAGATTGGATAGCATCATTTTGCCACCATACAAATTTTTGGTAAGACCTCACCTAGAATATGCAGTGCAGTTTTGGTCTCTGTTTCTAAAAAGAATATTCAAAAATTGGAAAGAGTACAGAGAGGAGCAAAAAAACTAATTAAGGGAATGGAAGACTTGAAGAATGTTTAGCCAAGCTTGGTTTATTTACTTTAGTTAAAAGATACCTAAGAGGGGATCTTGTTACATTGTATAAGTATATGTAGGGAGTCAGTACAAGGATGTCGGATTAAATAACTAGGGTTCATCCCTTAAAATTAGAGGAAAGGAGGCTTCAGCTTCAGCAGAGGAAAGGGTTCTTTACAGTAAGGTCTGTTAAAGGGATAGTAATACTTCGTTTTAACTTTATTTTATTTTGTAGGCATTAAAAAAACATGAAGAATGATATAAGTCTTATCTCTCAAACCTTTATGGTTTAAGAGATATTCACAAGCAAAGTTTCCCGCTCCCGCCCCTTTTACCTACTGTAAACAATCTCTTCTCAGATGTGGAATGCAGTCCATAGACTGGACAGATAACAGAAGGGGACACTCTTATTCCTATGAGAACAATGAAAGCCCTGCCCCCCTTGACAAGCTTATCAGGTTTTTCCCTTATCTTAATTGAAGATTGTCCCTCTCTGCAGTCTACCTGGGCACCTCCCTTCTGATCTGGCTGAACAGTGTGACATCAGTAAAAGGGGAGGGAGGGGGACACTTTGTCATTGAATTACTCTGGAACTGCAACTCTGACAGAATTGAAATAACACTCTCCAAAGTCCAAATACTATGATGATTAATTAGAGCTGTTTTTATTATGAAACATTACTATCCCTTTAACTTGTGGGGTGTTTGCCCATGAAAGTGGTAATAGCACATACAATGGACACTTAAAAAGAAGATTAGATACATTTCTAGCAGAAACTAGCTTACTGTGTATTAGTAAGTTAAACAGGAAATTCTGGTAAATAGCCCCCCGACTTCAAGAGGGAGGGATTATGTATTTCTCATTTTCTGGGTTATATTGTGTCATGGATGCAGGCCCGGACTGGCCATCGGGCATACCGGGCATTTGCCCGGTGGGCCGGTCCGGGCGGTTAAAAAAAAAAAAGAATCATTAAACGAGTTTGGGCCGTCTTTCACTTTCTGAAAGATGGCCACCTCGTTACAAGTTTCCTGGTGGACGGGAAATCAATGTTTTATTGATTATTTATTGATTATAAGCTCCGCCCACGATCACCGTCAGCCGCCGCTGCCCCCCCATGGGCTGCTCAAAAAATAAAAATGGGCTGCTCAGCCTTGAATGCCCGGGCCTATTTTTTGCCCCAGTCCAGGCCTGCATGGATGCACCAGTAAGTAGTAGCTCATCCATATACAAGCAGACATTCTCATAGGTGCATAAAATTACCTAATAACAGAGGAGAAAAGTTCTTAACAAATTAAACTAAATTAGAACTGAAAAACAAAAGGGAAATCAGAGCAAGCCTAAAACAATAGGCATCAAAAGACTCAGAGACAGACTAAAGCATAAATACCAATTAAGTAAGAAATGCCAGATCCAGATTGATGTTAAGACCATAAGTCCGATACTTTCTGGACACTGGTGGCTCATTACCTACTGTACAGAGGGAGTACTTGACTCAAATTATTTTTTATATCTTATAATTAATTGAAGTTCACCAATACCTTTTATCTGCAGACTAATGGGACAGATGTGGGATAAAATTTGCCCCCTCATTTCTGAACTTCTGTATGATGCAGTGGGAAGAGATTATTTGGAACAATCCCTGTAGATATAACATTATTATTTAAAGGAGATTTATTGATGACCTTTTGTTCATTTGGAAAGGAAGTGAAGAATACTTGGGAGGAGATGCACTAAGATGTGAAGATTATAAGGTGGCAATATTATGTTGGTTTTGTGTTGAAGCCTCATCACCAGTATCCACTACAATGTCTTCATCATCATATCCCCGCCAATCTGTTACCAGTCCTCCACAATCCACTGTCGTCATCACCACCAATCTGCCTTTCCTTCGATAGGGTTACAATTTTTGCATTTAACACACTGATAATGGCTCATTCACCTATGGAAATGCAGGTTAATGAGCCATTGTTGTATTCATGTGGGTGTGTTTATAGTTAATGTTGCTATTCATAACATGCACTAAGGCTCTGTTAGCAGCCTCTCAGATCACAGTCCCAACATAGCCTATCTCAGGTTGGCTATGTTGAGATTTTCCAATAGCTCTCCATGAAACCAAAATACAGTTTGCTGTCTCTACTAAAGAGCAGACCCAGCTGCTGCTCTCCCTTAACATATACATAAAATAATGTATATATGTGTATGTGTTGTTGTTGTTGTTGTTTTTTTTTTTTTTTTTTGTTTTTTTCCTTTTGACTAAAGTACAGAAAACATACACTGTTAGGAGTAGCTGAGAAACTCTGCCTTATGACATGTTGAGAACAGTCTTTAGACCGTTTTTCAGCTATAGTCATCTATTACCTCTAACACGGCAGGTTTTCGGAATTGCCCTACCTATAGGTATGTAACTAGCGGATCATTCAATCTGATCAGTACCTCTGGGCTCTGGCAAGGAAATCCCCCAAAAAACACATGTACTATTAAGTGTACTTGATATTGAGAAACTCTGTTGTAGACAACTTTGGTGCCACTGATCGATTTCCCCAACTATACGAACTAGTAGCCTTTATCTGCAATCCTATATAATAGCGATGTTTATTGTAGAGGCAAGACAAGGCAATATGCACAAATAAAAAGAGGAGTTGTTTTTGGGGCAAACCAATTGACCCACCAGAGGAGAGAATTCTATAAATATCCCGAATTGCTGCCAAAGGGGTTTTTAATTTCATGAATGCCACGGAGGTCTCAAATACCATACTTTAGAAATATCTCTAGCATTCAAAGGTGTTAGAAACATCATTCAAATCAAACTTTATTCGTCCTCTGACACAGTTGCTTTGTCCCAGAATGACACAATTTTTTGTACCTACACCAGCCAAGGTGTGGGTTGATCTACCTAGCCGAAAAGCTGGTGAGAGGTTATCAACCCTTTGAATGCCAGAGGGGTACGCAACACATTGCAAACCCCTCTGGCACTCAAAGGGTTACGAATGCTAGCCCCTTCATACTTTTAAGACAGTGTTTCTTAACCCTTTAAGGACCAGAGGTCATTAAAGGGTTAATGGGGAAATACAAGGTTACACGAACATGTATTCATATATTTAACTGTTCCCCCTTCTGTAGCATTCAAGGGGTTAAAACCTCATTTACATCAGTTGACATTTTGGGGATTTTATTTGTGCAGGGGATATTCTGTGGAATATCGCCTCTTTCCTCATTAAACGTGTGGCCAAGCATTTATTTACCATTATGGATCTCTCCAAGCCGTCCATATTTGTAGAAGGGGAACAGTGTTTCTCACAAGAGACTGGTTAAAGGGATAGTAATACTTAAAATGTAAAAAAAATATGTTGTAGGGTTTATCCCCCTGAGTAAAACAAGAGTACTCCCACTGCTGAGAGGTCTTTCATTCAAAAGTTATTAATTTTCAAAGTTGAATTTTTTAGGTGCAATATCACAGTGGCCTGAAATTGTACAGTGGCGCTGTTGCTACACCATCCTATGGATATTTATGGTCAACTGACCAGAGTTGTCCATAGGATCGTGTAGCAACAGCGCCACTGTACTATTTCAGGCCACTGTGATATTGCACCTAAAAAATTCAACTTTGAAAATTAATAACTTTTGAATAAAACACCTCTCAGCAGTGGGAGTACTCTTGTTTTACTCAGGGGGATAAACCCTACAGCATATTTTTTTTACATTTTAAGTATTACTATCCCTTTAACATGTTAAAGGTAAGGAATGAAAATTTGCTGCAGGTGAGAGTATTACAGTGTGGCGCCGTGGGAATAATTAACAGCAATCACTGACTGAAATCCATCGAGGAGAGCTGAAAGTGATGGGATTAGTGCTCTGTAATGGCTGTGACGTCTGTCTCTAATCTCATTACTTTCAGCTTTTACTCAGATTTATCACTGGCAGATCTTTAAGCTTGTAGCTTCTATCATTCGCACCAGAGATGTTCTACAACACTGGTTCTCAAAACCTGCCAGTGACCAATGCCCTTTGGTTTCACACAAAATTGTTACATACACCTAAGAACCAAATGATTTAACTCTATGGATGCTAGAAGTTTCCCAGTGCATTGCAAAGCAATGCACTGGAAATGTCTTCAGTATTAGTATTAACCCTTTGTGTGCCAGATGGGTATGCAACGCATTGCAAAGCAATGCATTAACCACACCCCTCTGGCACTCAAAAGGGTTAGATGTACCACAATGCTAGATTGTACTGGCAGTTTAACCCTTTGAGTGCCAGAGTGTTACGCAACACATTGCTTTGCAATGCGTTGTGTACCCCTCTGGCACTCAAAAGGTTAAAACGTATAATGCTAAGATTTTCAGGTAACCATCACCAGGCAATTGATTCAAACCTTGCAAATGTCTTCTAACAGAACCTCACATAAATTGTCTGCCACCCTAGACGTAGTCTTTAGTAACATTGGGGGAGATTTATAAGTGGAGTTAAAGTGGAACTATCACGCAAATTAAAGCCCCCCCCCCCCCCCCCAAAAAAAAAAAAAAAAAAAATTATGCACATAGTGATACTCATAGCAATACTAGTATTATCCTGAATAAGTCTGGCGTTACTGAGAAATACAACTTGTTCCAAGATGAACAGGCAGGCATCAGCGCAGACATCTTGCATTAGAGACATCTGTGCTCCTGCGCTGTCCATCCCTGTCTCCTCCAGGATTGGTGAGGTGGAGTTGCATTGTACCTTAAGGTACAGGAAGTGATTGATGGCACAGGTGCACAGATGCCAATACAGCAAGAAGCCTGCCTATGAGTCTCAGAATTAGTTGGATTTCACAATAATGCCGGATTTATTCAGGATAATACTAATACTGCTATGCGTATCACTATGTGATTAATTATTTGGGGGGCACTTTAATTTGAGTGATAGTTCTGCTTTAATGGAAATGAGCATTAATATGGCTGTTAGATTGTAGCTGGTAGTTATAAAAGTATTAATGACAGTTTAGGAGGACATAATGCTGTTTATTACTTTTGTATAAAATGGTGTAAGGAGGTCTATGAAAAGTGGCACAGCAAATGATAAAGAAATGTCGCTATTCACAACAAATTAATGACAGACTTTTCACCAAATATTTATCTCCATGTCTTACCTGTTCTTCTTCATATGGTCACCACGTTTATAAATACACCTAGAATAGGTATAAATACCAACACTCTACATGGAATAAGGACATTATAAGGATCCGTTTGCAAAAACAAACTAGAACAATTTTTATAAATCTTCCCCATTATGACCTGTGTTTAAATCTGTCACATTCTCTTAGGGATTGTAGTCTACAGAGTTACAGTGTAAATAATAGGAGAGGTCAGATGCAATACCAAGCACCCTATTATTGTCATAGTAAATTGGGGCCTCTCTGTATTGATACGATCATACATAATACACAGATCCTACACACTGCTGTATAAATTCAGACTGTAAGGCCACACACACACACTTTGCTTATCACCTTGTGCAGCACATTCTCACCAGAGTTGAGGTTAAGAAGTAAGATGCACTAAGGTGGGGATGGCAACCTCCTTCTTCCCAGATGTTGTTGGACTACATTTTCCATCTTCCACAACCATCCAATGGCAGGAAAAGATGATGGAAGTTATAGTCAAACATAATCTTAAGAGACTGCCTATCCCAGTTACACAACTCCGCAGGCTGTGAAAAATAACTTTCAAACTACTATTGCATGGAGTCTCTTTCATATTGTTTCAAAGAAATCTCACTCAAAATAGATCAGAGGCTCACTGCTCCATAATAAGCGACTGGCTGTTTTAACTCACTGGAGAGTTTTATCTCAATTTAGAACATATTCCCCTGGCCCTTTGTTCTTAGACTGTTCAATTAATCTTTTTATACCAGCCCTTGCAATTCAAAGGAATAGAAAACATGACCTATTTTTTGCACACATGAAAACCAATTCTATCAAAAGAGTTTCAAAGGAATTCACAGAAAAAAAAAATACATGGGCAGACTCATATTTAAATTTTATTATAATGTATTATTTTTAGAACCAGAAGCAGGACTTTCAAGATGGCGTCATTGAAGAGTTTCTTCAGAAACATGCACATAAAATACGTCTTTCCAGGCCAACTATGCATGAAAGCAGTTTGCAAAATAAAAAAGAAGAGCTGTGATTGCATGGAAGCAAAGAATTCAGCTCTAGAGAACAATGATTGGCTGATCCAGTGTCTCACAAGTAATTGTAAATCCTCAGACTCTCTTCAATGGTGATGTTATTCTTGGTTAGAGTCGGGACATCCTTTTTTTTTTTACATTTATTACTGTAATAACATCACTGTTGGACTGGCCTTCCATGATACCAGAGAACCCCTGGTAGATACCAAGATCTCAGCGAGTACTCCATGAGAAGGCTAGACTAACAGGTTCTGTGCATTCAGTTATACACACAAGGGGTTATGTACATATGGGCCTTTATGCAAAAGAGAAAAAGTGATCCAAATTGGGAACATAACAATTGCACCAGAGGTGACATCTTATGCCCCAATTTTTTTTAAATTGTAGATGGGGCTTAAAGGGATAGTAATAATTCATTTTGCCATATATAATATTGAATGTATTAAAGAAATAAACAACACCATCTATGTATTTCTCCCAAAGCTTGTATAGTTTAAGAGCAATGGTATTCTAAAGTTCACCCCTCCCTCCCCTTTTATGTAAGTCACTGCTCAAGCGATCAGACTTGGATTCTGGTCTGCGGACTGGACAGATCGTCTGGAGAGCCGAAATAGTAGTGGATACCAAGGAAATCTTAATGACAACAGTCGACAAAGTGGGCATGGTTTGAGGTAGTAGACCTTAGCTATTTCAGCCCTCCAGCCGATCCGCCTGGTCCACAGACCAGAATCCATGTCTGACAGCTTGGAAGCTATGGAAAAAATACATAGATGGTTTTGTTTATTTCTTTCATACATACAATATTTTTCTTACAAAAATGAAGTATTACTATCCTTTTACAACCCATTAACCCCATAAGTACCAGCGGTCCAGGGAAGTTACCTTCCTTTAAGGACCGCTTTGATCCTTGCTGATGCGCCGGTACATGTGACCTGTTACGCGTACCGGCGCACCGCTTTGAGGCCTAAGAGAGATCGCTCTGGTCTTGGAGCGATCAATTTTAAGCCCCGTTTTTACTTACAGCGCTCCCGCTAGAGCACTGTAAGTAAAAAGTACGTGACGTGCTATGACCGTCACTGGTTCTTAAGGGTATAAGGACCGTGAGGGTCATACCACGTCACGTAGTCCTTAAGGGGTTAAAATACTAGCATTTTTCATTGTTTTGCAATGCTTTGGTGATGTCACTAGCATTCAATATTTTAAAAGCCCCATATAAATACATGGAAAATATGTTTTGTTTTGTTTTGTTTTTTTAAACTTGTGAACAAGGTCCTACATATCCTGGGTGCAATACAGGAGCAGAGTGGTACTAAGCACATTGCAAAGGGTTAAAACTGGTAATTTGTGATGCAGAACAACTTCTCCATATGTAACAAAGAAATAACACCTTTTGTTTCAGCCGGGATTTTTGTTTGATGCAAGTTGTGCGGTTGTTTTGGTCCAAAACAGATACATTTATAGGCTTAGTTCACATGGATGGTTAGAACATGACAGCAGTGTTTCTACATTCCTGTTGGGTACGTTACTTAAAGGGATAGTAATGTTTCAAAATAAAAGCAGCTCCAATTAATCTTCATAGTATTTGGGCCATGAATGATAAAATATCCCCCTCCCACCCCTTTTACCTAGTGTAAGCCACCTCCCCTCAGATGTAGAATCTGGTCACTTGACCAGACAAATGACAGCAAGGGACAATCTTTTTACTGTGAGCATAAGGAAAACCCTGCCCCACCTTGACAGGTTTTATCCTTATACTCACTGAAGACTGTCCCTCTCTGAGATCCATCCAGACAGTCTTGCAGTGAGCAGTGTTACATCAGTAAAAGGGGCGGGAGGGGGATACTTTATCATTCAGTTACTCTTAATACAACTCTGACATTACTAAAATAACACTCTCCACGGCCCAAATACTATGAAGATTAATTGAAGCTGCTTTTATTTTGAAACATTACTATCCCTTGAACTGCTCTGCCCTTACTTTTGCTCTTCATGTGTATGGCTGGTCCACATGCTGATGTCAGCCATGCATGACTGGCTGATGCCCACGTGGGTCTGCCAGTCATTTGTGGTTGTGATGAGCATGTGGCAGCAGCTGTTCAGGTTATCCTTGCTGCAACTTTCCTACGTTCTACATTTAACACTAGCAAGTTTGCTTTGGGCTGCATTTGCATCAAGCAGAATGAGCTGCCCAAACAGACTCCAATTATAAGTTATGCATGGATGACTTGATACAGACATCGGCATGAAGCTGTTGGTGCTTTGAGAACACGGTTGTGCCTTAAGTCATCTATTTTTTTCTGCTGACTTTGCCTCAGTTTTGCACCAAGGACTTTAGTACCTAATCTCCGTTTACTCCGCCTACAGCACATAGTATACGATATTGCAGTAGCGCAAAAGAAATGATCAGATTTGTCAAGAAAATAAAATAGCAGACAAAGAAAATGTGTGTGCCTCTTATTTCTTCTTGTCACAAACAAATATGTGAAGCTGAGGAGTTTCTGGGGAGAGCAGTGATTCCAGTCTATGCTTCTCAGTCTTTAATGCTGTGAAAGCCTTGTGGACGGTGCACTAAGGTGTGATAAGAAGGCAATAATGTGAAGATGAATTATCCAGTGATGTCACTTCTCCAATCCCTATGTTATTCTATGGCACCAATGCACTAAGATTTCATTGGAGATCTTGGTGTACAGAGTATGTAGAATAACCTAGGAACTAGACAAGTGATAGCACTGGAGATGTAATTTCTACTTAATCACCTCTTAATTACTACTTAGTACATAACCCCACTGGTCTTAGACTCACGCTGCCAGAATTATTTTTCACCCCCAGAGTTACTGAGGTTCACTGGTGGGAGTCAACTATGGAGGCAAAGGAAACTTGGCAGAGCATGTGATGTTAGTAAGATCAAAGCAGCCTAGAAGAAAAGGTCTGCAGAGAAAGAACGAGAAGTACAGTTGATATGAAAGTGGGGGTGAGGGTTCATAGGTTTGTTGCAGAGGTACGGGAAAGTGTCTGTTGATAGACAACAGTGCAAAGAAGTCTTGGGGTAGTTAAGGTGGGAAACCAGTGGTACACATGGAAAGTTATTGAAGCAGAGCTATAAGCAGATAACTTATAACTGAAAAATACGAATTTTACCTAGTTGAATAAGGTGTTAGTAAGGTGCAAACACAAAGAATAAAGAGTATTTTCAGTATTGACATCTAATGTCTCTGTGGCCTGGGACAACAGATTTCCAGTGAGGAGAAACACTTTATACTGTGTCAGTTCTATAACGGTAATAATTCAGGAGTAAAAGGGGTATGTTTCTAGCAGGGTTATCTATCGCCGGTCCTCCAGGGTAGCTAAGAAGCAATAAAATATATACAAACAACAACATTTCCTATCATCAACCACAGTCACAACTTCTGATAATGCAACATAATTAAATATATATATATATAACAAATTATAAATAACTAAATACAAATATTAATTTCAATAATGAATTAAAAAGTAACATTACCCAAAGAAAGAGTGCTCTCCAGTGGGCAAAATTAGAAGTTTAACGCAAAGAAATAGTGCAGAAAGTCTTTACTGTCCCTTTAATGTCCCATAAAAAATGTTTAGAGTTTTGTAGGGATTAAAAAAATAAGCTAAATACCACAAACCCTATCTCTCAAATTGCTTTGGTTTAAAGGTCCCTTCTCCCTCCTCTTCTCCTGACGTCAGCTGTAAGCTGACAGCAGGTGTTCCTTGTCCGGGAACTGACAAGCGGCTCTTCAGCAGAGCCGCAATAGCACAATTTAAAAAGAAATACTTCTTTGGAACAGTCTACAAAGTGTGCGTGGTTTGCAAGCACACTTTTTAGACCGTTCCAAAGAAGTAATTCTTTTTAAATTGCGCTATTGCGGCTCTGCTGAAGAGACTCCTCATGTCGGCCGACAAGGATTTCCTTCTGTCAGCTTTACAGCTGACATCAGGAGAAGAGGAACTTTAGTGGAGGATATCTCTCAAACCATATCGGTTTGAGAGAGATAGGATTTGTGGCATTTAGCTTATTTTTTTAATCTCTACAAAACTGTAAACATTTTTTATGGGACATTACTGTCCCTTTAAGAAGCACAACCACCACCTAGTAAACAACCTCCATTTATCTTCTTCTGAACAGAATATCTTAATGGCTACTATGAATCAATTTTAGGTGGACTTGTTTCCTAAAATCAATTTTTCATTATTATGCAACTAGTATGAAAGCCTGTGTACACGAGCGAAAGTGCCACCCAGCGGAGCCGGGAGCAGTGACAGGCGGTGAGCCGTTCGGAGCACCACGCTCCGGATCAGCACATTCAGCCAGTCTCTACGGAGCATGACTGCATTGTTCAGGCAGTCTCTACTGCACATGTGCTGTTACACACACAGGGAGCTTCGCAGCCTAGCACTTTATATTATACAGAAGATATCACATTCAAACAGGTAAATGCATTTTTCTAGGACCAAAAACTCCATACACTGGAGACTTCATAAGGAGTACTGAAAAGATCTCTTACCCTAGTAAGAACTGAAGGCATCCAACTACAGAGTAACCTCACCTAGATTATAAAGGATACCTTGTCTTTAGGTATTCCTAAATCCTGACACCGTAGATGGATGCGTAGATACAGTATACGTTACTATGTTAGCTTCCTATTCCATTAATGTTAATGAGATATTATCTGTTCATTAAAGAGGTGTCTTAGTCTCAAGCTTTAGTACAAGCTTTAGAGTGATTTCCATTGAATATGCCTAGTCATGTAATCGGCTGCCTTTTCATTTCACACAGCAGAAAAGACAGCTGAAAGTTTTAACCCTTTGAGTGCCAGAGGGGTACTCAATGCAACTGGAACGTGAATTCAAACACGTTTAGAGGTAGCAACTTAACTTCCAGATCAGTACAAAATGAACACAACTAAAACAATCTTTTTTAAGTGATTCAGCTTCTTTCAGCTTGCACATAAAACGCCAAGGGTTAGGACGTCACCAATATACTTTTAAAGGAGATGTATCACCTTACTACACCTTAATATCTTTCTTTTACCTACTCTAACAATGCTCTGTTTTTTTTTTAAATGCTATAGAAATGGAGTTTGACAGCTTACTTTTTCTCCATGACGTCGTCCTCATTCTGTAAGCTGCAGCACTCTCATTGGCTACATATCGATCTCTGCCAAGGAGAGTGCTCCAGTTTACAGACAGACCAGCGGGGAGGAGGATCTCTCCTGTATCGTCGTTGGCACGCGTGGTGTCAATCAGAATGAGGAGAAAACGTCACAGGGAAAAAGTAAACTCTCAAACTGCATTTCTATAGCGTTTAAAAAAAAAAAAAAAAAAAAAAAAAAAAAAAAAAAAAAAACAGCATTGTTAGAGTTGGTAAAAGAAAGATATTAAGGGAAACTTGTATTAAGGTGATACATCCCCTTTAATTTGATTTTTTTAGCATTGTAAAATAAAGGTTCTGTTTACCAATAAATTGAAACTAAAAGTTTAATAACCTTTTGAATGGAAATACTCAAAATTCGAACAATTTAAAAATCCATTATTTTATTTTGTTTTTAAAAATCCTTTTTTTAATATAAGAAAAGCAATCTTCAGGTGGTCAGGGATACAATATTAATACCATTGTTTAACCCACTGAGTGCCAGAGGGGTGAGCAACACATTGTGACCTGATTGGCACTCAAAGGGTTAAATGATCTAAACTTTACAATTGTTTATCGGTCTTGGAAATGACAATACTTTTAATGTGGTTGATACAAAGCGTTCTGTCAGAATGTTTTGCTCTATAAAAAGAATATCCAAAAAAGCACCATAACATTTTCCTCTTTTCCCAGACAATAAAAGTTTTTATCACTGTGAATTAAGAGCCTCCCTCAGCCATCAAAATTAAAGGGATAGTAATGGCTGATTTTAACAAAATTAATTATTGTAGATATTAAAAAAAAATAAATTAACTGATGCAAGTCCGGTTTCTCAAACATGTATAGTTTGAGAGATATAAGCTTATAAAATTCCCCCCTCCCTCCCCTTTCACAGACGTCAGCTCTCTAGCTGACAGAAGGAGATTTTGATTGTGCAACCTGACTGCAGCTCTTCAGCAGAGCCAAAATAGCGCTATCTAAAAAGAAATACTTAATTGGAACGGTCTACAAAGTGTGCTTGCAACCCAGGCACACTTTGTAAACCGTTCCAACGTAGTATTTATTTTTAGATAGCGCTATTTCGGCTCTGCTGAAGAGCCGCCGTTGGGTCACACAGCCCGAATTTCATGCTGTCAGCTAGAGCGCTGCAGTCTGTGAAAGGGAGGAACTTTGTAAGCATATTTCTCTGTCGTCCAATACAGGTTACTGGTAACTCTGGGAGGCAATCCACCCCTTTAAGTAGGCAGGAACATTTCTCTAAATGTATGCAGGGGGTGGAGCCTCCCTTCCCTCCTCAGCTGCATCCTAGCCAGCTAGCTCCAGAATTATTTGTTCCTGGGTGTGACAACACCAGGTGGAGAACATTTGTCGTTCCTTTTAGTTTATTTTTCTGTCAGATATGGAATACCACCATTAGGCGGGGTACCATGACTGACAAATGCCCTTCAATGTGGCTAGCTCAGTATCCAGGTGCTTTTTTGGTGGACCTTAAGCCCTGAGGGGGAAAATCTTAGGTACAAGTGCTTCCCCATGGATTACTCTCTGAGGTAATTCTTACTGCATTGTGACCTGAAGACAGAAGATCTGCAGGAGAGGTGAGCTACCCTTTGAGTGCTGCAGGTCCACTTAACCCACAGTGCCCCTTCGCTGGGCTTGTATTTGGGAGTTCTCATTGTGCACTCCTGCACTCATTGGGTATACATGTGTATGTCTGTTGAGTATTTGAAGCAGGTTTATGTGGTAACTAATCTCTCAAACTATACATGTACTATACTTGCATCCGTTAATTTATTTATTTTTTTTTAATATCTACAATATTACATTTTGTTAAAAACAGCCATTGTTATCCCTTTAAGATGAAAACTGTAATTATGAAACTCAAAAGACCTTGGAAACCATTTATCAGTACATTGTGAAAGCGGTTTTCCAAAGCACAGATCAATGAATCATTTATGCTTTCAATAGGAAAAATGTGACTATTCTGAAGAAAGCCAAGGCTTTAGGACTCTTGGAGGAATATGTGTGTCAAACAATTGTAGATGGAAATAGGTTATTTATGGTCACTGAGGTAGGTGGGCTAAGAACTTGCGCATTTCTGGGGCAAACCAACTTAAAATACTCATTGGTTCAAATGGGGTTTTTACTCATTGACTGCTATAGCAGCCTCCTCTAGAATTCAAAGAATTAAAAGGCCAATTTAAAATAAATTAGAATTCTGGGAAATGTTATTTGTCTCAAATGAGGCAGACAGTTTGTTCCAAAACTCTTGTTATTTCATCAGACACATGGACACAATTAGAAAGGAAAACATATTAAAGGAAAATGTAACAAGGGTGTAAGAGGCTGTTAACCCTCTGAGTGCCAGAGGGGTACGCAACAAATTGCTTTGCAATGCATTGCGTACCCCACTGGCACTCAAATGGTTAAATGAATAGTCATTCTTAGCCCTTTTGAGTGCCAGAGAGATAGCCAATACATTGCAAGGATACCTCTCAGGCACTCAAAGGGTTAATCTTTTTTTTTTTTTTTTAATTATGTTGCAGGGTTTATCCTGCCAAGTAAAATAAGTGTACTCTTACTGCAAAGTCATATTTTATTCAAAGCTATTGTGGCTCAAATTTGCATTTTTTGGGGGAGTGCGGTACTTCCAGGTCCTGAAATGTTATGGTGGCGCTGTTGCTACACCAGTGTATGGTTAGATATGTTCCCACATAAGCTGCTGGAACATTAAGTAGCCCCTGGTCATCAATTACCTTGATGTGGAGGTCCAGTGGTGTCCTCAACTACTAGGGTCTCCTTCACGATGTGTCAGAAAGTAAACATTAAAGACAAAATCCTAAAACCCCATCACCATGGTCCTTGCCGCCACGTACAAAGTAAACTCCCCTTAATCCTGCTTTGGCCATTGACAGAAAAGTAAAACAAAATTGAATAGGAATTGGATTTTAGATGGCCATCCTTATACAAATTAATTCCTATACTTTCATTGGCTGGGACTGTGGGGTTACATGGAGGAAAGAAAATTCCCTGCAGTACCCTCACCACCCAGCTAATCAGCATCTAGCTAGATGGGTCACTGATAGATGTAACATAACCTAGCTGGAGGGGTGACATTGTGCGTATCAGTGAATCCTCCCAACTAGACATGGATTGAGGTGAGGTTGCTGCAGGTCAAGTTCCATGTTCTGTGTAACCCCACAATCCCAGGGGAATTAATCTGAACCGGAATGGCCATATAAAAGCCATTCCCTGTTTAATTTTTTTTCCCCTAACACTGGTTTAGCATTTTGTATTTAATATTTCTTTATTTTTTGACACAACATGCAGGAGACCAAGGGTACTGAGGAACTGCTGGACCTCAGACGTCAAGGTAAGTTTAATGTGTGTGTTACAAATACACCATTCTTACACCAAGAGTACCAAATGAGCCAATTGAATGAATATGTTTGAATCAGAGTGTTGAATGTTGTGTTTGTGGAATTGCATGCTCATTGCCATTAATTTCTCAGTTAAATCTGAATGACAAAATTATAGATTATGAAAAAAGACCCTGTGAGTGCCGTCTCTCTCCGTGAATTGCATGTATCTTTCGCCTCCTTTGATGAGCACCCAGGTCACCTTGCTTCATTCACAGTGAGTGCATTCCGACATTCAGAAGACTATCGATAGATATATATATATATATACATACACACTAGTTGAACAGCCCGTTACACAGGCCACAGTGCCACTGCCACCCTGTTGCGTGGCAGTCAAACGCAGTAGAGACTGCCCACGCCACGGCTGATACAGAACTGGACGCTCCTTCTGAGCGCCCAGCTCTGTATCAGCCGCGGCGCGGGCAGTCTCTACTGAGCATGACTATAGCATGCGCAGCAGTGTCTACTGCGCATGTCGCTGTGTTATACACGATTTAGCGAATTATTATAAAGGATTATACACACACACACACACACACACACACACACACACTTCTGGTCAACATTATTGGCACCCTTGAATATTTTGTATATCATGTATAATATTTCCTGAGAAAAACTGTGTAGTGAAACAATGTTGGTTTATATACAAAAGCACAAATACATCTGGAGAAAACAATAACAACTAAAAAAAGAAATGGAAGGCAAAAGTATAAAAATGGAAACATTGCCGTGACATTACTGGCAACCTCTGAAGAATTCAAATCAGGTTGAAAAGAAGAAATAGAATGTCACTGCTGTGAAATTAGACTTACCTGTGATAAATTGTCACTGCTCACATGGGTTGCATTAACCAATTAATGATGGCTTTAATGCTTAAAGGGATAGTAATGTCCCAAAAAACTATAAAGTAAATGGTAAATGCAATTAAAAAAGACTTAATACGCTTCTTCGTATGTCTCAAACATCTATGGTTTGAGAGATATATGAAAATAAAGGACTCTGCTCCCTCCCCCTTCTCATGTGTCCGCTGTATAGCTGACGACATGAGATCCTGCTTCCGAGATCACACGGAGGCTCTTCAGGAGCGCTGTCATTGAGATATCTAACTATAAATACTTAATCGGAATGGTCTACAACGTGTGCTTGCAAACCAGGCACACGACGTAGACCATACAGATGAAGTAATTATAGTTAGATATCCTAATGACAGCACTCCTGAAGAGCCTCCGTGTGATCCCGGAAGCAGGATCTCATGTCGTCAGCTATACAGCGGACACATGAGAAGGGGGAGGGAGCAGAGACCTTTATTTTCATATATCTCTCAAACCATAAAGGTTTGAGAGATAGGAAGTAGCGCCTTAAGTATTTTTAATTCCATCTACTATTTAGCTTATCGTTTTTTTGGGACATTAATATGCTTCTAACCCCTTAAAGACCAGCAGTCCAGGGAAGTTACGTTCCCTTAAGGACCGCTTTGATCCTTGCCGATGCGCCTGTACACGTGACCTGTTACACGTACCGGCGCGCCACTTTGGGGCATAAGAGAGACCGCTCCAGTCTTGGAGCGGTTAATTTTATGCCCCGTTTTTACTTACAACGCTCCCGGTAGAGCGTTGTAAGTAAAAAGTACGTGACATGCTATGACCGTCACCAGGCCTTAAAGGGATAGTAATACTTCGTTTTAACGTTATTTTATTTTGTAGGCATTAAAAAAACATGAAGAATGATATAAGTCTTATCTCTCAAACCTTTATGGTTTAAGAGATATTCACAAGCAAAGTGTCCCCCTCCCGCCCCTTTTACTGATGTAACACTTTTCAGCCAGGGCAGAAGGGAGCTGCCCAGGTAGACTGCAGAGAGGGACAATCTTCAATTAAGATAAGGGAAAAACCTGAAAAGCTTGTCAAGGGGGGCAGGGATTTCATTGTTTTCATAGGAATAAGAGTGTCCCCTTCTGTTATCTGTCCAGTCTATGGACTGCATTCCACATCTGAGAAGAGATTGTTTACAGTAGGTAAAAGGGGCGGGAGGGGGAAACTTTGCTTGTGAATATCTCTTAAACCATAAAGGTTTGAGAGATAAGACTTATATCATTCTTCATGTTTTTTTTAATGCCTACAAAATAAAATATAGTTAAAACGAAGTATTACTATCCCTTTAAGGGTGTAAGGACTGTGACGGTCATAGCACGTCATCCGGTCCTTAAGGGTTTAAAAAAGGCTACTTTCATTCCCGGTTCCGTTTTCAAAATGGTGAAGACAAGACAGCATCAGAAATGCTATTATCACCAGTTCGCAATGTTATTAAAAAGTTTGCTGCTCATGGAACTGTCAAGAATCTCCCAGGACATGGTGGCAAGAGGAAAATTGATCAGAGTAGTCTTCAAATGTTTATGCGAACTGTGGAAAAAAAAACACGCAAGACATCCACACAGCTTAAGGCTGACCTGGAGCAATCTGGAGTGACTGTTTCAACTCGTACCATACATTGCATGCTAAACCAAGAAGGGCTTTATGGGAAAAGGCCAAGGAGGACCACACTGCTGAAAGCAAACCCTAAAAAGGCATGACTGATCTTTGCCAAAACATACCTAGTGAAACCACAATTGTCCTCTGAAAATGTTCTATGGACAGATGAAACTAAAGTAGAGCGCTTCAGCAACGCAGGCAAGCGATATGTTTATAGGTGGCTAAATTAACCCCTTAGTGACAGGCCGCGAGCACATGCGGCCGGCACTTAACGACGGGTTTTTTTTTCCATCATTCTAGTGAATGACTTCCGGGACTTACCAGGTACGTCCTCTGTCACTAAGTGACAGTTTTTGCAGGACGTACCTGGTAAGTCAGATGTTGCGATGGGGTTAAGCTTATAAAGGAAAAGAACACTGACTACAGCTAAATATGGTGGAGGATGCATAATGTTGTGGGAATGCTTTCCTGCCTATGGTACTGGTGACCTTGAACTATTACAGTTATGAAGTCAGAGTATTACCAACGCATCGTATAGCAAAATGTGCTACCCAGTGTCAGAAAACTATGTATGGGTCGAAGATCATGGTTCCTCCCCAGCAGGACAAGCAAGGAAAAAAATTGACTGTTTTGGACTGGCCATCAATTGGTTCCGATCTCAATCCGATTGAAAACTTTTGGAAAGAGATGAAATCTGTCATTGGGAGAAGGAATCGTGCAAACATTCAAGAGCTTGAACAAACTGCAATGGAAGAATGGGAGAAAGTCCCAACTTGTCATTTGAAGAGGCATTTTTGGTTGAATACCTCTGGGCATCCCATTAAATTATTCTGGTAATAGAAAGCAGGTACATTTCCAATTATTTCTGAAGATATTTTATATGATATACAAAATATTCAAGAGTGTCAATAATGTTGACCAGAACTGTATATATCTATATGAGAGAGAGAGAGATCTGACTGCTGTGTGAAGGATACCAACTTAAGTAATTGCTTTAAAAGTTCCCCATTAATTTAAAGTTACCCTTTATTTTAAAGGAGCAGTAAACTTTTTTTTATGAAAATATATATTGTAGGGATTTTCCTATTGAGTAAAATAAGGGTACTCCCACTGCTGAGATTTATATTTCCAGAGTTATTACAGTTTAAACCCATGTTTTTTTTTACATTAGCAGTGCCCTCTAGTGGTCAAATTCTAATTAGATTTCCTGTTAGATTCTAATGGAGAGGAAAAGTCAGAGACATACAGTTCTCCATAGAATGTGATACAAACTGCCTGTCACTTCCTGTCAGTTAGAACTATCAAGAAGTAAACACAGTAAATTCACTTCCTGGTTATTTGAACTGCTATAAATAAAAAAACAAAAAAACAAACAAACATCTGACTGTGATGGGAGTGACCTTGTTTTATTCAGCAGGAAAAGCTTTGTAAAATGTGTTTTCATAAAAAAAGTGTACTGCTCCTTTAAGCCACTGAAAGATTGAGACTTCTCTGTCACCCAAGCAGTTGATTCTACGAAAATAGCTTTTATTTTCCTCCTAAAATGATATCACTCATTAATCGTTGTCACTGGCTTCCATGTTGTATCTTGGAAACCAGTGAGCTCCCTGTGAGTAAGAGCAAATATACAGGGGTTGTCACTTGTCTCTGGCTTCTCTCACAATCATCTGACAGTACTGTAGGGCACGGCTGGTTAGTCATTAGAATGCATCTCCACAAACAGAAAACTGAATGAAAGTGACTCTGTGCTCCATTCACCAGGCAAAATAAATACATGCTTAAAATCAGGATGGGGACTAGGGTCCTCAAGGGTTAACAACAACTACTCAGTTGTAGCCAAATAGGTGCAGGCTACGTGGTGTCAGAGCGTATGGTGTGTGCACATCTGAATGTGCTGTAGCAGCTGATCGCAGTAGGCTGGAGACCTGTGCTTGTTTCGGACTGCTTCAATTTCTTGTGTCAACAGGGATGGGCAAACAGCACTTCCTTCCTTTAGGACATCTATAAGATAAAGACAGTAAGAGTATTGTAATTGTAGTCATTAAAAGAAAAAACATCTGCCTCAAAAGCAGACTATTTTAAAATAGACACCTAATGTGAATCTACTCAGAAAGTATCCATACTGCTTCTCTCAAAGTAGAATATTGTTTTATCCTCTTCAAAACAAGTACCAGCTTATCTTATTATACTTCAACTGAAAGAGAATGAGCGAGAGGTAGGCAGAAAGAGAATGAGAAAGAGGGGGAAGAGAGAAAAAGAGAGGGGGAAGAGAGAAAAAGAGAGGGGGAAGAGAGAAAAAGAGAGGGGGAAGAGAGAAAAAGAGAGGGGGAAGAGAGAAAAAGAGAGAGAGAGAGAGGGGGGGGGGAAGAGAGAGAGAGGGGGGGAAGAGAGAGAGAGAGAGAGAGGGGGAAGAGAGAGGGGAAGAGAGAGAGGGAGAGAGAGAGGGAGAGAGAGAGGGGGGAGAGAGAGGGGGGAGAGAGAGAGAGGGGGAGAGAGAGAGGGGGAAGAGAGGGAGGGGGGGAAGAGAGGGGGGGGGAAGAGAGGGGGGGGAAGAGAGGGGGAAGGAAGAGAGGGGGAAGGAAGAGAGGGGGAAGGAAGAGAGGGGGGAAGAGAGAGAGAGAGGGGAAGAGAGAGAGAGGGGAAGAGAGAGAGGGGGGAAGAGAGAGAGGGGGGAAGAGAGAGAGAGGGGGGAGAGAGGGGGGGAGAGAGAGGGGAGAGAGGAGGGGAGAGAGAGGGGAAGAGAGAGAGAGGGGAAGAGAGAGAGGAAGGGAAGAGAGAGAGAGAGAGAGAGAGGAAGGGAAGAGAGAGAGAGAGAGAGAGGGGAAGAGGAAGTAAGAGGGTGAGACAGGAAGGGAAGAAGAAAAATGTAAAGAGCAAGAAATGGAGGGGAGAGATGATAACCATGTATCCCCCATCTTTTGTTAATCCAAGTAACAACTAACAATAGATTTTGCCTCGTATTACACACATTGGTTCTGATCACTGCCCTGTTTTCTATGTAATACATATATGCAACTATTTGCTTCATGTGTCATTACTGAGACAGGTCTACGTATAGCATTAATTAAATAAAACTATGGGCAGATATTCGGTTTCAGTTGTGCATATTTTCCTCTGCTTTAACCCTTTCAGTGCCAGTGACATATCCAACATATTGCAACGCAGTGTATTGGATCCCTCTCTGGCACTCAAAGGGTTAAGAACCGGAAGGGTCCTTATACCATTAAATGATTTGTTTCTTACAGTACAGAGCTTGTCTTTTAAACCTGGTAAAATACTGCCACCTTGTGTCACTAATAATACAGAACACACCAGATGACCCATTCACTTCATGGAAACCTCAACATAATAACCATGCTGGGAAAGAACATCAATCAACACTTTGAGTGCCAGAGGGGTGCACAACGCATTGCTTTTGTGATGTACTGCATACTGCTCTGGCATTCAAAGGGTTAAGTTACTGTTAATTAACTCCTTCAGTGCTAAAAATATCTCGGCCTCCAATGTGTTGGAAGTTTTAGTATCCATGGGGTTAAAAGAACAAACAGTCTTATATTGCCACCCTAATCTTTGCCTGCAGATTTTCAATACTCCTCTCCTATTTGTTAAGTGTCCTTTTGGGGCCTTCTATGCAGATTTCTAAAATACAACATGACACAAATGGAAAGGGGAATAACACTGGGTGTTATCTTAACTGGGGGGGGGGTTAAAATCAATTTGCTGTGCCATTTTGATTTCAGGTCCACTTACACACTACTGTATCTCCCACTATTTTCACCCTAAAAACCACAAATCTCACTTTGCCTCAGAGCGTATGTCTCTTTACACTTGCACTCCTCCACATTAACCCCTTTGACAGCTAGAGGTCTCCAATGAATTGCACTGTAATTCTCTAATATCCAAGCAGTTAACTGACCCTTTTCAGGCCCCCTTACGTGGAACGGAGAGCCACATATGTGGACCTTGGGGTAAATCAGGCAGCTTGTCACTGTACTATGAAACTTAGTAATTCTGGGGCAAACCAAGAGCACCAGAGTAAACAAATACAAATTCTTATGATTCCCAGTCATTTAAAGGGATAGTAATGTTGCACAATAAAAGCAGCTCCAATTAATCTTCATGGTATTTGGACCATGGAGAGTGTTATTTCAATAATTTCAGAGTTGTAGTTCAAGACTAATTTAATGATAAAATATGCCCCTTGTACTGATGTAACACTGCTCACCTCAGAGCAGCAAGACTGTCTGGATGGATCACAGCAAGGGACGATCTTCAGTGAGCATAAGGAAAAACCTGAAAAACTGTCAAGGGGGGCAGGGTTTTCATTGTTCTCACAGTAAGAAGATTGTCCCTTGCTGTGAGCTATCTGATCTTAAGACCAAATTCCACATCTGAGGGGAGGTGGCTTACAGTAGGTAAAAGGGGCAGGAGGGGATACTTTATAATTCAATTACTCTTGATCTACAACTCTGACAGTACTGAAATAACTTTCTCCATGGCCCAAATACTATGAAGATTAATTGGAGCTGCTTTTATTGTGAAACATTACTATCCCTTTAAATGTGGTTTTTACCCTCCTAAATGGACGAGAGGTCACCATCACATTGCTTTAATTCTGCCAATCAGGTCTTGGAGGAAGAAATGGTTATTTGTACAGGATTCCAAACTACTCCCACTAAAACGTTCTTAGGAAATCTTCAATTAACCCTTTTGTGTGCTGGGGGGGGGGGGGGTATGCAACATCTGGCACTCAAAGGGTTAAGTTCTGCATAAAGAATCATGTCTGTGCCCATAGGCATGATATGTAATACCAATTTAAGACTCACTTTAGAGAAGGGCTGTATCTTAAAGTGGAACTACCACAACTAAGCAACTTTAGCTTCAATAAGTGCCCATGTGACGACTAGCTGCTTAGTAGCGCTAGTCACAAGACTGATTACCTTGTTAATGAGAAATAGCCATTTTTCACGGCCCGACAGACAGGACGCATCACGGACATCTTGCCATAGTGATGTTTGCTCGCCTGCTCTGTCAGTCCCGGTCGGCTCTAGGAGGTGTTGCTAGGAGCCGTTTGGCTCTGGAAGGGACTGACAGAGCAGGCGTGCAGACGTCACTATGGCAAGATGTCTGGTTTCCGTCCTGTCTGTCAGCCCATGAAGAATGGCTATTTCTCCTTAACAAGGTAATCATTCTAGCGACTAGAGCTACTAAGCAGCTAGTTGCCAGATGGGGACTTATTGAAACTAAAGTTGCTTAGATGTGGTAGTTCCGCTTTAACCTATGGATCCAAATAGAATTTTTATGCCAACTAGGAGTATTAGGAGCCAGTGAGCAACTTAAAGGGACAGTAATGTCCCATAAAAAATACTTAAGAGTTTTGTAGAGGTTAAAAAAATAAACTATATGCCACAAATCCCATCTCTCAAACTGCTATGGTTTGAGAGGTATTCGCATTCAAAGTTCCATCCCCATCTTGATGTCAGCTGTAAAGCTGACAGGAGATTCAAGTCAGACGACTCGAGGAGGCTCTTCAGCAGAGCCGAAATTGCGTTATTTAAAAATAATTACTTCATTGGAAGGTCTACAAAGTGTGCTCACAAATCAGGCACACTTTGTAGACCTTTCCAATGAAGTAATTATTTTTAAATAACACTATTTCGGCTCTGCCCCTAAAATCTAGGAGCCAAAAACAAAATTATAGGAGCTCCAGGAATTTTCCATCATGTTTTAAAGAAAAAACAAAACACTTAGCTCTGATTCATAGTGGGTGGCCAGTAGTACTTTCTGACAAGGTTAAAGCAACACTTTATTAGACTGTATTACCGTTGCTTTAACCCCTTAAGGACCAGCAGTCCAGGGAAGTTACCTTCCCTTAAGGACCGCTTTGATCCTTGCCGACGCGCCTGTACACGTGACCTGTTACACGTACCTGCGCGCCGTGTTGGGGCCTAAGAGAGATCGCTCCGGTCTTGGAGTGGTCAATTTTAGGCCCCGGTTTTACTTACAGTGCTCCCGGTAGAGCGCTGTAAGTAAAAAGTACGTGACGTGCTATGACTGTCACCAGGCCTTAATGGTATAACTATAAGGACTGTGATGGTCATAGCACGTCACCTAGTCCTTAAATGGTTAACCACAATGTATATCAGCACTGCCTCTCTACCATTAACTTTTTGAGTGCCAGAGGAGTACACAATGCAACGCATTCCGTAAGCCTCTTGCTACTCAAAGGGTTAAAGTTGAATCCACCCTACTTATACTGAATATATACCCTTTTGTTAATTAACACTTCAATGCCAGATGTGTTTATAAAGCTTTACACTGCTCCCCTCTGGGGATGAAAGGCTTAACCCCTTGTGAACGAGATGGGGTGTGCAATGAATTGCTCTCCCCACTAATCCTCAAGGAGTTAAGAAAAACAATTTGGAAGAGCCTGACATAAGCCACAAGTTCCATGATCAATGGACAGTGCTGCAGCCATCTTCTCACAATTGTCTGTCTTACAAATAGGCCTATTACTTTCCTCTTAGCACCTCTCACAAAGTGCCATAGTGATTTACAGCCATGCAAAAGGAGTCTTTAACGTGTCAATACATCATTCACTGATGACACTGACATGCAGCAATTTGTAGCTCTCTCTCTCTGTACAACTTCAAAAAATAATGGCTGCATTTAATTGATGATATTACGAGGCAAAATTGTAACCCTTTGAGTGACAGAGGGTCATTAACATTGTAAGGTAATATTTTGGCCATCCATCTGGCACTCAAAGCAGGGCTTAAAATCTGAAGTCCTTTGCTACTAGCCAGACCTGAAAATTTTCTCACCACTGCAAGCCATAACATACCCACCAGGGCTGAACTTCTACTCACCAGGGCTAAATTTTCACTCGCCATTGGCTAGTGCCGAGTGGAAATTTTGAGCCCCGACTCAAACGGTTAAAAAAAGTATTCCGCACTGATCACTAGAGGTTGGGATATTTTCATTATAGGCTGCAATGTCCCAACATTTATGTGGCATCTAAAGTGACCCTTCAACTATGAATCAGCAGCATCACTCGCCTATCCCTGACCTACGAGTAGGTTCATTTCAGTGATAATATTGTAGAAATAACTTCCAAAAGCCACAAAACAGTAATTTAAAGTTCTTAAGTAACAACCAGCAGCTCACAATCTGACAGTTCCTCTATGAACAAAGACTTTTAATGAGCTTATCCTAATTATTGTCAGTTCAAGAGGCACATTTGTGAAATATTTTCAGCTTCCAGTTGGAGCTAATTGTCGTTAAAAAAGGTTAATTCCAATGTAACAAGTAAAAGACCAATTAATAGTTTGCAATTGTATCTGACTTTTATGCAAGGTAAAGGTTAGGCAAGTATTACCAAGTAAATTGCAGTGATAATACAGAGTTTTGACTAGGGACCACGCAGGGTGAAACACTGCCTGCTTTTGTTTTGGGTGTTATACACAAAATTATCTCTTCGGGGCAAACCAATTATAATTTAGAGGAGAAACAAAAATTTTCCAAATTCCCATTGATTTAAATGGGGCTTTTAACCCCTTTTGAGTTCCAGAGGGGTACACAACGCCACTCAAAGGGTTAACCCCAAGAATGCTAGTAAGGTCTACAGTGCATTGCTTGACAACAATTTAGAAACCTCTCTAGCGTTCGAGGGGTTAAAGGGACAGAAGTGTACCCCCCCCCCAGGAGATCCCGGTCCGGAGACCAGCAGGTGGCTCTGCAGCAGTGCCGAAATTGCGTTATTGCTAAAGAATTCATTCATTGGAGAAATCTAAAAGGTGTGCCTGGTTTGCAAGCACACTTTGCAGAGCTTTCCAATGAATCAATTCTTTAGCAATAACGCAATTTCGGCTCTGCTGCAGAGCCTCCTCGAGTCGTACGACTCGTTCCTTTTTAGGCCTGAGCGTGAACTAGTTTTATTAATGCAAAATGGCGAATACACCAAAGTGCTTTCGAAATCTTGAAGTAGTTTTTGGGTAATAGATCCCTTTTACCTTTTCAACTGTGGCTGACATCTTGGGAGAGGTCATTCCTTTTTAGGCCTGAGCGTGGTGGATGCCAATCAGAAAGCATTAATCACTAGGTATTGGGGGACAGGGGGCACTTACCTTGGAATAAGGTGTTGGGTCCTCTGCAGTAAAGTAAGCTGTGGTGATAATCAGCACCTTTAATTGACAACCCCGGGGGGGGGGGGGGTAATTTAAAACTCTTGGATACTACAGGAGTTGATTATCTGTTGGTGACATCTCTACCATCCCAGTAGTTAAGATTAATTAAACTTTTTAATAAAAGCATCTCCTAGCATTACCACAAGGAATAATTTCCATCATATAGCTTACCTAATACTGTGATCTGGATACTAGTATCTGGATCATCAAGATGCACAAGCAAACCTCGGTACAAGAACTCCAGGTGTCCCTTATATGTAGTCCTATCATAATCATCAGAGATGCATTTAAACCACACATTTATAGTTTTAGCAGCTGCAACTCGAACTTCATCTGAAGCATCGTCCAGGCGCTTCAAAAGGGCTATTAGATAAAAACAGGTATTAAATAAATGTAAGAAAAATAAATACTTTAGGACACAAAGAAAAGTGCAGTTATTCTGGAACAAGTCCGCTGAACCACATTGGATAAATAAAACATATCTAGAGATTTTAATTGGGATTGTCACCCCGTGAATGTTGGGGAGGTCTCCATAGCATTGCAGAGGAATGTGTTGGACACTTCTCTAGAATTCATGGTGTTGAAAGCTCCATTTAAATCAGTGGGAATTTGGGAGATATTTATTAGTACCCTGTAGAGAGTTTGGTTTGCTCTGGAATTACACCTGTACATGTGGCTTTTAGTTTGTTTGCCTTCATTTCAAGATTTGCTCAATTCAGGACAACCTGCTTTTAGCATAAGTAGTTTTATTACTAAAGTTAACCATGCCTTTAAAGGGGAAGTAACACCTCTGAATAGTTAAGGATGAGTGGGTTGTGCAATGCATTTACACCCCCTCCAGCCCTTAACCCCTTAAGGGCCCACGGCGGTTGGTCCTGGCACGTCATGTGTTGGCCAGCCATAAGGACCCATGACGTGCCAGGACAATCATGGATTTCAGGGCTCCCCATGCAGCTGTACACCGTTCGGCGAGCCCTGAACCAGGATTGCAAATTAAAGAAAAAAAAAGAAAAAGGTCTGTGGTCCTTAAAGGGACAGTAATGTTTCACAAAAACAGCAGCTCCAATTAATCTTCATAGCATTTGAGCCATAGAAAGTGTGATTTCAATACTGTCAGAGTTGTAGTTCAAAAGTAATTGAATGATAAAGAATCCCCCTCCCACCCCTTTTACCTAGTGTAAGCTGCCTCCCTTAAGATGTGGAATCTGGTCCACAAACCAGACAGCTAACAGCAATGTCTGTGACAACAATAAAGCCCTGCCCCCGTTGACTGTTTTTTCAGGTTTTGCCCTTATGTTAATTGAAGATTGTCCCTCTCTGCAATCCACTTGGACACCACCCTTCTGTTCTGAGGTGAGCAGAGTTGCATCAGTAAAAGGAGCAGGAGGGGGATACTTTATCATTCAATTACTCTTGAACTACAACTCTGACAGTATTGAAATAACACTCCCCATGGCCCACATACTATGAAGATTAATTGGAGCTGCTTTTATTATGAAACATTACTATCACTAAGTGCCCGCCACATGCGCACCTGGCCAGTCCTTAAGAGGTTAACATGTTACGTGGGGCTCATACGCTCTGACTGCTTCAGTTTGCCAATGCTGCCAGCAATGGACATGTCTGCCTCCATGGACATGACACTCAGGACCGAATGAAGATGTATAGGGCTATTAGGATTTTCTGACTGTAGTAAGATAGTAAGGTAAGTGGGGGATTTTTACTTTCTGTTTAACCCTTTGTGTGTCAGAGGGGTATGCAACACATTGCAAACCCTCTGGCATGCGAAAGGTTAACGAGGTCAGGCGAGGTATGACTAACAAACACCATAAAATGATTAACACATAAGTGAAAACATTGACTTCAATACAAATTGCCATTCATATGAGACTGAAAACGTCACTAAATACTAAGGGTTGGGTTAGGCTGACCAGATCTCATCTTTAACCCGGGGACACATAGGAAATAGCCATTTTTCAGTACTTCACTGAAATCAAAGCAGTCCTGCAGTATGCATTTTTCCTAAGCGTCCCCAGTTACGGGTGAGGTCTGGTCAGCCTAGGCTGGGTTCACAGTAAAACAAGATTTGTACATTATAGTTCAGACTCTCTCATCTGTGTTTCTCTAGTAACCTCAAAAGTGCAGGTTTTTAATGATCTCCCTGCTGAGAACAGGTAGATAATTAGTGTAGAGGTCATTCTGATTAGTTTTTCCGTGGTTAGATGGGAACATCCTGAAAATCTGCACTGCAGTGGGAATTAGAGGACTGTAGCTGAGAAACTGTTATAGGTCTTATTCACCAAATAGATTATGGGGTTAACCAACAGGGTACAAAATAACTGCCAACATTTCCCGGAGGGGGAGGAGGAGGCGGAGGAGGCAGCTTTTAACCCTTTGAGTGCCAGAGGGGTATGGAACACATTGTGAAGCAATGCGTTCCGTACTTCTCTGGCACTCAAAGGGTTAAAGGGACAGTAATGTCCCATAAACATTTTTTTTTAGAGTTTTGTAGAGATTAAAAAAATAAGCTAAATGCCACAAATCCTCTGTTAAAGTTCCCATCTCCCTCCTCTTCTCCTGACGTCAGCTGTAAGCTGGGGGGCTATGATCCGGGGACTGACAAGTGGCTCTTCAGCAGAGCTGCAATAGCGCGAGTTAAAAAGAAATACTTCTTTGGAACAGTCTACAATAGGCTGACCAGACCTCACCTTTAACCGGGGACACACAGGAGAAATGCATACTGCAGGACTGCACTGATTTCAGTGAAGTACTGCAAAATGGCTATTTCCTTTGTGTCCCCGGTTAAAGGTGAGGTCTGGTCAGCCTAGTCTACAAGGTGTACCTGGTTTGCAAGCACACTTTTTAGACCGTTCCAAAGAAGTATTTCTTTTTAAATTGCGCTATTGCGGCTCTGCTGAAGAGCCTCCTCGCGTCGGCCGACACAAATCTTCTTCTGTCAGTTTTACAGCTGACATCAGGAGAAGGGGAACTTTAAAGGAAGATCGTTCTCAAACCATAGCAGTTTAAACATTTTTTATGGGACGTTACTGTCCCTTTAAGCCCTTGAATGCTAGAGAACTCTCCATTGCATTGCCTTACAATATGTTGGAAGAGCTCTCCCGACTTCAAAGGGTTAAAAGCCCCATTTAAAACAATGCAAATTTTTAATTTCTCCCCTATAGTGCAGTTGATTTGCCCCACAATTGCTCCTCTACAGCTTCCTAAATAAGATCCTATGTGTGTACGAAGGAGACATTCAGAATCCCAGAAAAGAAACTGATTTGAAGTAACATATACAAATAATTGCAGTTCTAACAGCAGCTAAAAACGGTGGATTTTATTAAAAGTCCTAGACTCCTTATTTTTAAGAAGAGGTTAACCCGTTAGTGACAGCTGCGTGCGTACGTGGCTGTCACCTTAACCCTCTGAGTGCCAGAGCGGTACGGAATGCATTGCAAAGCAATGCATTCCGTAACCCTCTGGCACTCAAAGGGTTAATGCCCGTGGCACTTTTTTTTTTTTTTTTTTAAATGATTCCGGAGTCTCCGAACGACGTGCAGCCGCACGGAGACCCAGACTTCCGGGACTTCCACAAAGTCAAAAGTGAATTGATTCTAGTGCAATGAAATGATACAATAGTGGACAAAAATCAAAACATTTACATTGGTTTAAATGGGATTTTTTGTAACCCTTTGAATGCTAGACAGGTCTCCAAGGAAAAGTGATTCCAGTCAGAAGTCTGGGAAAAGCTGGTTCACAGAACAGTTGTGAACAGCACAGATAGATTTACATTTGGCAGGGAACTAACACAGCATTCAAAGGGTTAAAAAATCCATTTAAATCAAAGGGGACTTTTATTTGTGCCCTACAATGTAGCGGATTTGTTTAGGAATAGTTAAGTTGTAGTGAGCTTTACCAGGGTAGATCTTGTTTAGCTTATCAGCGTTTAATTGTTTGTCACAGGTACTAAGCAGGGATCTGATGATGCGACAAGACATTAGCCGACTCATCTTGGAATCTTCTTCCAGTGCGGAGATGACGGGAGGCATAAGAACTTCTTCTACCTGAAGAACCTGTCAATTGCATGGATATTAGTCCACATGTACAATGTATAATAAATGTAACCGTACGGCCATCCATACCTTATACTAACAAATGGCTTACTTTTAACCCCACTCAATGCTAGAGACGTCTCCAATTCATTGCAAGCTATTGTGCTGCAGAGATCTTTAGCATTCATCACAAGAAACTGTTGTAACAAAATGCTAACCCTTTGCATGCCAGAGAGGTATTCAGCTCACATTACACTGTAAAGCATTGGATATCTCTGACACTCAGCAATTCTGGAACACTCCAACTCAGGGCCCTTAATCCTCTGAGTGCCAGAGGCAATGAAAGGGTTAATGATTTGATTCCACAATTCCTTACAGCAGTGGTTCTCAACTAGTGTGATGTGACACGGCACTTTAGTGCGCCCTGTGTACCAGCTCCAGGTGTCCCATTTTATCTAGGACAGCTCTGACAAAAATGTTAACCCCCTGAATGCCAGAGGGGTATGCAACACATTGTCACTCTGTCACTCAAAGGGTTAAACTTGAGTTTCATATATTCTAATATATATATATATATAAATCTCTATATCTCTATATCATATATATATCTATCTATCTACCTATATATATATATATATATATATAAACTGTCATTCACATTTTGTTCTTTATCATTCTATGAGACCCAAGAATAACTGTACATTATGTATGATAATTATAATTAAGACCTTGTGATATTACATATAGAATGTCAGGGGTTCCCTGAAAATTCCAGATTGCATGTTAGGGGTGCATTGAGTGAAAAGAGTGAGAACCACTTCCGTACAGTGATGTCACTTCCTCTCTCTGTCTTGCACTATATGTGAATGAACTACTTTGCATAAAGCGTGCCAGACAGAGAGAGGAGAAGGACCAAAATGGGATGAATATAATATAATAAATATCATGTGTTTATACAAAGTTAATATGCTTGTAGCATGGATTTTAGTTTAAAGGGTCAGTAATGTCCCAGAGAAAATGGTTCTAGTTTTGTATAGGTTAAAAAAACTATACTATATGCTACAAATCCTCTCTCTCAAATTGCTATGGTTTGAGAGATATTCACTTTCAAAGTTCCCCCATCCCTCCCCTTCTCCTGACGTCAGCGTCTAGCTGACAGCAGGAGATCCCAGTCCAGGGACCAGCCAGCGGCTCTGCAGCAGAGCTGAAGTCGCGTTATAGGAAAAGAATTACTTCATTGGAAGGTCTACAAAGTGTGCCTGGTTTGCAAGCACACTTTATAGACCGTTCCAATGAAGTAATTATTTGTAGCTTTGTGAAGAGCCTCCTCGAGTTACAGCTGACATCAGAAGGGGAGAGGGGGGACTTTGAAAGAGAATATCTCTCAAACCATAGCAGGATTTTGTCAGGCTATTTATATGAAGGTATCCAAAGGGTTAAACAGAGAACCACTCAGGCTGGATTTCTTCACTTAAATAGACAAATGACAATATAAAATAATTCGAGAACTTTATCTTTAATATGTATTGACACGCTACTTCACAGTAACGAATTGATCACAAGAATCAATCCTTCATATTTGTGCAAAAATATATATTTTATTAAAATACAATATATACAAGTATCAGCAACAATGAAATAATTAAGTGACTAGCAATTATAATAGGTATACAGAAAATCAAACCACACTATTTATCATAAAGATTACCAGCGGTGCAAGGGTTAACCACCTATAGGTATATTCAGAGGTATAATAACAATAATTGCATTCAACAGCATAGAATAGGTTAATTGATTGTTACAATTAATATAATACAGTTGGCTGCAGGGTCTCTTAATACCTCTGCCCCAGAAACTGTATAGACTATGCCAATTATGATGTAAGGGTTATTGTGAGATGACTTAAATAATTCCTCTAACAATTCCTTGTATCATATATCAATAATAATCAAATTTAGGGAATAACTGGAATAGAATCCCAGATTTAAATCACTATAATTTAATTATCTACTGAATTCAATATTGAATACCTCTGAATAAAATACATAAATTGCAATTAATATAGTCAAACCAAATCACACAAATAATCTACTTAGAATTACTTCATGCAACATTTATCATTATTTTGACTACAGCAACCTATATATAAAACCTATAGGCACTCCAAGGGTTAATACAGACGTTTAAAACAGATGCCACACCCAGCAGTTATTTTGTCTATTGAGATAATACTTTCAAATTACAAAATATAAGCCTAGCACATACACAGAGAATTCCAAAGAAAACACCACTAACAACAGACAAATAGCGGTTAAAGGGTTAATAACTGGATTCAAAGAATACCCTGTATCAAATATTAACTATTATAATCTTCCCAGAACCACAAAATATTACTCTAGGAATACCAAGATTAATATTAGCTAATATAAATAACCCACGCTATATCCTGTATTACACTGATTGGCAATTTATAACATTTCCCAATAATTATATAGATTCTATTATTTCCAGAATTTAATAGCTAAATCTAGCTTATTATAAATTATCCCAAATGGTTGGCCAGTCCACTTAAGACAACTATAAAACTATATTTCTTCAAACAGAAGAAAAATTGTGAAATTCTGGATTAAATGAATCTAAATGAATAAATGATATAGTTACCAATCAAAGTTTCTTTGTATTTCTCTGTGAGATGGCAGGATCATCAAAGCTAAGACTTCTTTTGTCAGGATTCACCCAGGATTTCTTATTCAGGAAGTCACAAAGAGACCTTTTCTGTTTCAGCCAGTTAAGTTTAGTCAAAGACCCTTCTTTTAGGAAGTCAAAAAGACCCCTTAACTAAGAGTAATTGGGCATTATATTTGCAATTTTTGCCTTATCAGTAATCCCCACCTTTGTCTGATGATTGGACAAAGAGCCATCTCATTATACCGTGACATCACCGGTCTGCCTTGATTGGATATTAATATATCCCTAATTATTCAAGGAATGCGGATATCCCAGTCATAATGCTCTCAAGACTCTAGGTGGAGCTCTTACTCTACTTTAGAATTTTACCTATAATCAGTTTTATGTCAGATCATGTGGCTTTCGTCAAAACTGAGAAAGGTCAAAAGGGTTATCAAAAACCTCCTAAATATGTCATTTTGCTATGTCTTACACATAAGGGAGTCCGTCTCTCTCAGCCACCTTGTCTCCAACTGACTATCCATCTGCCATTAAACTGACTGTTATTTTTACTCCCTACCTTGGACTAATAGCTCATTGTTCACATATGATGTAATTTGAACACATTTTAAACAGAATTTCAGCTAATTTCCTACAATTAGAATTAACCCTGTATGGTCCCCCAGGACAAAGTCTCTGACAATTTGTAGCATATAGTATACTTTTTTAACCTCTACAAAATTAGAACCATTTATTATGGGACATTACTGTCCCTTTAAGTGTACCGACAGTTTTCACTGTAGGTTGAAAATATGCACTTTAATGGCTAGAACGTCACTTTAAAGTGGAACTTTCACCTTAATTCAAGTTTGCATTTTTAAAAACTGCATTGAAAACTGCCCATATGTCATGTTCGCCAGAAGTCCTGCAGATGTACAGTTTAGGAGATATTCATACTGGGCAAAGTGAAAGTGAACATTTCCTGGTACTGAACAAAGCTTCATTCGCATATGAAACTTCATTAAAACATCTAAAGGGAACTTCTAATGCAAAAAAACAAAAAAACAAACAAACAAAAAGACTGTAAACTATAATAAATTTGGAAATATGCCTTTCAGCTTTGTAAGTACCGCTGTTCTACTCAGCAGAAAAAGACCTACAATAAGTTTTTTTTCGCCCTTTTTTTTTTTTTTTTTTTTCAATTAAAAAAGTTCACTGCTCCTTTAAGAAGTAGATTTTCATAGCAGCTTTAACTCCAAGGGCTTGGTAGGTGGGCAAAGCTTTGCTCTACCATGCACGGAACCCTGCTCTAGTGCACAGAGGGCCTTTATGGTCTTTGATAAGAACCCAGAGCAATTCTGGGGCATACGACTGCACCACAGTGGGCAAATACACATTCCAGAAAATTCCTACCAATTTAATAGGATAATTTAACCCCTTGAATTCTAGAGGGATCTACATCTCATTGCAAAGCAATTGCTGGTGACCTCTCTAGAATTGAAAAGATCCCAATTAAATAAATTGATATTTTGGGGAGGGTTCATTTGCCCCTTTGCAGTACCCCAACCTCACTGTTTGTACATTTTTTAAACATCTACTAGACTGATACAGATTACGACATGGATACTATTGCTGTTAATAATTTTATCAAGGATTTTATCTACAAATTTATCCATAGTGTCAATGGGATAAAACCATTTTATATCAACTGCAACGTAATCGAAGCCTAAATTAGCACTTCATATTTTAATTTGTTAACCCTTTGAGTGCCAGAGGGGTATGCAATGCATTGCATTGCACTCAAAGGGTTATAAAGAACCATACCCATTCTTCTAAATGTTCCTTGTGGTTAACAAAGAACAGAACTATTGCCTGCTGAGTTCTTCCTATTATAGGAGAACTGACACCTGATACTAACCCTCACACACTTTCCCTACAATGGCCAGAAAATCTTGATAGCCCTTATGATTTTTTCCTTGGTCCAAGAGATCAAGTCAAGCAGTCCTGGAGGTCACACCCATGAGGGTGGACATGAGAGTTGCTAGTAGGACCAAAGGACTTCAGACTGTGCTCAATACATATCGTACCCTTAATCCTTTATGCACCAGAGGTGTGTGCTTTGTTTACTTCAGTTGAACTGCAAGCAGCTGTCATGTGTGCCTCTATGACATCCAGGACTGACTGAAAATGTTCTCTCTTGAACAATGGCACAAAGGCAAAATTTGCAGTAGCCATCTGGATTTTGTGACTATAATAACTAAGAGGGGGTCGTTATTATTAGAACACATTCTCCTTTAACATCAGAGGTATGGGCATCCACAGAAATATGTTGGGGGTGATCCATAACATGACCCCCTAAGTTTATATGTAGGGGTCAAGTGTGTAAGGGGGGGGGGGGGTAAAGTGTGTAAGGGCCTGCCCACTTGTTCTCCCCCTCTCCAGATACCCATAGTCAGAGGTAATTCTTCAGTTGTGATATTGTATTG